>CAJQZJ010003646.1:4922495-4939745 GCA_907164525.1 Lophiomys imhausi | reverse complement strand
AGAGAGAGAGAGAGAGAGAGAGAGAGAGAGAGAGAGAGAGAGAGAGAAACGGTGGTGACCCTCAAATGCTCCTGTTTGTAAGGTTTCTGTTGCTGCACTGTTTGAGGCCTGGCTTAGTGCAGTGACTCGACTCGGTTATAGTAGTGGAAGCAAGCTCTGTTATGGAGATGTTTCTTGGCTTTCACCTCATCCTGACCACCTAGGGATTGCTCAAACACAAAGCCACAGCTCTGTAGGTCTCTCATGTCCGTTCTCTAAGAAGCGGGCAGAGATGGTCCGAATTCATGTGTGGTGATACAATGAGTCCATCAAAACCCTTTAACAGAGAGGCTCTTCTCTCAGGGCACCCCAGAGGAGGCGGGGTTCAAAGAGAGGAGAATGTGTTTCTAGCCCCAGACCCCAGTGAAGAAGGAAAGTGCTCTGCTAACCCTGCTGGGAGTGAAGAGGGCTGCAGCAGAGGCTCGGAAAACAGTGCTCTGAAACAATGCTTTCTGACCGCGAGCAGACAGCGTGGTGTCTCTCCACATATCCTGTCTAAGCAATGATGATAATGTTGAGTTAGACCCTATAAAACTGCTGATCTGATGGCAAGTTCAGATATTAACAGTTTCATATAGCAAACTCTAATGGCGATAATGGCAAGAATGCTGCTGCCGCTGCCTCCGTTCCCTCCTCACCCTGTGCCAGGGACCTCACACAAATGCGTTCACTTACCCGGGTTCTATTAAACATCATTCGCTGCTGGCTTGACTCACATTCCATTTGGCCATTAAGCAGTTTTACCAGGGATCTGCTGTGTGCCAAATAGTACTTGTCCATGAGCAGGACAGAATTCTCGCCATCATAGACGCGGGGAGACTCACAGGGAGGACAGACAGTGATAACATGACCAAAAGATTAATGTCCAGCTGGTGAGATGGCCCAGCAGGTAAAGACACTTGACACACAAACCTAGGCACCGGAACCCATAGCAAAGGAGAGGACCGACTGCCGGAAATTGTCTTCCAACCGCTACAATCTGTGCCACGGCGCAAATATGCCTTCTCTCACACATATGCAACAGTACTAAATAAATTTTAAAGGGGTGGTTGATTCATTAATTGCAGAGTACAGTGGGTATAGGGGAGGCATTAAATTGACACTCCAGCTTCATCTCTGTCGCTGTGATAAAATGCTCCGACAAAGAGGAACTTAGAGGAGAAATGGTTTAGTTCTAGGTTACAGTCCATCACAGAAGTTCAGGAAGCAGGGACCTCAAGCAGCCAGGAGAGGCATGAATGCATGCATTCCACTTGCTCAGTGGTTTCTCCTCTGCGCTCACACAGTTCAGGACCACCTGAACAGGGAGTGGTGACACCCACTGTGGGCTGGATTGTCTGACATTGATTAGTTAATACAGTCCCCCATAGACACGCCCACCGTCTCTCATTGAGACTTTCTTCCCAGCAGATGGTAGGTTGTATCAAGTCGGTAACTCTGGCAGTAGTAACTGGGGTAAGCCTGGTTTTGCCAGTGGTTGAAGAAGTCTCATGAAGGAGCATTGGATGGCAAGGAAAACAGCAGCTGTTAAACTCTTGCCGTAAGCAAAAGCTTGAAATAACCCAGTAGCCAGTGAAATCCCACAAAGAGAATAAGAAGAACACTTGAGATGAGGTAGAAGGACGGGTAAAGTAGTCAAATGATGGACACACAGAGGGCCCTGCAGGTCTTCTGAGGAATTATTCAATATACATTTATTAATAACTATGCACTTACAACAAATATAAATAATTACCTAACTACTAGCGCTAAGAATGACTATAACCCCTGTTACCTAACAAGTAAACTTATTAATAACTATAAGAACCTAACAACTATTTTCGTAACCTTTTAGAAGGATACAGTCTCTGGGGCAGGTCCTCAGTCGTCAGGAACACCTCAGGAGTAGATCCTTTAAGGCACAGTCAACAGTCTTTCCTCAGAACACCTCAGACATAGGTCCTTTAGGGTAAATTGGCTATGTCAGCTTCACTTTAAATGAGGCTTGAGGCTTTCTTCTCTCTGGAAGGTCTCAGGAGTCTGCAAGCCAACTTGTACAGTTTGTATTAGCCACTCAGCCGCGCTCTGCCTCGTCTTTGAAGCTGGCCACAGTTCCATTCAGGCCACTGTTTGAACTGGTTGAACCCCTCTAGGCAAAAGCTGAGCCACAGGGTTTAGTCCTTGGCCTTTTGCTGCTTTGCTGAGGCCTTCTCTGCTCACCAGCTTCTTTCTGCCTCAGGGAGAGCGGGTTGTAATTTTTCAACTCTGTTTGAGATCAGCTTTTCAGTCCACCAGCATTTTCTCCATTAGATGATACAAGCTGCCTTGCATCTCCTCATCTCTAGCGTGGGAACTCTCGGGCTCCACCCACTTCATCCTTAAACAGGGTCTCTCCTTGTTTCACCTGGCTTCAGCCTAATCTGGGCTCCGCCCACTTCGTAAGGCTATTAACAGCTGAAAACAATGCCAGGTGATAAACCTTGTTTTTAGTTCATATGCTGCTATGCCAATCGCCCACAGCCAGGTTGATCTTCATGTCCCATATTAAGAGACTGTATCAGAAGCCCCTAGATATTCACTGAATCTAATTTATATTAATGTTACAGTCTTCTGTTTAAACATTTGGGAGGTGAGAAGATCAGGGAAACCTACATTAAGAGTTGCTGAGGAGGCGGTTAAATTCCCAGTCTGAAATCCAGAAAAATGGGCTTGGCTAGAGAGGTACATCTGACTGAAACCCACCAATGCAGGTGATATTTCAATTCTCGAGAATAGAAGACCTGACCTAAGGGCAAGAGTTCACAGTCCCATTGAGATTGCAAAGTGATTTCGAGCCTTCAGTGTCAGAAGGCCCTGCTCCTTCACCTCTGTGGGCCAAGTCACTGCATTGATGCTTTTATCCCAGAACCACTCCAACCCGTGCCCTCAACTGTAGCTGTCCTGTGGACTGAGGCACAAAGAGAGCTTATCAGCTGTTTCCTCTGGTGTCTGGCATTAGGTGTCCACTGCGAGGTGATGTCTGGCATTAGGTGTCCACTGCGAGGTGATTGGACCCTGAGAAGAGTCTAAGTCAAGAAAAATTCACAAGGACAAATTAGCCAAAGGCACCAGGGCTAGAAATGGTTATGGAGAAAGTCGGGCTCCACAGAGGCCTTAGAAGGCCTTGGACCCCAAAAATGGTCCACTCCTGGTCACCCAGGAACCAATAGACAGTTATAGTAAAGTATTTCAAACTGTAGCGTAGCCCTGGGTTCACATTTTTAAATGTCTTTTCTTAGCTTTTCTACTTCCTCTCTAAGTGACCCTGGGTGAGTTGCTTAATGCCTTGGGGCCTCAGCTTATTCATCTGTAAAACTGGAATAATCATGACACAAATTTCTGCCTGTAAAGAGCATCAGCCATGGTTAACACGTGGTAAATGGGCTGGAGAGATGGTTTAGAGATTGACAGCATGTGCTGCTCTTGCAGAGGACCAGGGTTTGGTTCCCAGCACCCACGTCACTACCACCAGCTGCAGTGGAGTGGATCTGATGTCCTCTTTAGGCCTCAGCAGGCAGTGCACTCCTGTGCACAAATCCATACACAGGCACACATGCATATAAATAATTTAAAGGTGAAAATGAATCATTTAAAAAAAAAAAAAGAACTTGAGGAATCTCTCTGGCCTGTAGTTAGCTTGGAGAGTGAGGTGGGTCATGTCCCTTGCCTTCTGTTGGTGAGAAGACGGACTCAGAGGGAGAACTCAGTGTGGCCAACCAGGCCTTTCACCACAGGGAAATCTGTGATAACTCACCTGCAGTGTGTTGCCTGGGAGCTGTGCCGCAGAATTGTGCCCTGCGTTAGAGGTGGCAAAGCTCAGCATTCTGCAGACAGAGGCTTAGAGAGTGACTGGAGGCCGCATATGTGACGGGATGTCACAGCTGCTGCAGGTGTGCAAGTTTTCTGGGAGTCGGCATGAGAAGGAGAAGAAGGTGCCAACACCAAACCAAGGGGATGTCTGACAGAAAGGCCCCATGTGGCCTCTAAACCCATGTTAAGTTTGGGGGATACTGCTTCCTGGTGTCAGTGAGGGTCACTTGTGACAGTGAAAGAAACATTTAGTTTCTGTTGCTGAAAGACTCATAGGAAGAAAGGGGAACGCCAGGCAGTCACGGGAGTTGTGACATTGCTTCTGAAATACGAATTGTCTTCCTTATAGAATGTTTTAAACATCTCATAGGTTGGAGATGAATATTTTGCCTGCATGGATGTATGTGCACCACATGCGTGCCTGGTGCCTGTGGAGGTCAGAAGGCAACATCGGGCCCGGGAACTGGAGTTATGGATGATTGTGAGGCACTCGTGGGGGATGAGAGTCATCCTCAGGCCCTCTGCAAGAGCAGCAGGTGTTCCTAACTTCTGAGACACCTGCCCTGCATTAGTGACATTCACTTTCATGTGCATGGCCGTGACTATAGTTCAGCACCTTAAGGGAGAAGATTGTTTTGACTCACAGTTTCGGGGGGGCTCTATTCGTGGCAGAGAAGTCATGGTGGTGGGAGTATATGGGAATCTGCTCACATCATAGGAGACCGTGAAGCAGAGAACGAGTTTGGGACCAGTGGCCAGGCTATAAACTTCAAAGGCCCACTCCTAGTGAGCCCACCTCCTTCAGGTCCCACAGCTGGCAGTATGAGCAGGAACAAAGACAGAAAATCTGAGGCACCAGGTCCAACAGCCTTTCTGAGGGCATTTCCTCCAGTGATCTAAGGACCTCCCATTAGACTCTACTGCTTAAAGGGCCTACCACCTCTCTCATGGCCACACTAAGAGCCAAGCTTGCAACATGAACTCAGAAGGGGATAGACATATCCCAAACATAGCAGTTAGCCTAAACAAGTAATCTGGAGAGAGCCTGTCCAGGGCTCCCATGGTACCATCAGCACCCAATCTGCTATCTCTCTACCTGTACTGTTCTTAGCAATGGTGTCTATCCTCATGGGTACAGCATGGTCTGCCTTTACTCTGAGTAAGCTGAGTAGGAAGAAGGAAGGGAAAAGAGGTCCCTATGTCATGACAGCAAAGCTTTTTTTCAAGACTCTTTGGCCAATATGGTCCCATGGTCACCTGACTGTAAGCTGGGAGAAGTCTTAATTGAGCACATTGCCACCCCTAAAGATAGGGAGAAATGGGCTGGAGAGATGGCTCAGCGGTTAAGAGCACTGGCTGTTCTTCCAAAGGACCCGGGTTCAAATCCCAGCACCATATGGCAGTTCACACCTTTCTGTCATGGCCGGGCGTGGTGGCACATGCCTTTAATCCCAGCATTCCGGAGGCAGAGGCAGGTGGATCTCTGAGTTCAAGGCCAGCCTGGTCTACAAAGTGAGTCCAGGACAGTCAAGGATACACAGAGAAACCCTGTCTTGAAAAACCAAAAAAAAAAAAAAAAGGAGAATTCTGTTACAAGGGAGAAGGGGAGTATTTGATGGATAAAGAGATGAGGAACATTACAGTTAAGCAGAGTCATAACCAGGCTGTCCTGTGGCCACAGGACATGTCAGGGGCGCTTTTGTACATAGCAGCCTATTGTCATGACAAATGCTCCTGGGTCCCACATTCACCCTTGTGAGTTATCTTAGTCTCAGATTCATGCACAGTATTGTACAACTCAGGGAAGGACCTTCTACCAGGCCTGGGTGGGTTGAGCTTCTGTAATGCTCAAGCCCTTGAAGTTAAGCAACAGAGTACTGGTCTATGATGGGCCTCGTGAGTTTGGGACAGTTTGAGAACATGGTGGGCAAATTGTACTCTTGTCTATCAAGAGCCAAGCCCAAGGGTGTGGGTTTTGTGCAAACATGCTATGTTCAACATTGCTAACTATTTAACTGCTTCACAGATGCATATGAAAATCACACTGGTACTCTATCTCACCACAGTCAGAATGGCAGGTCAAAAGCAACAACGTACCATGAGAACTGGGACAAAGGGTATGCTAAGACACTATTAGTAAGAATGTAAACTAGCCCCACCACTTTGGAAATCAGTATAGAAAAAAACAAAGCAAAAAAACCTAGAAACACACCTTTGGTATGACCCAGCTAAAGCACTTCTAATATTCACCCACGAGACTCCAAGTCAGCACATCCCAGAGACCGTCGCACATCAGTCTTGACTACACCACCATTCATAACAGCTGAGTTATAGAAACAGCCTAGATGTCCATCAACAGAGAACTGGATAAAGAAAATAGGTTTATGTACAGTGGATTTTTTTTTAACCACAAAGAAGGAATTTGGATCATTTTCTGGAAAATGGGTGCAACTGGAGATCCCCCTATCAAGTAAATTAAACCAAACTCAGAAGGGCAGATATCATATTTCCTGTCATGTGTGGGTCCTGGGTTTTAAAGGTACATAGAATCGTTTGTGTACTGATGATGTGAAAGTAGAGATACAACTTAGACGTGATGGCCAGTGTTTTCATCTTCCCAGACTCTAGAATCACCTGGGAGAGGGGCTTCTGTGGCTGACCATGCTTGTGGGGGACTATCTGGATGGCATTGAGGTAGGAGACCCGTCTTGAATATGGGCAAGAATGGTCCCTCATCAGGAGATCTTGGGCTGTATGCAATGAAAAAAGAGAGCTGACCATTAATAGCCGTTTTGTTTCCTGAGCGTAGAAGCAGTGTGACAGGGTCCTGCTACTTTGACTTCCTGTCACGATGGATTGTACCTCCGACTAAACCAGAACAAACACTCCCTTAAGCTGCTTTGGTTAGAGTATTTTATCAGAGCAGCAGGAAAAGAAACTAAGCATGCTAGGGGACAAAAGGGTGAGAGGGGAAGGGGAAGGAGGGGAAGGGAGGGATATGCTCAAATGACATTAAATACTTGTGAAACAGACTTATGTCATGACGATGATGACGATGTCAACAACGATGATGGTGACGATGTCAACGACGACGATGGTGATGGAGGAACTGAGGTCATTTTCAAGAAAATGATGATGACAGTAAGGCAAGTCCTTGGGCGGAGTGGCCAGGGAGCCTGCTGACCCTCCTGAGGCAGACCCTTTCGTCACAGCAGGAAGCTGCTGTTGGTCCTCCTCCATCTCCAGCTGCTGAGCGAGGGGCAGTCTTTGGGACCCATGAGGGAATGTGTGTGCACAGATTTTGAAATGGTGACTCACAGAAAGGCTTCCTTGCCTTTGTTGTTATAGCTGCCACTGCAGCAAAACAACTTTGAACCCTGAGGTGCAAGACTGACTTGGGAGGTGGGGGCAGGGATGGGGGAAAGTCATGAGCCACGAAGGGCATGAGAGTTTACACTCGGTTACTGGGGAAGAGGTCATGAGGAAGACCAATGTGTACGGCTCCTCTGTCCCTTCAGTTGCGGTTTCAGGTTATTGTTTAGGTGTTGACACACATAGAATCTATCCAGACCCTTGGGGTCAAGTGCTAGAGGCAAGCAGGAATGTCCTTATCACAAACCTGTCTAAGCATCCCTCTTAGCAAATGATGCGTCATATCCTGACACAGCCGCACCAGACGCCTCTCCGTGTGGGCTCGGAGGTGGCTTCATAAATGCCAGCCCACATTCAGAGCCTCTCACCATGAAAGAAATGCCAGCCCACGTTCAGAGCCTCTCGCCATGAAAGCCAGGTAGTTCCTCTTAATCACGCTTCTCTGTGGAGAAGCTACAACGAATCAGATGCTGTCACTGTTGGACCTGCATGCTGGCCACATCCACGTGCAGTTGCTTCTGGCTGATCCCATGTTCCCGAGCCAGCCCTCCCTGCCACTGGGTTGCCTCAAGCTACCTGTGTGAGAGTTTTCACAGTACAAGCAGAAAGCAAGCAGGGGACATGACTTTCCTCACTAGATAGATCCCTGCCATATGGTCTCTCACCCTTCAGACTGCTTCAGTTTCCCCAGGGCTAGAGAACTGGATAGAAAAAAAAAAAAAAAAAAAAAACCCTGTGAAGAACTCTGTAGAAGAAAGTCGGCTCATTGATTGACTAGACCAGCTAGCCAGTGAACCCCAGGCTGCCTTTCCAGTTGCAGGACTACAGTGGTGTGCTGCCATGCCCAGCTTTTTTCATGGTTTCTGGGGCTGGAACTCGTCCTTAAACTCATGCAGCAGGCAAATTTACCAACTGACCCACCTTGCCAGCCCCCTCTTTAGATTTCTAATACAAGTTCCATTTAGAGGAGCATCGGTGCTTGGGCCCCCTCTGGGGCATCAGGAAAAATAAGGTATTCCTTAAGCTTCAGAGAAAAGCAAAAGACCCCAGAGTTCTGACCTCCCCAAATCTGAGAAGGAAACCTCAGTGTGAAGAGCTGTGCAGAGGAGAACCAGGAAGAGATGACCCACCCCAGCAGAAGGAGTCTGAAGACAGATTGGCTTTGGTTTATGTGTGTGTGCCGAGTTGTATGAACATTATCGTGAGTGTGCACGTGCAGATGTGGGCACATATGTGTGGAAACCAGAGATCAACCTGGCGTTTTTCCTCCGTCGGCATCCCCTTGCATGTAGAGACAGGGTCTTTCACTAGGATCGAGGCTCGCTGATGAGGCTATCCCAGCTGGTTAGAAGCCAGCCACAGGGGTCCGCCTGTTTCTGCCTTCCCAAAGCCCGAATTACAAGCATGTGCCACCGTGCCCAGCTTTTTACATGTGTTCTGAGGTCACATTCATGTCCTCATGGTTGCACCACAAGCACTTTACCAAGTGGGCTGTCTGCAGCCTCAGGTGGTTATCTTTCTGTCTACCATTGCATCCAGACTGCAGCATTGAAACAGGCCCTTCTCTCAGCTTCCTGACTCCGGGTTGTTGCGGCCGCCTCCTCCTCCTCCTCCTCTTCCTCTTTCTCCTCCTCACCATCATCATCGCCATCTTCTCAGTGACTTACCAAACAATGCTGTCTACCACTCCTCTGCTCCCAAGGCTTCTGTGCCTCTCGACTGCCTGCAAAACACAGGAAGAGGTGGGAGAAGCTTCCTCTGCTGTCTGCCCCACCTGCCACTCGAAGCCTCATGACTTTGTTCTGGAAACAATTTGAGATGAGATGAGTGGATATAAAAATTAGGAAGCCCAGTGAGAGTTCTCTAGAGCTGTGGTAGTATCTGATGACAGTAACCATCAGTGGCCTTCACTGCTCTTATTGATACAAACTTGTTATGCGAAGAGCTTGTCTTGCTTCATAAAGGGCCAGGGTTGATAGAATTTCCTAAGGAAACTGAGACTCAAATAACATTTTGGTCTTTTCACTTTGAACTTGTAGTGCAGACAGCGCCTGCCTAAAGGATCTCAGTGATTCATTCTTTTTTTAGCCAGCCAGTTCTCTAGTCAAGTTTTGAAAAGCTTGGGAGAACATGTGATTTTTTAAAATATCCTGGAGTATTTTTCCAGGCCTGGGCAGCTCGTGGGTCAATGCACAGCTATTTCCGTATGTGGGCAGGGTCGGAGAGTGCTGTCAGTTCACGGAGGGCCAGGGCCTGGCTGAGCTGGTGGTTACATGGAAATGCTCCTTCATTCCCTCCTCCTGCTGTTCCTCATATTCCCCGGAGAGCCGCAGATTTGTCTTTCAGCCCTACTTGCTGCATGGTGTTTATTCTGAGCTCTGATCCCTTTAAGTTGTGAAAGCCTGGACTTCCCCCGTCCGTCCAGCATGTAGCCATCCAACAGGTATGAACCACTAGGCATTTGGGAAGAAGCTCAGGGGAATGTAGACTGTGCTAGGCAGGGGTAGCTTTGGAATGCACCGTCCAGAAAACAGATAGCCACAACTGCAGCCAACATGGAAGCCTGTAGATTTTCAAGGCCTGAGCCAGAGTGGGATACCTGTAAAGAGGTATCCTTGAATCAAACAGAAAACAGTATGGACTGGCAGGTGGGCACTGAGTTCACAGCCCCGCTCTACCACCCCCTGTTCCTTTCCAACATGTTCCCCTTAGCAGACACAGGACCTTTCAGGTCAGAGATGAGGGGGTTAGTTCTTGGGCCAGATGTTTTCTGTCCCTTCCTCCAGCTCTTCCCCCATCCTGTCTGTCCTGGATGCTCCCCAGTTGGGACTATATGAGTGGGCTCCCTAGCTTCCTGATGTCCTCTTGTGTTCTTTACTCAATGGGCAGCAGGGAGAGATAGAAGGAAGTATTGGTTCTCATGCTCCACCCTGTGACATCACCAAAAATCTGGGCTTTTGATACCATGTCCAGTTCCAATGACCTCTCTTTCCTCAGCCTCTCCCACCAAAGGTGTAAGTGTGCCACTGAGGCTGGTCCCAGGGCCCCTCACTCAGGCCCTGTCTGTAAATGGGCTCCTTATTAAACTACTCACGTTATGCATTTTGAGCATGCCATCTGTTTTCTGGTGGATAAAATTCCTCAGGTCTTTCTGGATTTGAGGAGAAGTGAGCACACAGAGGGAACAGCCAGCCCTCTGGGGCCCTTGTTTTTTCAGCACTGCCCCCGGTCCCCGTCCATGTTCACTATGATCCTGGGAGACAAAGCATGGTCTAAACAGACCTGGAGAGCAAGTGTTCCCAGGATGGGACCACTGGAACCCTAATAGACACAGACTGTTGGAACTTGATTTCTAAAAAATGCATAGAAGGAATACTGCCCATGAGTGGAGTCAAGGCAGGGAGGATCACCCTACTGAGGCTGACTGGTCACAACACCCCCTTTGCCCTTGGATCTACCCACTAAGCTTTCCTTTTGTTTCTAACCCTGAATTGCTCATACCCTGACCAATGGGGCATGTGTGTGGTCCTGCTGTGTGGAATGTGTAGTCTGTGTGGACATGACCAGTGTGGGCAGCATAGGAGAATTGTAATCACAAGCTGTCCTCATCGTGGCGATGTCATAAATGGAGCCTGTGGCCAAGTGGGCCATCACCTCCACCCTGTCCCTTCCCTTTTCCCTGCAATGTGCATTATACAGTCACTTGTACAGCATGACGTCAGAGACATCAAAGTATACGATCATGCGTCCAGACAGCAGCCGTATGTATCCTCCTGACACATCTGGAATTTGTGTTCTGTCCTTGAGAGTCTTAGGGCCATTCACACACAGCCCTTCCAAGAAAAGCTGCTTCAAAATAGGCTCAAGAGAGAAGGGTGAAAAGTAAGTATTTTTAAAAATTCATACATTCTCAGTTATTAAAGTTAGCATTTTTTCAGTAAAGAGAGCTGCATTCTTAAAAATTATGCCACATGTAGTTTTCTCTAAAACAATAGAGATTTAAGGACATTTGTTCTACCCACATTTGACCCCATTGAGTAGTATGCTGGGCCGTATGCACATGGGACTGTATATCATGCATGTAGCATGACTGGAGAAGCTAAAGGAGAAAATAATGGGTAATAGCCAGGCTCGGAAAAGACACACCATTAAATGCCATGAGGGGCACACACTGTCCTAGTTCCATTTCCTGCTGCTGGGATAAAATCCTCTGACTAACTCAGTACTAGGGGGAGAAGAGATTATTTGGCTCACGGTTCCAGGTAACAGTTGATCAGAGCAGAGAAGCCACAAGGACAGGAGCTTGAGCGAACTAATCACATGACATTCATAACCAGGAACAGAGAGCAAGGAATATTTACTTGTTTGCTGTTCAGCTCACTTCCCTCTCTTTTATACAGTCCAGGACCCAAGCCCAGGGAATGGTGCCACCCACAGTGGGCTGGTCTTCCCACCCCCATTATTATAACTCTTCACAGACATGCCACCTACAAACCAACCTGATTTACACAACCGCTCACTGAGATTCTCTTCCCAGGTGCATCTAGATTGTGTCATGTTGACAATTAAAACTCACTGCCGCACACCGCCAAGGGGCATTTATTAACAGATGTCGGGACTGTTGCATATAGCATTACAAGTAATTCTTAAGAGCAGTGTATAGCGGGGAAAGTAAGAACGAACTATACAAACTAGGTTTTCTGAAATAAGCTAAACATAGGTACTCATAAAAATGCAGTGCACATTTTGGGAAGAAGGGCACAAACAGTAAATTCTCTCTGATCACATCATAAAGTTTCCCTGTGGGCTGAGGGAGATGGAAGTTAGCCTCTAGGGCTGAGTTGGAAGCTTGCATACACAGTGGCCCTTGGCATGGTGTCAGCCATGTGGAACGTGCTAAATGGAGCCCTCTGTTCTTAAGGTAGAATGCAAACAAAGTCCTCAGCATGTTTCTAAAGAAGTCTGAAAACCTGCCTGTCTACCCCATGACCGTGTAGCAGCAAACCACAAGTGGTTAATGGAACAAAAGTCCCTTTTGTAGAGTCTGAACACAAATACAGCACAAGAACTGCCTGGAAACCGCATGAAAGGAGGGATGCTGTGAGCCACCCTCCAGGCTTTCTTCTGAAAACGCATCACCGGGAGCACCCGCCAAGTGGGTGAGTGTCCGTCACGGCATGCAGGAGTACTCCAAATGTGGCTGCCTGGTGGGAAGTGAAGCCCATGGCAAGCACAGGTAGACCCATAAGAAAAGGCTGCTGGAAACATCATGAACAACGCACTGTCTGTCTACCCCTCACCTCACAAACGAACAGATGACACCATGTGTCTACATAACCATGCTTTACCTAAGCTACGTCGATATTCTTATTTGCCAGTTGTGTGTGTTTGTGTAGTGTGTATGCGTTTGTGGCTGTGTGAGTGTGTGTGCATGGATGGATGCACATGCAGTTGTGTGCACATGCCTGTGGAGGCCAGGGATTCAACACGTGAGTGATTTCCACTATTGATCTCCACCTTATCTTTGGAACTGGGGTCTGTTGCTGGGGCCCATGCCCAGGACTCTTGGGGGTGGGGATGAAGCGGGGTGTGGAATCAATAACCCAGATTCCGGGGGTCTGGTAAGTGGCAAAAGCAGACCTGTTTATTTGAAAAAGAGGGTGGTTCCTTTATAACCTCCACCCAGAGTCCCATTGGCTCCCTAACTAAACCCAGTGCTCACTATATGGCTAGACTGGCTGGCCAGCACACTTCAAGGAATATGCATCTACATACACCACCCACCCACACACACACACACCCCACCCTGCATTAGAGTTATAAGTGCAGGACCATGCCTCAATTTCATGTGGGACTAGGGACTGAAGTCAGGTCCTCATGCTTGCCACTTACCCACTAAGCCACGCTCTCAGATCCCTGGTTATTCTTTCCTAATGTTTCAGTGAACTACGTTTTCATTTTGCTATAAAGACAGTATCAGTGGGGCTGGAGAGATGGTTCATTGGTTAAGAGCACTGGCTGCTCTTCCAGGGGACCCTGTTTCAGTTTCCAGCACCCACACAGCAGCTCACAACTGTTTGTAACTCCAGTCCCAAGAGATCCAATCCCCTTGTCTGGCCTCTACAAACATTGCATATATCTGGTACACATGCACATGTGCAAAGCACCCATACACATAAAATAAAATGAAAAAGTAAAAATCTCTTAAAAATCATAAGCATCGGCGTTAGAGGCCAGGTAATATTTTATTGAGTAAATACACTGTACTTACTATTCAGTGTCCCTTTCTGTCACATTTAGCTGCTTCCCACTTGTCCCACTTCTAATAACTCGTAGAAGGTACCCATGCTGCATATGGCTTCTTCATATGTTAACTTAAGCCCTCAGGATACTTAGGACCTGGGCTTACGGGGGGAAAAGCGTGTACCATAATGTCAGTGGGCTAATGTGGTAGTGCACAGCTTTGATCCCAACACTCAGAAGCAGGGGCAGGTGGGTCTCAATTTGAGACTAGCCTCACCAACATAGTGAGAGCTCAAGGCCAGGCAGGGCTACACAGTGAGACACTGTCTTAGAGAGAGAGAGAGAACCTTTGACTCTTGGACAGGCTACTAGATTGTTCTTCAAAAGAATAGTAGCAACCAGGTGTGATGGTGCACACCTTTAATCCCAGCACTCAAGAGGCAGGCAGATCTTTGTGAGTTTGAAGCCAGCCTGGTCTACAGAGTGAGTTCTAGGACACAAAGAAACCTTGTCTGGAAAAACAAAACAAAACAAAACAGAGACAGAATAGTAACTATCTATCTACCTTTTCCTTAGAACTGTGTTGTTAAAACAGCAATTTTAGAGTTTTATATTGCATTGTTGCCTTTTGTCATTGGTGGGCTGCTACTTAGACTAACTAGCTAACTAGTTTGTTAAAAAAAAAAAAAAAAAAAACAAACCAGGCACTCTGTAGCCCAGGCTAGCCTGAAGCTCACTTTGTAGCACCTCAAGGCTGGAATTCCAAGCATGAGCCACCATAACCCAGCTAAATGTTTTTCTGTATAAAGGAACTGATGCTAACTCATTGGTTTCTCTGTTTATTTTGTTAGCCAAATAAAAATCAAGATACCCTTTTTGGCCAAATTCAAGAAATTTCACAGCATTCCGTAATGAAAACCACATGACACTTAGGACTTTGAAAGTAGACAAGCCAGGTCAGGGCCCTGCCACTGTGATGTCCTGGACAAACACATCTCTTGAACACTGTTTTCTACATTCATGGCTTCGGAAACTTTGAGACCCACCTTCCAGGTGCGGGTCTGAGACCATGAATGGATACCCACACAGTGACCTTATTGCTTGTTGCCTTCTGTAGCCTGGGGCTGAGCAGGGGAATTGAGTGGAGGCTTTAGAGAAACAGGCTCCTGTCCTGACCTAAGACTGCCTGTGGCCTGCCCAGCACAGCCCTGAGGCTGACTGTTTGCTTCCAGGCAGGGGCCCCTGCACTGGCTGTGGCTGCCTCCTGCCAGGAGCTGGGAACAGTGGGGCTGTTGTTCTGGCATATCTGGAAACCAGCTTCCTGTTTTTCCTGGTGTGGTGCTGTTGTTTTAATCAACAGCAGGAGGGAAGAAACAGTCCTGGGTGAGTAGCCTGTGTCCCACAGCCCTGCAGTGAGAAAGTCTGGCCCTTTCCTCCAGGGACTCTGGGTCAGAGAGTCATGGAGCTCTGTAACCTTGAACAGGGCCCTGACCCCAGGTTACCAAGGGGAGTGGGCATAGGGACACCACATCACCACTGCTTGTAACTCAGGATCCGTAGCACCTGCGTGTGAGCTGACGCTGGTGCATTTGAAACAGAAGGCTGATTAAACACTAAGCTTTCATTTCCCCAGTAAGTATATCGCAGGTTCCTGTTCACTTCACGTTCTTGGACAACCCACACTCCTGGGTTCACTCACCAGCCACAGAAGGGACACTCTAAGCGAATGACTTAACCTCTCTATATTTCAGGCTTTTCATCTACAGAATGGGGAGGGAAATAGCAGTAGCCGCATCACTGAGTTGTTGTGATATGTTAATCAGGTCTTCATAGCTTTGTGTCCCACCCTAGCCACACAGTGCTTTACCGTGCAGCCTACAAGTTTTACTTGCTAGACGCTGAACCCCATGGTTCACAGGCTAAACTTTTAGTCAATCCATTGACTAAAACTGGCAATCCATTTTAAAGATAATCTGAGAAGTTTCTCAGCTCACTAGAGTGGATAGTACATCTTAAAAATTCCACAAGAGTTTATTTTACATGCCTCTAAGTGTTAGTTATAAAATAAAAATATTTTCTTCGATTTACAAAGTTCAGGAGGGAGGGGGGTTAGTTTGGTGCCCTTTGGTTTCAGGGGAGGCACAGGCTGCCTTGCCCCTCTACAGAGCATGGTACGAGGTGTGAGCTCACCATGTGTGAAGGTGGTCCCTGCCAGACTCATAGTTACAGCTCTTTAGTCATTAGCTGGTTCCAAGGCTAGGGACTCCTGCCCTGCTCTGGGAAACCAGGCTGTACTGATTTGCAGCTGGGAGTGAGTTTGATGCATGTAGTATTTATTGGTCCAGTATTTAAGGCTGTTCTCTGAGGTAGAGTGACTTGAACACATATGTGAACACATATGGCCATTTAAATCGCAGAATACCCTTGCTGTTCTTCAAAGCTCATTTGCGTGGATGAGCGTTGTGGCTTACTCCTAAGTGGGCAGTCAGAGCAGAGATGAGCGCTGGATGTGGTTACAGGGCCCGGTGCCGTCTTCAGTTGTCTTCACTTCCACATCCTGTTTGCTCAGGTCACTAAGAGCAAGCTGGAGCACAGCATCCTCTAGTTTTACAGACGCACAGAAGTAATGGCAAAGCTGCAATTCACGGTTTATGAAACTTCAGAACTGACTTAGGACTGCAGAGGAATGATGTTTGCTTGAGGATTTTTTTTTCTTCTTCTTTGAAAATGTCATACATTTAAACCATGTATTTTGATCCATCCACCACTAACTCCCACTTTTAACACAGGATCTCACTATGTAGACCAGGCTGACCTCGAATTCACAGAGATTCCTCCCACCTCTGCCTGCTGAGTGCTCCACCATGTCTGATTCCTCCTTTTTTGTTGTTATTAGTAAAACCAGAGTCCAGTCAGTACGTCCCATATGCATATGGGTTTGGGGCCCTCCGTTGGAGAACAACTTACCAGAGGCCATATCCTCAAAGAAAAGTGATTCTCCCTCCCTCAGCAGCCAGCAACTGCAAATAGGTCTTCCACCAAAGGTGGGCCCTAAGGGGGGCCCCCTTCTGCATCCATGTTGGAATGTTGACTGACTTGATCTTTGCATGTCTTGTGCTGACAACCACGTCTGCTGTGGGTCGATGTGTGCAACAGCCATGTCACGTCCGGAAGTCAGCGTTTCATGGCTCTTTCCCATCCTCTAGCTCTTACACGCTTTCCTCCCGCTCTTCTGCCACATCCCCTGAGCTTTGGATGGAAGGAGGTTAATATAGTTGATTCATCCAGTGAATCAAGCTGAGGGTACGTGGTTATTTATATTTGGTACTTCCACTGAGTTCTGAGTCTCTGCGATAGCCACTAGCCACTGCCAGGAGAACACTGCAGAAAGTAACAGATTTGCTAAAGAAAAAATGTTTGCTCTGGTTGGTTTGGTTTAACATGGTACAGAGTTTTCAAGGCAGGTTTCACAGTCTCACTGGGAGAAGCAATAAAAAGGGGCAAGAATAAGAAGGCAGTTCAAATCCCCAGGCCGTTCCACAGGCTCCTCTACAGAGGAGGGGGAGCATATCCTGGTGTGCTAAATGTGGCAGTCTGGCTACAGTCACTGGGTCACGTGCAAAAACAGGCGTGGAGGTAGGAGCGAGGCTTGGCACAAGAGTTTGGCAGGGGGAGTGAAAAATGACTAAAACTTAGTACACACACACAACACACACACACACACACACACACACACACACACACACACACACACACACACACACACAC
>CAJQZJ010003646.1:4905925-4916777 GCA_907164525.1 Lophiomys imhausi | reverse complement strand
TGTGTGTGTGTGTGTGTGTGTGTGTGTGTGTGTGTGTGTGTGTGTGTTTGTGTGTGTGTACACTGTGTGCACATCCACACCGTGCATATATGTTTGTGTGCACATGTGTACAGACACATGTGTGTAGGTATGCTATGTGTGTGTATTGTGTATGTGCAAATGTACATGTGTATATGTGGAGACCATAGGTTGGCATCAATGGCTCACCACCTTATATGGTGAGGCAAGGTCTCTCATTTGAATCTGGAACTTGATGCCACAGCAAGACTAGCTGACCAGCTTGCTCTGGGGATCCCAAGTCTCCTCTTCCCAAAGGATGGAATCACAGGCTGCCACGACCACTCAAAACTCATGTGGTTGTTGGGGACCCCCACCCCAGTCTCGTGTGCTAAGTATGTTACCTGTTAAGGCACCTCTCCAACCCAGCTCCCCATTTCTTTAACTTTTATGATAGAGCTTAGCAAGATAAAAATAGTATCTTTAATTCAGAGTGAATTTTCCCCTGGGTTTGTAAAAGTAAGAAAGCACTTGTATATACTATTTAATAATTATGGTACATCATTTTCCCTAAAGTGTTAGACACTTTCATTGCAATTACTTAGAGAATTAACTACTGCTCAGCTGTCCTAAATTATATCCCAACGTAGATGAAAGAATTTACACCTTAGAAAGTTGATGTCATCTAAATTGAAATATAGCCCCACCCTGGAATAACAGACCTCGGAATACCAAAGAGCTTTACTAATAAATGTTTCCGTTTAGTACACAGTGTACTGCTTGCTGAGTCACCAGGTTTTTGTTTAGAATTTTGAGAGGGGTCTAAAGGCAGTTCCCACCCTCAGTCAGAGGAGACTGTGAGCAACAAGGCCTCCTTTCTCTAATCCATTCAGCCTTAATTGAAGCGCCCAGGCATCAGGGTTGTGGTGTTGGATAATGCATGCCAAGGGAAGTGCTTGACAGCAGATACCCAGAAAAGAGCTAGGTGAGCCCAGGGTGATTAGGAATTGAGAACAATGTGTATGGGCTGAGGGTTGGAAGAGAGAATTTTGAGGTTTTGTAGCACTAACTCAAAAGCTAAGAAGGAGTGGGGGATGGACAGGCTTGGGAGATGCTGATCCAGGAGAGCTGGGGAAGGGGTATAGAAGCAGGGAAGACAGAAACACATGGATATGGTGCTCCAGGGGAGGGGCCTGCTTAGCATACCTCAGCCTGCGTGCTTGCCCGTGGACTAAGGACTTCAGAACCTGGATTTAATTTACTTTCTTCCATATGGCGCTCACCAAGTCCAGTGCCACACACGGACTCATCAAGGAATCCACCTGGCATTAGGAAATGCCACAAAGGCTGATGTTTTAGGCGCCCCTTCCCTTCCTGCCCTGTGTGACTCTGTAGTGGTTTGAATAAGAATGGCCCCTATGGGCTCATTTGAATGCTTAGTCACCAAGGAGTGGCACTATTTGAAAGGACTAAGAGGTGTGGCCTTTCATTGGAGTAATTGTGTCACTGGGGGGGGTGGGCTTTGAGGTTTCAAAAGCTCAAGCCAGGCTCAGCAGCTCTTCCTTTTTGCTGTCTTTGGATCCAAACGTATAACTCTTAGCTACCATGTCTGCCTGCGTGCCACCATGCTCCCCACCATGATGATAATGGTCTAAATCTCAGAAACTGTAAACAACCCCAATTAAATTATTTCTTTTTATAAGAGCTTCCGTGTTCGTGGTGTCTCTTCACAGCCATACTGACTAAGACAGAACCTATCTCATGTCTAATTAAGCCAGAGCCTTTGCCAGCTTTGGAAGACCCTGTCATTGTTCAATTCAGGCAAGCTGGGATCCTTGTGGCCTTCTGTGAGCTATTCCCCAGGGCTTCCCACATTTAGTGTGTCCCTTGGAACGTCTGGCCTACAGTCTGTCACAACTTGTCATCTTGATGGGGGGTGTCTGACAGTAGCTGGAGCTTGATTGATGTAACAACACAGGGAAGAACTGTCTATGATCCAGGCTCTCTGCTTGGTGGCTGGATCTCCATCACGAAGAAAATGCCATTCTGTGCAGCAGGGCAGCCTCAACTCTGCAGAGGAATCAGGCCACCATTCAACGGCGAGAGTTGAGTTGAGCACCTAGGATCTGTGGGGATTTGTGGGGACCTCTGTGATTCTCCTACCTGATCTTCAGCACATAGTACTAACAGGTGCCCCTGCGGACAGAGTGGGGCCTTCAGTTGTAATAGAATTTGTCATCATTAAAATAACGAGTGTACTATTATAAATGATATGTCCTGTTGATGGTCTTCACACAGCTCTAAGAATCCCTTGTGGCTTGCATGGGTCAGACCCAGCTGCCCTTCTCCCACAACACACACACAGCAGCTCCTCTCAGCTTTCAGTGTTTGCCGGCAAGTGACCTTGTAGGTTACCCAGTGATATTTTAAACATCTAAAATCTGTTCTTCCCCATAGCAGACACATCATCATAGGAAGTATTTAGGGGTCTCAGGGACCCGTGTCTTCTAGTATCTGCTAATACTTCCAACAGCATAGAAACAAACACTTTGCTCTCTGGGAAAACAGTATTGGAGTTTTGCCTCAAATTGATAGCGCATGACAGGACAGAGTCTCTGAATATATTCTCACCTCCATCTTTATTTTAAAAGTGACCTGTGAAGTAGAAACTTGACTAGGAAATCAGTGGGGCAAGTGTCAGGGGCCACTTCCAGGAGGGATTATTTAAGGACAGTATGTGCTTTCTGACCCAGAGCCAGGCTCTAAAGAAGCTGAGGGATTGGGAGGCTGCGGTTTGGAGAGCTGAAGAATAGGCCCTCCAGTGGGAGTATGCAAGCTGAGGAAGACTCAGCGGGGGTGGGATGGGAGAGGCCTAGGGACCCCGTCTCAGGACAGCGGAGTGTGTTCTTGGGGCTCTCTTGGCTTAAGAGTGGTGCTTTGCAGGGCCCTGTGGAAGACCAAGATGGAGGTCTGGCTTATGTGAGCCAAGTGCCCACAGTATATTGGGAGAGGAACTGATCTGAGCAGTCAGAGCCCAGGGAAAAAGCTAATTTGAGGGTGGGACCCATGGGGGTAAAAACTCCTCTCTGTCTTGATGGGAGCTGGCTACTGAAAAAAGAGGAAAAAAAAAAAAACAGATCACACACTCAGTGCTTTAGGCAACATGACCCCCACAGTTTTGGAGGTCAAAATTCGAATAATCTCACTAGGTTAAAGATGTAGTGTTATGGACTGATTCCTTCTGCAGCCTCCAGGGGAGTCTGCACCCTTACCTCTCCTGGCTTCCGGAGGCTGCCAGCAGTCTTTGGCCTCTGGCTTTCTCCCATCATTCCACTCTTCAGTTCCTTCTTTGACCTTCACTTCCTCGTATAAGAACCTGTGTGAGTTGTGTTCAGTGTTCAGGACCATCCAGTGATCTTTAATCTAGTTTCAGCTTCCCTTAATCGTAGACTGTAGTTTATCTAGGTCCCAGGGGCTGTTGTCTTTCCCAGGAACTCTCAGGGCTATGCTGGCCTGGCAGGTTGCCATTGGTCACCAGATCATTCATTCTTCCATTCAGCTGATCGGTTGCTCCCTGGTCTATAGGCTGGGTCTCACAAGGCTGAGTCCTAGTTCCCCACAGTTGGTTTATCTAGCTGAAAATAGGGCTGTACCTGACTGCTGTGCCTACTTATGATGGAAATAAACCTGCCCCACATCCCACCCTCAGTTAATTGGCAAATTGGTTTGTTCCGTAGCTTGCTTTCAGCTTTGGCTTCATTTTTGATCCAGGCTACACAGCAGCTGCCTGATGGGTGACTATGGGTGCTGAGTATACTCTTGCAGGTACCCTGCAGGAGATGCAGGCACGAGAACCCCTTACCCTTTCCCACTGCAGATGGTGAACAGCCAGGCATTGAGTACTTTTCAGTTTGAAAGCATCCTCTTCAGGGGTAGGATTTTGAGCTGGGCATGGTGGTGCACACAGTAAGCTGAGGCAGGAGGATCATGTCTTCAAGACACCAGCCTGTCTTGAAGAGAGAGAAGGGAGGGAGGGAAAGAGAAAAGTAATGAGCAGTAAAAGCAGAAGAAAGAGAGAGAAGATAGAGGAAGAACAGACAAAGGAAGAGATAAGGGAGGGAGGGAGGAAGGAAGGGAAACTCCAGATATAGTGATTCATTTCTGTGAGCCCAGGCCAGCCTGTCTAACCTGGTCTACACAGTGAAACCCTGTCTCTAAAAGTAGAGGAGCAGGAAGAAGGAGGGAAAAGACCCTCTATTAGGGAAGAGAAGAACCTAATTCTAGATGGTGTATCCACCCCCCCCCCACACACTCCTTCACAGTCACCCCATCGCTTGAGCTTTCCAGAGCCCTAGAGGAGTTAATGTGGTACACTTCCACACACTTTATGGAATGGGGCAGACTGTCTGGTCTGGTGAGCACTCTTGGGGTGTTACAGGAATCTAATAACTCCACCCCTTTGTGTTCCTGTCCCATCCCCTGAACCACCTTCAAGACCTGCTTCCTACTGCACTCCCTCTGCCCTGTGGCCTGAGGCCTGTGTGCCAACTATGGGATTGAACCGGTGCCCTGTAAGCCTTTGGGACGTGGCTGATAAGAGACCCAGAAGAAATTACAAGGCATCTGTCCTCCACCTGTTGCGGGGCCTCCCTGAGCATGAGGGCTTTTCCTTAATTGAAGTCTCACCCCTCTGGTAAGGGGGCAGCTGACCTATAGGAAAGCGGTCCTTACACCTTCCCACATCCTGGAACAAGATATTGAACTCGTGAGTTCCTCTCTGGCCCTGCAGTGTTACACCTAGCTCCTGCAGGGGCAGGTATCCCTGAAGATGTCATACCAGGTCATGGGGATGTGGACCTAAGCTTGAGAGAGGAGAAAGCTGAGGCTAGTGTATCTAAGAGCCCTGGAAGCTACTCTTTAGGTCTGATTCCCAAGTGTCATACTCCAAATGAGGGTCCTGTGACATAGGATGTGAAGGTGGGTCAGTCTCTACCTGGAACCCTACTGGTTTGGGAATCAGTTCCCTGGGGCTCCGGAAGCTGGAACAGCAATGACTGAGATTCCCTAAGGGAAAGGTAAGTGGTTGAGAACTCTGGCTGCTCTGTCCCGTGGAAATGCTCCTCCTGTCTTGGGTAGGAAGATGAATTGATTTCATTAAAGGAACTTAGCAGGTTCCCTCAGCAGGTGCCAGATGAGCCTTTAAATAGACAGCCACTCCTTCTGCTTGCACGTGGCTTTGCTGAATTAGGAGCTAATCAGCCTTAGGGTCCAAGAAGAGCACCCGTCACTTTTTATCGATTGAATTTAATGGAAAATAGCATTCCAGGTTCCAAGCAAGAGGTGTGTGCTCACAGCCCACTCACCACAGAGACCTGCCCTGCTCCAGCTTGAAGTGAGCTCTGGTGAGCACTGTTCTCTCAGAGGACTTCCTTCTGGTGCCATGCTCAGCCTGCAGGCCAGGCAGCAGTACCCGTGGTGTCTCCGTCACGGATGCTGAAGGCTGAGTTCACCAGCATCCTTCCAACCCTCTGTTACCTTATTTTGTACAACATCACAACAGTTCAGAGCCATGGAAAGCCGTGTGATGAGTTGAGAGTAGGAAGGGGGCCCAACCACAGCTGGATTCCAGAAAAGCCATTGTGCAAGAGCTCCTCGGGAGGAAAGACTTGTCAGACTGCTGTAAAAGTCTCAAGGATACTGGAACCATGGTGTGGGCTGGGAGCCCACTGAGCACTAGAAACAACCGGGTCTGGTAGCTGACTGTGGGGGTGCAGGCACAAATTAAAAAAAACAGGCGTGGTTGTTCACATTTCTACTGTGTTGGGAGTGACGTGGAAGCCGTCAGCTAACAGCGCCTTGAGATCTTTTGGGAACCCCTGGAAATGGCTTGAAGACACCCCCCCCCCAAGAGCTTCCATCTCAACCGGTAGTTCAAGTGTGTTCTTAAAGTACCTGGTCTCCTTGGCAGAGTGGAGCCCTGTGTAGGAGGAACTACTTGCTGTTTCTTACTCCATGTTTAGTCCCCAATGTGTGGAATCTATTTTGAAATATGAGCTTTATGCAATTTCATATAGAGAGGTTTCTCACGGTCATTTTTTTTTTCTTTTCTTTTCCCACTTATGAAAAGTACTGTTTCTTAGAAACTTCATGTAAGGAACAAATACCTTTATAAAAGTTCTTCAAATTATCTCTTTAAAAGTCATGGAAATTCAAACTGGATAATTAAAAACTGTAAGCCATCAAAGGAGACATTCTGACATAAACCATTAGCAAGGCGACTTGAGCCATGAACCTTGCTTTCTGTTGTTCTATTTTCTTTTTGAAAATAAAACACCACACTTGTAAGCCAATACAGTATCCAAAAGCATTAAATCACTCATTCGGGCTATCAGAAAACTGAAGCCAGGAAGGGAAAACACAGGCCTACCCATTTGATGGCATGTGCAGCGCCTGTCTGAAGACAGAAGGGTGACGCCTGGCATGAAACAAAAGATTACAAGCAGCAACTCCCCTGTTCCAGGGTCAGAAAGATGGCTGAGCAAGTAAAGGCACTTTCAGCTAAGCCTGACAGCCCAAGTTCGATCCCCAGGACCATGTGATTGTAGGAGAGAAATTGCTCCTGTAGGTTGTCCTCTGACCTCTGCACTCATGCTGTGGCCGCACACGCGCGCGCGCACACACACACACACACACACACACACACACACACGCACACACACACACACACACACACACGCGCGCGCGCACACACACATTCATGTACAATAAATAAATGTGACATATGTAGAAAGTCTCCTATTCCACTTTCCTCCTTAAAACTAAAGAGGGGAGAGTTTTCCATGTTTCAAAACCAGGACAGAGGACCACTGACAGT
Source organism: Lophiomys imhausi (assembly GCA_907164525.1). NCBI lineage: Eukaryota > Metazoa > Chordata > Mammalia > Rodentia > Muridae > Lophiomys > Lophiomys imhausi. Next base: position 4,909,906 of record CAJQZJ010003646.1, on the reverse strand, counting down.
GTGTGGGGGTTGAGCGGTACTCAGGTATTGCCAGTGGACGCTCCTACGAAGGCACATATGAAGGCCAGAGATCAAGATCGGGTATGGTCCTCTGTTCCTGTTCATCTCATATTTTGAGACACGGTCTCTCACTGGGTCTGGAGCTCACGATTTCAGCTAGCCTGCCTGGCCACAGAGCCGTCCTGTCTTTGCTCCCCGCGGACACACCCTGGTCCTGCTTGGGTGCGAGAATCTGTTCAGACCTTCATACTTCTGCAGGGTGCTTTTCCCAGGGGCCCACTCCCACCTCTCCAGAGTCTCTTTTGACATTCAAACTATTTGTTTTGTTTTGGGTTTATTTGGTTGGTTGGTTGTCTTGGGTTTTGTTGTTGTTGTTTGTTTCAAAATCTTGAGGTAAGAATTTGATAAAGCCTGGCGTGGTGGCGCACACCTTTAATCCCAGCCCTTGGGTGGCAGAGGCAGGTGGATCTCTGTGAGTTCAAGGCCAACCTGGTCTACAGAGTGAGTTCCAGAATAGCCAGTACTACACAGAGAAACCCTGTCTCGAAAAACCAAAACAGAAAAAAAATTTTTTTGATAAAATTCAAAGTAAGGCTGCTTCATTATTTGACCTTCGACCAGGAGAGGAAAGGACCTCGTGTCCTGTTTGTATGATAAGAATACATTTCTCTGGCTGAAGATTGATGCTGTAATGTACGGAGAGAGAATGGGAACTGTCCAGGCAGCCACTGGTATGTCATTTCTTAGTTTTGGAAGCTGCAGGCCCTGCACTTCCTATATAATCAGATATATTTATCCCTCTCAGGTCTCTGAGGTGGTTGAAGAATAGATAGCTAGAGTCTCATAGTTAAATTTTGAGTTGTTTAGGAATCAAGAGGGTGTTCTGGATCTAAGAAGATATTTTTAAAATTGTGAGGCAAGTTAGTATGAAAGCTGAGTTAGATATAGAACTTTAAACTCATGGAGATGGTTAGATAGTAGAATGTTAAAGTCAGGTGCCAAATACATATGGACTGGACATTGGGAATGTATGCTAAGCCATATAACTCTCATAATTGTGGCATATTTATTTCTGTTGTTTTGTATTGTATTTATAGTTATAAGAGAAAGAACCATTTGTTGAATTGAAAGGGAGAGCTGTTGGGGGGAAAAAGAAATACCTTAAACTTAAAAAAAAAAAAAGGGAAGAGGATGGGGGGTTGAGGGGGAGGAGAGTGGAAGGGTGGGACTGGAGGGGGGAGTAGGGAGGGGATTGTGATTGATATGTAACTAGAAGAAATAAAAAATAAATTATTTTAAAAAAAGAATACATTTCTCCAGGCCCACCATGTATGTGCTCTTTTGTCCATTTTGGGTCACTGCCCCATGATTAGAATTGTTTACCCTCATAAAAAAAGGAAACAGAGAACTGTGAGTTCCAGAAGTAGTAGATCTTTGAGAGACTGGATACAGTGCCTGCAGCCTTTACTTCCACTTTGTTCTGTCATTGTGAGCTTTTGTGACGGGAATGTCCAAGAGGGCACCATAAGAAATGACCCCAGTAGGCAGCACATAAAATGTCCCATCTTATGTTGATCTTCCTATCTGTGCAGCTTATGAAAATAATGACAAAAGTAAATATTTGGGACCAGGTTTATTTTGGTCAAATTCCAGTGTGCTTTGCAAAATGAGAGAATCTGTGGATGCAGGTGGCTTGAGGCATCCTGCCAGAGAAGTTTGTCTCAGAACTATTCAGTTCTGTTCACTATTGTTGCTATGTAAGGGGAGTTGGATTAATATACATTAGATTCAGTGAATATCTAGGGGCTTCTGATACAGTCTCTTAATATCGGACATGAAGATCAGCTTGGCTGTGGGCAATTGGCATAGCAGCATATGGACTAAAAAACAAGGTTTATGGCCTGGCATTGTTTTCAGCTGTTAATAGCCTTACGAAGTGGGCGGAGCCCAGATTAGGCTGAAGCCAGGTGAAACAAGGAGAGACCCTGTTTAAGGATGAAGTGGGTGGAGCCCGAGAGTTCCCATGCTAGAGATGAGGAGATGCAAGGCAGCTTGTATCATCTAATGGAGAAAATGCTGGTGGACTGAAAAGCTGATCTCAAACAGAGTTGAAAAATTACAACCTGCTCTCCCTGAGGCAGAAAGAAGCTGGTGAGCAGAGAAGGCCTCAGCAAGACAGCAAAAGGCCAAGGACTAAACCCTGTGGCACAGCTTGTGCCTAGAGGAGTTCAACCATTTCAAACAATGGTCTGAGTGGACAAAGACTGAGGCAGAGCGCAGCTGAGTGGCTAATACAAACTGAATAAGTTGCGTGAGACCTTCCAGAGAGAAGAAAGCCTCAAGCCTCATTTAAAGTGAAGCTGACATAGCCAATTTACCCTAAAGGACCTATGTCTGAGATATTCCTGAAGAAAGACTGCCTTAAAGGATCTACTCCTGAGGTGTTCCTGACGACTGAGGACCTGCCCCAGAGACTGTATCCTTCTGAAAGGTTAGGATTAGTTGTTAGATAATAGTTGTTATAGTTATTAATATGTTTAGTTGTTAAATAACTGGGGCTATAGTCAGTCTTTGGGCTAGTAGTTAGGTAATTGTTTATTTTTGTTATAATTGCATATAGTTATTAATAAATATATATTGGATAATTAAAAGATTTGTCTTCAGTTACTGCCTTGAGAAACCATGCATCTGAACGTTCCCTTGTGCCTGACCTCCTGTGTAGTCATCACAAGGCTGATGGGAAGAAGGCTCTAACTTGCTAGTTTTGGTAAGCCTCCACCACCTGCCCTCACCAGCTGATGTAGAGTTGAGCTGCTGCCTGTCTGTCCTTGTGCATAAGGCCCACTCCAAATGGACCTTCTAAGAGCACATCTTTCATCCTGTCCTTCTGGGAAGCATTCAGGGACCATCTTCCCACCGTCTTTCCCCTGGTGGTATGTACTTGGCAACCCAACAATTTAGAGTCTTCACTTTCTGCTAAGCCCATTGTAACTTTCCATTTCTCCCATACAGATGTCCCTTCTTATCCTCCCCTCTCCATTCTTCCGGCCTCCTCTGGACCCCACTTCCGTGGGCAGGCCACTGAGCCCAAGGGAAACTTTGGCTGACCACTCTTAAGTATTAGCTGGGACATCTGTCACTATCTCTTTCTCTCCATACCTACCACAGAGTCACAGAGGATGTATGGTTCTGTGGTGTGTTCTCCCCACCCCCCCCCCCAGCACTCCTAAGCTCATCCTTAACCTGGGAAGGCAGACCCTCCCAGCAGGCACCTAGGCTTATCTCCAGAAGTACCTACATCTCTCAGCAGCACTTAGGTCTCCCAGCCCCTTTGTAGAATGTAGCCACCGCTGGCCTCCACCACCCTCAGGGGCTGTTTGGGAGGAGAAGGTTAGACCTACACTCAACAGGGCCTTGCTCTTTCCTCCCTTCCTTTCACTGGGCTAGCTTTGTGGTTAATACTCTCCTGCTCTTAACCAGAAAGTCTTTTTTGCTTTTTGAACACTTGTACTGAGCTATATACAAACTATGTCCTCAGTTCTAGGAGAGAAAGTGCTGGCATACAGTGGGAGGTAGGACATGGCTCAGCCAGTAAAGTGCTTGCTCTGTTAAGTGTATGCACCTGAGTTCAGATCCCCAGCACCCACACAAAAGTGGGGCATGGCAGCATGTGCCTGTAACTCCAGTGCTGGGCTCAGGGGAGGTAGATGGATTCCTGAGACTTGCTGAGCAGCCAGCCTAGCTGAATCAGTGAAAAACCCATGTCTCAAAAAAAATAAGATGGAGGATGACAGGAAGACAGGTGCCAGTCTCTTACTTCCACATGCATGCACAGCCAAGCATACACACACATACACACACATACACACACACTTGAGAATAGGAAGCAACACAGAAAGGAGTGATCCATCCCCTTCCCCCCCCTCTGCCCGTGTGTGTGTGTGTGTGTGTGTGTGTGTGTGTGTGTGTGTGTGTGTGTGT
>CAJQZJ010003646.1:4782379-4905915 GCA_907164525.1 Lophiomys imhausi | reverse complement strand
TGTGTGTGTGTGTGTGTGTGTGTGTGTGTGTGTGTGTGTGTGTGTGTAGGAGGGAGAAGTGGGAAAGGCATATGAATATGAAGAGCCTTTCTTGCATGTGGAACAGTTCTCTGATACAGAAAGCCAGGGTGCTCCTCATTAGTGTAGACATTGTGGGGTCTGAGTTGAGCTCTAGGTCTTACTGCAGTTCTGCAATGGCTGCCATCTTATGGTGCTATTCAAAAAAACACACTTTCCATGACAGTTGAAGGGAAAGCCACATCCTTCCAGTTGCCTACAGGACCTACCTAACTTGTCTCTTAGCCAGCAGCCTCTTTTTCCACTGTCTCCTCCATCTCTCTGCCATAGCCGTACACACCTGCTCTTGGTTTTGAATGTATGTACCTCATAGAGGCACTAATAGAGCCTCTAATGTTTACTATTCCCTTCCTCCTGCTTTGTTTATTCTTTTTTTCTAGTTCTTTGACATGTAAAGATAGGTTGTTTGGTTGGAATCTTTCTTTTTGTAAAATTTATTTTATGTGTATGGGTGTTTTACCTGCTTGTCTGTCTGTGCACAATGTGTGTGTGTGATGCCTGTGGAGGCCAGAAGAGGTCCTCAGATGCCCTGGAACTGGACTTAGAAGCAATTGTGAGCTGCCATATTGGTGCTGGGAATCAAAGCTGGGTCCTTTGGAAGAGGAGCCCGTGCTCTTAACTGCCGAGCCATCTCTCCAGACTGTCCTCTTTCTCCCATTTTTATGTAGGCATTTACAGCGGTCAACTTCTTTCAGCACCACCTCTACTCCCCCTGCCTTGGTATGTTGTGCTTTTGTTGATTTCAAGACTTGAGTCTATTGATTGTTTCTTTGCCCCCCCCTGGGTGTTTAGGAGTGCAGTTGCTTGATTTCCACATGCTTGTGGGTTTCCAGTTTCTCTCCTGCTGTAGATTCTTAATTTCATTCCACTGTGGTCAGGAGTGATCGTGGTGTGAGTCCCCACTTGTTAACATTCTTAAGAGTTATTTTGTGGCAACATGAGATCTGTTCTGAAGAACATTCTGCATGTGCTTGAGATGAGAATAATGTGCGTCCTGTGGTGTCGGGAATGTTCTGTCTGTGTCTCCTAGGTCCATTTGGTCTCATTGTTCAGTTCTTTGTTTTCTTATTGGTGTTCTATTATTCAGAACAGGATTTCGAAATATCATTGTGATGTTGTCTGCTCTTCAGTTCTGTCAGCCTTAGCTTGTCTCCAGCCCTCTGATGTTGGGAGCTTATGTAACTATTAAATATCTTTCTACTGAATTTAGCGAGTATTGTGTATAGGGTGGTATGCACATGAGTATGCAGTGTGCATTCCCATACAGATGCATGCAGAAACCAAATGCAGGAAGGCATTGTTCTCCCCTCTCTCTCTCTACCTTGAAGAGAATCTCTCACCGACCATTTGGGCCAGACTAGCCGGCCAATAAGCTCCAGGTTCCACCCATCTCTAACGCCTAAGTGCTGGACCTACAGGTAGGCACAGCCATACCCAGCTTTTTATATGGGTGCTGGGAATTCCAACTCAGGTCTTACAGTTGCACACTAAGCACTCTTACCCACTGAACCATCTCCACAGATCCTTTATCATAAGTTGCTATCTGTGTCCTGTGATAGCTCTTGACTTAAGTCTGTGTTGTCAGCCTGACTCTGGTTTGATCCTATTTGCATGGAACACATTCTCCCATTCTTTTGCTCTTAGCCTGTGTGTACCCGACTGGGGACTCTGAGTAAGTCTCATGCAATCGGATCTTGATACTTCTTTCTGAGTTCAGCCACTTTATGTAGTGTGATTGGTGTTTAATCTGTTTATGCTTAAAGTAACCATTTGTAGAAAGAGAATTATTATCATTTTCTTGTTTTCTATTTTATGTAAGTTCATTTGTTCCTCATTTCTTTCTGCCTGTGTTCTCATTGGTCTTTTTGTATGGTGACATGATTCAATTCCTTTCTGTTTCTTTAGTTTCTCTTCTATAAGTATTGTCTTTGTGGTAACCATTGAGATTACACAAAACATAATTCAGTAATCATTCAGTCCATTTTAGGCCAGTAGACAAGGCCACTCAACCTTGGCATTGTCTTTAGGCAAAACACAACAAAATTGATTTAAATTTTTTTCACTTTAACCTTCATTTATAAGTTCAAACAGAATTAACTAAAATTGGTGGATATATATTTTATGAATCTAAGACAACTAATTCCCAGTGCTATTTTATTTCAGAATTTGGTAAGTAGCTCTGACATTTGTCTGGAAATATAAAAGGTTAGGCCAGCCAAGATATTTTCAAATAAAAATTTTAAAGGGGGTGGGCTATTGCTATTAAATATAAAACAGTAAGTCTATACTCACAAGGTTGCATTTGATTGGTACTTGGAGGGGAGTAGATTAGAATATAAAACAGAACAGCAGGTTGAGTCAGTACACAAGGATGGATCATTCAATAAACAATAGGATGTTGTGTTAATCTTCTGAAGAAAATGGCTTATTAGTGTGTCCTGAAAACCAGAGGAAACCCCAGACAAAGAAATGTTCACTTTAAAAAATACTAGCAGAAAAATATAAATAAATAGTTTATCATATCGTAGTGGAAAAGTGGTAACCGTTCACACAGGAAGCCCTGGATTTGATCCTCAGAACCTCAGAAAACAAAGGGGAGAAGGGAAGGAAGGAAAATTTGCTAGAGTTGATTCTCTGGAAACTTAAATTTTCTGCCTATCCATAGCTGCTCTCATCATATTTTAGAAGGCCTAAAACAGATGCTATTTCCAACATAGAGCACAGTCAGCATGACAGAGGAACCCGTAATATTAGCATCTTGTCATCCCCAACATGATGAAGGGAAAATACATAGAAAAACAGGCCCCCTCAAAGTGTAGGCTCCCCTCCCCCATGATTCTCAAAAGCAATAGAGATGCCCCAAGAGCGCACAGGAGGCCGTAAAGCTTGGAGGACAGTCAAAAGAGTCTAAATTAAACTCACAGGAAGTTACACTTGGCGCCTTCCACAGACAGGCAGAGAGTGTGTACTGCCCACACCAGCATCAGGGCTCCTGTTGGTCCAGCGGAGTGGACACCCAGTGCATGGGCGTGCATGCCGCTCTCTGTCCCACTGGCAGATTATCCATGAGCATCAAGGATAGCTCTCTGGTCAGTTCTCTCCTTCCACACGGGGGTTCTGGGACTTGAACTTGGGCATCAGTGTCATTAGGCAAAGGCTCTTACCACTGAGCCACCTCTCCAGGCCACTTACCTTAAAGGAATAATGCATGCAAAAAGACTGCATCTGCCACAGAGCCCTCCCAGCACTGCTTTTACATGCTTACCACTTTCATGAACATACAGTACACAGTTGCTATTTTAATACATAATACAAAACCCTACAATACCGGGAGCAATGAAAACCCTTCTCCTTCCCTCCCGCTGTCCTTCATTCTCCTGATTTTTCTTTGGTTCTTTATCAGACCTTCCAGGGATGCTCTCAGCATATAGAACATGAGCATGTATGTGCATTTTAGTTTAGTTTAGGACTTAGAAGTTTATGAGAGTGGCCTGGAGAGATGGCTCAGTGGGTGAAGGCATTTGCTCTCTTGCTTAGCTAGTTGAGTTTGATCTGTGAGAACCACATGGCGGAAGGGGAGAATCGACTCCCAGAAGTTATCCTCTGACCTCCACAGGAGGACCTGCACATACTACCAGATGTGATGACATAAATTTTTAAAGTTTATGGTAGTGTGCTGAGTCCAACATATGTAGTATGCTTTTCCCATTTGAGGTGTCTCCACACACATCCCTGGCAGGCAGTATCGAACAAGATTGTGAGCATAGACCACTGGGGTTTGAACACACATCTCTTTTCCACCTTTGTCCATCTGCTTGGGCAAATTCCGTAACTTCTTTAGGATGCAACAGATAGCCCATCAAAATGAGGTTGTAAAAGGATCAGAACTAGAAACTAACATTTAAGTAATATTTACCTCACTTTCCATAATAAGAATAATATAGATTGTGGTCATCGAAAAATAAAAGCAAAATATCAAGGAAAACAATGCCATGGGCCAGAAATAGTCACACTTAACATGTTGGTGTGTTTTACATAAGCTTGTATTTGTGTGTGTGTGTGTTGGACAGGAAGGGGTTTATTGTAGATATGAGGGTGAGTACAGCCAGGGGCATCTGGAAGGGTCCGGATCAGGAAGAGAAAGTAGTAGACTAAATATGGCCAGAAGACAGGACCAGGCCATGAGAGGAGAGGGGAATGGAGAGCCATAAAGAAGGACCAAAAGAAGAAGACAGAGAGCTGTATTAATTATTTTATAGGAAATAGGATTTGCCATCTTTGCTTAAAAAAAAAAAAAAGATGTGGAGGAGGGAGATAGCTGAGCCAGAAAGTGCTTGTCATGCAACCATGAGGGACAGTCTGGAACCTGTAGAACCCATGCAAAGCCAAGAGGGCGTGGTGGCTTCTGGTGCTCAAGAGGTGAAGACAGGGATCCCTGGAGCAAGCTGGTTCTCCAGACTAGTTGCAAAATGAGCTCCAGGGTCAGTGAGAGAATGTGCCTCAGTGAATATGGTGGAGAGAGATCGAGAAAGACACCCACTGTCAGCCCTTAGCCTCCATGTTCACGAACAACACACACACACACACATCCCACAAATGCACATGTCAAAAAAAGTAGAGAACTGTGAGTTGTTGGGTCCCCGGGATGGGGAACTGGCCACATGTGGGTGCAGCTGCGTAGGGGAGTGACTTGCCATGGGCCAGAAGGATTCTCAACAACATGGCACTGTTTGATCCAGCTCTTCCTGACAGACAGCAGGAGCTCTTCCTTTTTAATGTTCTGGTTGCTTCCATCATTCTGTTCTTTGGTTCACGGGTCCATTCATTAACATTTACATCTGTCCCCCATTATTGTCTCTGGTATTTGAACACTTGGTTTCCAGTTGGTGACACTGTTTCGGGAGGTTTAGAAGATGCAGCCTTGCTGGAGAAATATCACTGTCGGGGAACTGGATGGGGAGGGTTGGCAGCTAAAGTCCTCAGGACACTTCACTCCTAAAGTTCACTCTCTGTGCTTCATGTTTATGGTTGGAAGATGGGAACCGGCCACAATGTCTTTAGTCCACCATCATGGACTCTTATCCCCCTGAAACAAGAGCCCAAATAAACTCTTTGCCTTGGTCAGGGCGTTTTAGCGCATCAGGGAAAGCAACTAATTCAGCGTCTACTCTGGCAGGCCTGTGGTACTCCAACATATGTCTAAGCCCAGGAATGTGAGCAAGATTGGCAAGGCCCCCATCTCCCATACGGCTGATACAGACAGGGCTGGAACGGGCCCCGATGGTTGTCTGTGCTCACCACACACATCGTGGGGAAGGTGCACTCCTCCAGCATACGCAGGGCTTTCTGAAGCTGCCGTGTGTCGATATGACTAAATACTGGGAAAACAGCTGTCTTTCGGACATCCACATTGCTTGCATTTTTACAGCTCAAGCTTCATGTCTGTTGCCATGGTGAAACACCCTGACACAAAGCAACTTATGGGAGAAAGGGCTTATTTTAGCACATGGTGTCAGGTTCCAATCCATCATAGCAGAGAGGTCAAAGGGCAGGAAGTTAGAACAATTGGTCACATCCACAGTCTCCAGCAGAGAGGACTATGCATGCTTGCTGCTCACCCAGCTTGCTCCACCTGTCACACACAGTCCTGGCCACCCCACTGCCAAGTCACTGGCTTTCTGATGTGAGTCTTCCCACATCAGTTAACGCAGTCAAGACAAACCACTAACCCAGACATGCCCACAGGCCAAGCTGACCTAGACAGTCCTTCGGTGAGACTCTTCCCACCCACCTTGTGTCAGTTAAACTAATTATCACAAACACCTCCTGGCATGTGACGTGTTCCTCTTCTGCTTTCAAACAGGTTGTTGCCAGTCACAGAGGTTTCAGAGGCATTGTGTGTGAGCGAATGGGTCTGTGCCTCCCAAGCTTCAGCTCGTTTTTTGTTCAGTTAAATGCGCAAAAGTAGGACTTATTTTTTTAAACACCATTTATTTGATTACCATTAATTTTTTTTTTTTTTTTTTGGTTTTTTCGAGACAGGGTTTCTCTGTGTAGCTCTGGCTGTCCTGGACTCACTTTGTAGACCAGGCTGGTCTCGAACTCACAGAGATCCGCCTGCCTCTGCCTCCCGAGTGCTGGGATTAAAGGCGTGCGCCACCACCGCCCGGCAGATTACCATTAAATTTTAACCTGTGTTTCGCATCAGGTGACTGCTTAAATCCTTTGTGGTGTTAGTTATTGTGGCTCTCCACTGTGCACAGCTATGGGTCAGAGCTTGGATCCTAGCCTCACACAATCCTGGCTTGTCTAACCAGCCTTGCTGCTTAGGAGCTCAGTGAGTGTCCCTGGTCACGTGACCCAGAAAAGTGCTGAGTCAAGGAAGGGTGTTCCCAGTAGAGTGGGGGCTCCTAGGCATCCTCACTGAAAGGTTGTGCCTTGGGTACAGTGAGGGCACAGTTCTACCTACTGTGTGCCTTCCCAGCAAGACCTTTGTATTTCTCACGTGCTGACTCTAAAGTGTAGGTAGAGAATTGAGGGCTCAGATGCACAGGATGTCCCTGGAAACCAGACTCAACATTGTCACCCCAGAAGAAAATGGTCAGCTCACTGGCGAAACCACTGCCACCTCTATGTTCCCAGAGGTGGCTCTTTCAGTATGACCGCCTGGGGAAATTTTCTCTCCTGGAAATAAAATAGAGGCTGATTGGTTATCTTAAAAGGTAGCTCTTTTCTTTCTTTCTTTCTTTCTTTCTTTCTTTTTTTTTAAATCTGGTAGCTTTTTTCTTGATCAAATCTTTTGAACTCTGTGTGGTCTGCAGCCCGGCCTCTCTCCACTCTGGACACTCCCATTTTATTCCAACAGAGGGGAAGTTGTGTTTGTGGCTCTTTCAGGGCCAGGAAAGGAATGTAATGTATGCATACGCTGCCCAGAATTTCCTGTCAGACACCCATTCCAGACCACAGCCTGGGAGGCAGCCCAGAGATAGGAGCCCATTCTAGGAGGGAAGAAATGGTGCATTCATTTCTGGGTTGGCCTCCAGAAAGGACTCACCCTCACCCTAGTTTTTAGAGGGCATTTAGCTTTCTCCAGCATGACGTAGTTGTGGATTCAGCAGTACAGTCTCTTTAGGGTAGTAATTAATGTTCTCTGCTCTAACATTGCTGTGAGTGAAGCCACAGCCGTAACTGAAGGTGCGTTTGATGTCCCATCCGGAAGCTGTGGCAGCATGGACACCCACAAGGATGCTGTGCGCATGGCTTATTGATGTGGATCTACTACGGGATCACTCGTGTGTGTGTGTGTGTGTGTGTGTGTGTGTGAAGCAAGCAAGGTGGGGGTGTGGCAGGTACATACACATACCTTGAGGAGAACGTTGGGTCTCCTGCTCATTTGCTTGAGACAGGGTCTGAACCTGGAGCTAAGTTAGCAGCCAGCAGAGCACCCTGTCTCCATCCCTTGCAGTGCTCGGGTTACAGTCACTTTTGAAATGGGTGCTGGGCATGTACACCCGAACCTTCATGCTTGCCCAGCAAATGCTCTTACTCTCTGAGCCAGCTCCCTCTCCCCCATGAGCCAGTCCACCAGCCCCTGCATTACTTGAGTCGAATAAGAAAAAAGACTTATCTCATGGGGCAGTTTTTGATGTTCTGTCATGACACCAGTCGAATTGTTGTTGGAGGAAATAGAAAACTGGGTAGTAGTTAAAATAGCAAAGAGATTGTATTCCAGAAAGGAAAGAGCCCTCAGCCTAGATCCTTGATAGGGTTTGACTACAACATGGACAAATGGTGTTTATAGCCAAGCAGACTGAAGGCCAGTGGGCAGACAGTTACTGTGAGGAGTCATCCGGAGTTAGGAGGATTCCGGCCTAACTAGCTGTCAGGATTCTTTGTATGTGTGGGTGTGGATGGGGAGGTGCCATCTCTTGGAGTCATCTCTCTCCTTCTATCGTGCACTTTCTGGGGAATGAACCTGGGTCAGGCATGGCCATAAGCACCATTACCAGCTAGTCCATCTCTGCCTACCCTGTCAGGATTCTTGGTGAAGACAGGCCACAGTTCTGAGCCATTCGTGAGGAGGTGGATATTAGAAGTGTTCTGCTGTAAAGCCACAGGGACTCTAGCAAAGGTCACCTGGAAGCTCCTCGATAAATCTGGGCTTTACAAAGAAATGTGCTGAGGGACTTAGGAAACTCTGCATGCAGGTTGAACAAAGGTGCCTTGTCAGTGATATGCCAGTGTTCTTCTGGACTGTGCTGTCCTGGGTGATAGGGCCTCATGTCATGGGAACTAAAGGCAGAACTTGGTGTTCACTGCTGTTAAGAAGTCTTCACTGGGGAGGAACGCAAAGTTGGAGATACATCAAGTGGCAAAGTCATCCGCTGCTCTGTATTTTGAACTCCTTATTTTTAATTAAATTGTTCTTGGACCCTATTGTCCCTGTCTCCCTACTACCCCACACAACCCCTGTTGTCCCCACAAGTCTCTCTCCTGTTCATGTCTATTTATCTGGTTCTGTGACCCACTGAGACAAACCAGTGTCATCCATATGGCAATGGGTTGGAAGCTATCCATTGGGATCTGATGGATTTACAAATGAAGACAGTGATTCCTTCCCTCCCGGAATCTATTAATCACCAGTCATCCTGATGTTATGCCCCTCGTGGGTGCAGAGGTATGGCAGCTAAGGAGTATGGAGGTGTGGAACAAAGCCCATGTGGTAGCTGTGCTTAGGACGGCGAGCACGCAAGTCTGCATCAATCCTGACCCCAAAGGGTTAGGTCCTGAAGCCAGAGTGGGTGGTCCCAAAACTTCCTCACATCCTGACTTAAACCAGATCCAGTCAACAAAAAAATGAAAGGTCAATGATTATGCGGCATGTGGCCGGTCTGGAGACATTTCAACATTTCTGGAAACTTCAAGGGAGGATCAGAAAATATAGAATGCTGACCAAGATTGCCCTTTCTGTGTAGAGGCCACTCCCCTGCCGCCTCCCCTGTTAGTGGGCATAAGTGAGGTGAGACTCTAGTCACATGCTTTTTACACTGGAGTGCCTCAGGCCACTGGAGAACCAAACCCTGTGGTCAGCCTTGGTGAACTTCCTCCCAGGCACTTCATGTCTTTGGTTGCAACACTTTCTAACCACATTTCATACATGATTTCCTAGAGAGGACCTGAGGCCAAGGCCTGACACTGAGCCTCCTGCAAGGAGATGGGTTTTTCTTGTTGCCTTTGTTACTATATTGGTGTTTGTGTACAACAATGTTCTCTGTACTGGAGGTAAAGTTTGAAAGGGACACTTAATGTTCTAAGTTTGGAATTCACATCACCAAAACCAAAATGGGTCTGCCTACATGTTTTCTCATAAAGCCAGGCTGTCTGTGTGAGCGTGGGGCTGTCTGGGTACAAGCTAAATTCTCACTGTGCACAGAGAGACACTGCACAGAGCCCCAGTCATCTGTCGTTTTTATTCTGTTTTTTCCTTTACATGAACATACATGTTTCTGCTGCAGGCGCAGTGATGTGGAGAGCTCTTGTTCTTCGAACGGTGTTGCTGTTTAGGTAGATGAAGTCATGCAGCTAACAAGGGAGGGCTGAGACTAGAGCTCAGGCGTGCCCCTCCAGAGCCCTCCTCCTCCCGAGTATGAGAGAGGTTAATTTTTTTCTCAGTTTTCTGCACATGCGCATATATGTGCATTTATCTATTCACGAGTGTGTCTGTTGCGCAGGTCACAGGTCAACATCAAATGTCCTCCTCAATCAATTTTCCACACACCCCCCCCTTTTTTTTTCAGAGTCTCTTACTGAACCTAGAGCTCACAGTTTGGCTAGATCCAAAGATCCTCCTGCTTCTGCCTCCCCAGCACAGGGAGTACACGCACACACCACCACACCTGAGTTTTTATGTCCGTTTTGGGGACCCACACCCATGTATCATGACGGCAAAGCCACCACTTCATCAATTTAACCATCTCCCCGGCCCACAAACACCTTCTAAAAATTATGAGATGGGATGGATGTGTGCCATGCAGCACATGTGGAAGTCAGAGACAACTCAGGAGTGGTTTCTCTCCACCTTGACGAGGCAGGGGCATTCTCAGAGCTGGCCAACAGTTCTGCCCTCCCCTACCTACCATCTCCCGCATGCACCACTGCGTCTAGCTTTCTCATGTGGATTTCAGTGACTGAGCTGAGGGTGCCCAGCTTGTCCAGAAAGTGCTTTTAGCTGCTGAGCCAACCCACCATCCCCTACACATGCTTCTGAAGTCTACTTCTAAGGAAGAAATTCCACTCTGGGCTCTTAAATAGCCCATGGTATCTGATCGCAAATATCTTGGATCTTGGCTACAAATTGATAGCCTGTGTTACTCAGTAACTTAAAGTTTAATCTCAGTCATTCCAGTTAAAGAGACAAAACAAAGGCATGTGTCCTTCTCATTGCTGAACTGTCTGCTCCAACTTGTCAGAGTGGTTCAGACCCTTGCTGTCCTCACCCCCCTCTCTCACTCCTTGCTACTTCCTTTTCTTTTTTGTTTGTTTCTTGAGACAGGGTTTCTCTGTGTAACAGCCCTGGCTGTCCTGGAACTCACTATGTAGACCAGGCTGGCCTCAAACTCACAGAGATCCGCCTGCCTCGGCCTCCCGAGTGCTGGGATTAAAGGTGTGCACTGGCACCAGCCGGCTACTAATTCCTTTTTCCCTTTCTTCCATGTTCACTATGTGGTGTGCGTGTATGTACATGCATGCTTGTGCGGACACATGCATGTGTGGATGTCTGTTCTTGTGGGGGGCCTCAGGCTGATATCAGGAGTCCTCCTCCCGTTACTCTCCCACCTTACTCCATGAAGCAGGGTCACTCCTACCCAGGGCTCACCTATGTGGCTAGGCTCAAGGATTGCCTGCCTTCGCCTTCTGAAGCTGGAATTACAGGCAGACGCTGTGCCAACTCTGTGTGTATGTGGGCTCTGGGGGTCCCAACTCTAGTCCCTGTTCTTGCGTAGCAAGCATGTTACCCATGGAGCTGTCTCCCAGGCCCCCTTGCTCTCCCACATTAAGCCCTTCCCCCACCACCGTTTTCTCATGTTCCGGCTCTCTCCATAGCAATTTTATATAACTCTCACCCGTTCTTGAAGCCATTCCTACCCTGGCTGGGTGATGCATGTTTGTACGGGAGAGGCTAAAGCAAGCAGATTGCCACAAGTCTGAGGCTAGCCTGTTCTGTGTTCGAACCTAGGTTAGCCAGAGCTGCATGGTAAGACCCTGTGGCAACAACAGGAGGGAGGGAGGGACAAATCCAATTCCTTCTACCCACTTGGGCACCAGCAATGCCCAGTACAGACCCATCCAAGCGTACATATTTCTGTGTCCAGCTTTTGTATTCAAATTCAGATGTCATTCATTAGCCATAACACACCTCCAGCTGTAGAGATGGTGCCTAAGACTGCCTAGCATGGGAGTCTCCATTTTCAGAACTGAGCGTTGCCACTGGAAATTATGTAAACCTAGCTCAAGATTAGCTTAGGGTAAAAGGGAATCTGGTTTTACATAACTAAAAATTCCACAAGGGTCTAGTCTTGACAATACTCTATCCTGGGAGGTTTTTTTCAGCTTTGGCTTCATGCACTAGAGGCAGGAGTGGCTAACAGCTCCAGGTTTCTTAAGAAACCCAACAGAAAGAAAGAGGGCACCCTTGACAGCTATAGCAGGAATCCCAAGCAAGACCCTTCTCTGCCTGATTTCTTCCATGGTGCGGACTGAAGAAGGGAAATGGAGGAACTTTTTTCTAGAAAGCTTGGTAGGGTTTGGCAGGTGAAAACTGTCGAATGTTTACCATGTTCCCCACCAGTAATTGCTATTTTAATGATGTCATTTCCTGCTACTCTACCGAGAGACTAGGGAAACATTCTGAAGGCTCCCATCCTGTAGGATCAGGGACTCATTTCCTCTAAGAAAAAGACAGCTGCCATGGTGGCCACTCTGAGCCTTATTTGTCGATGCTTCCAGAAGTCCATAGCGATGTGAGGAGAGAGAGGACCACATCCATGAGCAGGAAGAAGCGTCTTATTTGCTGAGGTGATGTCTAGAATGAAGCGGCAAGACATATTCATAAAAACAACTTTTTGCCCATTTTCCCTGTGACACAGCCCCTCCAGGAGACACACAAGGACCATGCATGAGACCCAGACTCACCTCCAGCCTTCCCCTCACCCCAAGATAGCTGTTCTACTCATGTCTCCTCGGGAAAATGAAGAAATTTGAGTCATAGAATTGTTTGTCTACCTCTGCCGAGAGTCTCCCTTTATTCACCTTAGAAGGCCTGACCATCAGGGTGGAGAAAAGGACAGAAGCTGGGTTCAGCCTTGGCCATGGCCTCATCCACGTGAAGGTGGATGAAGATAGAAGATGATCCTTCGTGGCTTGTGCTGCCTTGCACCTCGGGGAAATGGCAATCATGGCTTCTCAGGGAACCTAGATGGGAGAGTCTGCTAGATCTGCTGGTCTCTTTGGTGTTCCTTCATTTTGAGCAGGGTGAGGAGAGAGGTGTCCCAGGGCCAGCTAAAGGCTGGGCAGGAGTAGTAGCTCAGCAGAGAGATAGGTGGAGCCCCAGAGGGAAATGAGCTTCTCTTCTCTCTTGAGAACTTTGTTCTTCCTCTCAGAAAACAGCAGCTAGCACAGCACACTGGACAGCACACTGGACCGCCAGTCGCTCCCTTTACCTTCCCTACCTCTGCAGCCAATGTTTAAAGCAACGGAGTGGAATTATTTCCTGAGATTCATCTAGTTTTGTTTTTAAAGTACAGTTTATATAACTGAGACCTGTTATAGTAAGTACGTCTCTCAGGTGGCAGACACCAGAAGAAAGAAAAAAAAATTACTTTCGTAACATCCAGCCTTGATCCAGAGCTCACCAGCAGGATCATTTCTGTTCTACCAAGCAAAAGCTGGTGAGATGCCTCAGCAAATAAAGGAGCTTGCTGCAAAACGTGGTGACCCGAGTTCAAGCCCCCAGACCCACATAATAGGAAGAAAAAACTGACTCCCACAAGTTGTCCTCCAACCTCCACACACAGTGTGCACATGGGTACTTGGATGTGCATGCACACATACACACACACACACACACAAAATAAATAAAATATTTTAAATAATGAAATAAGAAAAACAGAAAGGAAGTGTGCTGCTAAATAAACTCCTAAAAGAAATTATTTTAAATATTTATTTTATTTTTAATTACATATATATGTATATATATACATATATATATATGCACAGTACCCACGGAGGTCAGAAGAAAGTGTTGGATCCTCTGGAGTTGGACCTGCGGGTGGTTATGAGCCTCCAGTGTGGCTACTGCAAACCAAGCTTGATTCTGTATAAGGGCATTATGCACCTTCAAACACTGAGCTGCTTCTTCAGCCCCCTAAAGGACATTTTTTTTTTAAAGAAAGACTACTGATAATTCAAGAGCTAACATTTGCTGAGTGCATACCTTTATTAGACTCTATTCTAAATACTTATAGTAAAACATTTAATGTCACACCAAGCTTGCCAGGTGTGGCTATTTCTAATGGCTTTATTTTGTTGATGAAGAAGCCAAGGCCCAAAGAAGCCAAATATGGCTTGCCCAGGTCCCGTAGCATTTCTGGCCGAGCCCCCACTGACCCCTGCACAAGCTCACTCCCGAACCCATGCTCTGATCGCTTGGTAGTCTTAAGAGGTGCCCATCCCACAGTTTGGACAAACCACCTGAAATGTGGGAGAGAGATCTGGACCAAAGGCTCCAGCCACTCCATCATACACCAGTCCTGAGGAAACATTTCTGTTTCCTTCCTAGCCTAATGTTGAGAGTGTCCCGCCAGCCCTGGAGTGCTTGGGAAATTCGAAGGGTCCAGAGCTTCCCTTATGTAACACAAAGGGAACCCCCAAAGCTGCTTCCCCCTATGCCAAGAAAGGAGGTGAGGAAGCCAGTCCACTGCCATCAGCCTCCATGCGGCTCACACTAATTTTACTGACTCTGGACAGTGAATGATCCAGTGGTAGAAATTTTAAGTGGCTTACTGGTTCCAAGTTTCAGGTTTATTGATTGGTTGATTATATATGTACTTTATTAATAGTGGTAAGGCAGAGTTGTATGAGCCAAAGATAAAAACAGCCCATTGGGAGGTACTTCCTGTCAGGCTGCCCACTGTCTCCAAGATGCAAACAGGTGGTGGACTTGCAGAGAAATGTACCATCAGCCTCGAAGCCAGCATGTTGTTGGGTTGTTTGTTTGTTTCCCTGCCCGTGGTTAAATTATTTTAGTATAACATAAACATTTAAACTCCCGAAGTAACAGTCAGGCCAGGCCGGCCACTAAACACAAGTTTATTACAATGCCTTCCTCTTCCACTTGGCAAGCTCCCTGCTCCTTAATCAGACCTCAATTGTTCCAAGATTTCCCTTCACTGAGGCACTTGGGAAATCACACATTTTGAAACAGGCCTACTCCTGGCACCAGCGCTGCTCCCTCTCAACAAAGATGGAAGCAAGGACCCCCCATATCTTCTGGGAGCTATGAGGTGTCCATGAGACAGGGTCAGCCCACAGTCAGCTTGACAGCAGCCATTATCTTTTCCCTCCACTCATAGATGGTTGGAAGGCCACCTACCATTGGCCCAATGGTCTAACCCAGCATTTGAATCCTGAAATGGGCACATAGGGCTCTGTGATACACCCAAGGGTTCATGAAGAAGATACAAACAGTCAGCTTGCTCAGGATATATGGTTCTAAAATTCATCTTTTCTTTAGTGTGTGTGTGTATGTGTGTGTGTGTGTGTGTGTGTGTGTGTGTTCATGAACATAGAGGTCAAGAGTGCATCAAGTGTCTTCCTTTATCAGTCTGCTTATTCCTTTGAGGTGTGTCTCTCTCTGAACCTGGGGCTTGCATTTTCTGTTAGGCTACAAGACAGTGAACCCCAGCCATCCTCTTGCCTCTTCCCCTCAGAGCCAGGATTACAGGTGTGCACAGAACACTCCACTTGTTACATGGGCATTAGACTCTGAACTCTAATCATTGTTTTTGTGTAACAAATGCTTCCAACCACTGAGCCACTTCCCCAGCCCCTAAGGGGCATCTTTAGTGAGTGGAAATCTTAAGATTGTGCATGTAGGGCCACAGACCAAGCACATCTGAACAGTTGCTTGGAAATTGCCTTCTCAGAGTCTTCTGTGTGAATGCATTTGGTTTTACTATTACCAAGAAACTATTCCTCAGGTTTTGTGATCACTTACTTGGGAGGAACACTCCTAAGTTCACATAGTGAATAGTGCCAGATGGCTTGTGAGGAGAGACATGTTCTCACAGTTGCCTACATTTAAACCATTTCCCACATTGTCTTCCCACTAACCCTCAGCGTGGTCCCTTCCCTGTGGCTTCAGCCCAGAGCACTGCAGACCCACCCAACCCTGGTATGTGGTGGGACTGCCCCAGCCACATTCCCAGGAAAAAGCTCCTGCTCCTTCCTTCCCTCCAGTTGTCAGCTTTCTCCCCTGAGGTGTGTTTTCGTCTGTGCCAGATTTTACCTTTTATTTCTGACTTGTGGCAGCCTGTCCTGAGCCTTGATAAACATAAAGACCCATCCCTTCCTCTGCTGCCTCCATCCAGGACTGGCCAGGGTACTGTGTTCCCCTGGATCTAAAGGCGTTTCCTGAAGCTCTAAAGCACATGTTCACATCTCTGACATCTCTGTGATGGACGCCTCAGCTTTGTTCTTGGGGAACCCAGATCCACCCATTCAGCCTTTGACAAACAACTTACTTTAAGAAGGGCGTTCATTTGTCCACCTAAATGCTTTGCCCTTAACCCACAAAGGCAGCCGCATCCAGGTGCACAGGAATTGTCCAAGATTCAAGTTTCAAAGTGGTTCTCCCCGGGCGCGGTGGCGCACGCCTGTAATCCCAGCACTTGGAGGCAGGGGCAGGCGGATCTCTGTGAGCTCGAGGCCAGCCTGGGCTACACAGGGTTCTTGCTTCCTGCCCCATAGTCACATGTTTCTGAGAGCGTTGGGTTTGGTTTATACATGAAAGGACATTGGTTATGAAGTAATGCTTCAAGCGTGGTAGTAATGCTTCACCTGCAGGTGACAATGGCCCTGAGAACTATGCAGTTAAGGAACAAGTACCACACACACACACACACACACACACACACACACACACACACACACAAGCGCGCGTGCGCTGAGCTGAATGGGATTGGGCTCAGGGCCCCTGTTGCCGGGTCCCAGGAGGCAGCTGCACACCGCAGTGCTCACTCACCTTGCCTCAGTCACTCACACTGCGCCATCTCTCTCCCCAGCTTCTCAGCGCAACGTCAGCCTGAAGAAGCAGAGGGGTCGTAGCATCCTCAGCTCCTTCTTCTGCTGCTTCCGGGACTACAATGTGGAAGCCCCTCCACCCAGCAGCCCCAGTGTGCTTCCACCACTGGTGGAGGAGAACGGCGGGCTTCAGAAGGTCAGTGCATGTGAAAAACTGCAATCCATGAAGCCACAGCAGGGCATATGTCATACTCTTGGGAGATTCTCGCCCAAGAGTACGCAAAATGTATGTGCAACCGTTTAAAACTTTAGTTCAGTCCTTTTAGGTAACAAGTAATTCTGGTCTTCCTTTCTAGCAACTAAAGAGCATGCGTGGTGGAAACTTAATGAAACAAAATGACTCAGAACAGTTAAGAATATAAGAATAAACAAAGAGACATATCCAGGAACAAGCAGAGAGACCAGTCTATATTAATCTCTGTCAAAACTGGATCCCGGGTTAGGAAAAAACAAAACAAAATAGAGGAGATTATCCATCGGGAACATGGTTAAAGATTGCAGACACACAAGTCATAAAACTTTATGTTCCAAATAACATGAACAAAGAATATAAACATAACAAGAACTAGAGCTGTAGGCCTGGAGAGATGGCTCAGTGCCTCAGGGGCTAAGAGCACTTGGCTCTCCTTCCAGAGGACTGCAGTTTGGTTCCCAGCACCCACATCAGACAGTTCACAATGGTATATCCAGAAGATGTGATGCCCTCTTCTGGCTTTCATATGTGTATACACGCACTAGATAAATAAGAAAAATATATACTGGTTAAATATGTAATATATCAAAACGCCTGGTTGTTTTGCTATATGGTACAAAATATGAAAATATTTGATGTTGCCAAATGTATAAACTAAAACAATCTTTTTCCTATCCACGAGGTTTTCAAAGGTGATGCTGGGGTTTGGTGTGAGAGTGGAGGGTGCAGTGTAGCATTGAGTGGAATTAAAAGAGTGCTAATTAGTTTATGTTTCCAAGGGGACGTTTGGCAATATGGAATTAAAATCTTGGAGTATGCCTGTTGTTGATGAAAGTAATTTTATTTCACAGGAAAAAAATATCATGAATGTACAAAGATCGAACCATAAGATGCTATCCAACATAGCTTATAATGACCAAGGAAGGTACCTGATATAGACCTCTAACCTCCATACACACACATACATACACACACACACAAAACTAGCCTTCCAGGGGCAAGGGAGGTACATTTTCAGACACATAATTATTCCAAGAAAGAGTTAAAAATAAGAAGTGGTTACAAGAGTTGCATCCTAGCCATTCAGGATACAGTCAGTTGCTGTGTCTTGGTTAAAAGTGACATCATATCCCAAAGAACGATATGTCATGATCAGTAACATAAGCAAATATTCATGGTGGAGCTGAGGGAATGGGTCAGCGAGGAAAGGACTTGTGCAAGCCTGACAGCCTGGGTTCAGAGCTCCAGGACCCACATAAAAGCATTAGTGCCTTGTCTCAGTCCAGGGAGATGCATTGCTGGGAGGGGCCAGTCAGCAGAAGCTTGTGGGCCAGCCAGCCTGCCATACGCGGTGCGAACAGCAATGGGCCAGCCAAAGGGCCAGACAGCCTGCCATACTTGTACCACAGGAACAGCATCGAGCCAGCAACGAACAGCATATACCGCAGGAACAGCAAGCAAGACTGAAAGAGACAAGGCAAACGCTTGTCTTCTGTAGAGTCCTAAGACAGACCTGAGTGTGAACCAAGTAGAGGCCCATGGACACTCTGGGGAAGAACTTGAGCTGCCCATTGCTGTATGGGAATCCTGGAGGAGTTGCGCCTGGGAACTTAGTGGTTTCATTCCCTGTTCCCTGGCATCTGATAGTGTGGGACTTCTTTGTCTCTGCTGGTTCATGGAAACACTGGGCTTCTCAGTGCTTCCTCATTCCCCAAAGAGCCTAATGGACAGAGCGGCCAGCCACGGTCAGAACACACAGTTTGCACAAGCAAAACAAAATGTAGCCACAGCTGAGACTTTTCTCAGGAAAAGAATGGAGGAGATAGAAGGAAAGGGGAAAACAGTGGAGGAGGCAGAGGCCAGCCTCCACAGATGACTCAGGACAGCCATTCTGGGGCAGAAGAGACTTATAGGACTCAAATCTCACAGTACTAAACACAAAACCTCAGAAAACAAGGGAGAAGGAGAGAACAGCCACTTCTGGGAACTGAAAGTAAATTCTGGAAAAACACGTGGAAGAAATATCATAGAACTCAGTCCAGAAACAGGAAGACAGAAATCATGAGGGAGGAAAAGAAGCCATCGAAGAGAACAGTTGGCAAACAGGAGTTCCAGAAGGAAGAGTAGAGGCAGAATTTTGTTTATCCTTGAGCTGAAAAAGACAGATTGTGGCTGCCATTGGAAAACACATTGGTCCCCCTGCAAGATTGGGAGGCAGGAGCAGAGCATGGTCCCACATACATGCTGATGAAGCTCTCTGCATCAAAGTAAGACATCTTACCAAAAAAAAAAAAAAAAAAAAATTACAGAGTAGAAATTGTGTGTCAGAAAGCTAGCCAGCCCTGGGAGCTGGGAGATGCTTTTTTAACCCTGAGTGTCCGAGTTCAGGTCCTGATTTCTCCATGACTGTCAAAGATAAACAGAGGAATTGCTTAAAGAGAGTAAAACCAGACCGAGCAAACCAGATTCTGCTGACAGATGACCAAGACTCCATACGATGGTTTGGCAAATTCAGCTACGCACCATTACCAAGAGCACACCTGCCATTGGATGGAAATGATTTGGCCAACAAGTAAAAGAAATCTGACAACCAATAGCTTAAACTGATCATTTTTCTCACATGCAAAAGCTGAGTCAGTCAGCTGCTAGATTGGTTTAGATACCCAGACTGTATGTTCCTCCATTTGGACATCTTTATGCTCAGCTATCCCTGGTCTCTGTGCCTCCCTCCCCATTCCTGTTATGTATTCCAAGTTCCAAGCCTCAGACATGAGGTCTGCATTTGAGGGAGGGAGAGGAGATGGGTGGCACTAGCCGTATCCACCTCTTATATCATCCTCTTACATCATTGCTTTTATGGGAAACCCAGAACCTTATCACAGGGTTGCCCAGTTGCGGCAAGGAGGACCTGCAGAGAAATCCAGCTGGGCATGTTTCTACGCTCAGCCAAAATGCAGAATGACCAATGAGTGGATGGGCTAGTCAGCATGAGTTTAGTTGTGCTTCAATGACAACCTCAAAACTGAGAAGCCTAAAACAATTCAAGGCGGGCCAGCAAGATGGCTCAGTGGATAAAGGCGCTTGCTGCTAAGCATGATGACCTGAGTTCTGACCCCTGTGGCAGAAGGAAAGGGCTGACCCTGCAGGCTGTCCTCTGACTTCCACACACTTACATGCAGTGACATGCATTCACCCCCAAACATACATACAAGATAAATAAGTTAATTTAAGCAGGTTAGAGAGACGGATCAGTGGTTGAGAGTTCATGAGGACGATCCAGGTTCTGTTCCTAGCACCCTTGTGTCTGCTCACAACCATCTGTAATTCCATCTAGTTTCAGGGGTCCAGCACCCTCTTCTCACCTCTACAGATTCTACACACATATAGTTCACATACATACATGCGACAGAATAATGCATACACATAAAAAATAAATCTTTTAAAAAAATTTTTAGCTAATTTTAAAAAATAGATTGAAGAGTTACTAAAAAGTTTATTTTTCCTTCATCCATTATTTGTCATAGGTTGGCTGAGTCTTCTGTGGAAATACAGTGAGTCACAAATCTAATTTAAATCGTTCTAATCACATTTCAAAAAATATTTTAAAACAAATGAAATTAATTTTAATAATACTTTACTTAATTTAACCCAATATATCCAAGGTATTCGAACATGAGACCAATAGAATAACATTACTGAGATTATTTCTTTTTAATCTTACCAGTTCAAGAACTCATGTGTGTATTTTATACTGAGCTCACATCTTAATTTGGGCTAGCCACATGTCACAGGCTCAGTGTTGTTCATGAACCTACACTGGCCAATGGCCCAGCGTCTTGGTTTCCTTGACTGTCACTGTCCCTGCAGGTTTTAACTCAGAAGCAAAATGCATTTTGACCTTAGTGGCCAAAGCCAGACACGTGGCTTTCCCTAACTTCAAAAGCACTGAAGTACAACCCTGCCACGTGCCTAGAAGAGAAGCAGGATAATTGGGTAAAGACGGGTTAGTGCCGATTACAGCAAGAAGTTAGTTGTTTCCTTAATAACTTTGAGCACTCTGTGACAGAGGAAGGAGAAAATTAAAAAATGGGTGCAACGCACAAGGACAGAGCAAATCGAAGGACAGAAGTCTTAAGTCTTACTGTAAAGGCAACTTTAGTATCAGATCAAGCAGAGCCCAGTCAGATATGTTCAGAGCCGGAGAGATGGCTCAGTGCTTAAGACCACTTGCTGGTCTTGCAGAGGACTTGGATTTGGTTCCCAGCACTCATATGAGGCTGCTCATTTGTGACTGCCCACCTAGGGGATGTGATGCACTGGCCTCCATAGGCACCCATACATGCCACACAATGCATGCAAATAAAAATAAATAAATTTTAAAAGCATTAAATACAGCAAAGACATTTACAGTGATAAAAGGTCTAACATATGAGGAATGTAATAGCCCAGCCACCCTTCCATATGACCAAAAATGTTGCCAAGTACAAGGAGAAAGCTATAATAAAATCAAGATAAAAAGCTATTCTATCTTCTGAAAATGAACAGCAAACATCACAGGCGAGTCATTGGTAGGTTCTGGCTGGTGGGGTAAAACAGGAAAATGGAAGTTGTTATAAATATGGAAAAGTTATAAAATTAGCCTTACTTGTAGATGACGTCACTGTTTACAGAGCTACCCAAAAGAGTATAAAAACAGATTCAAATGGTATGCTAGTTCCTGTGTGCTTCTGGGTAGGCATTTGTGTGGAAGGAAAAAAAAAAATGTAAGGAATAGCCAAGAAAGCTTAAGGAAGAATGCACTGAAAGACAGACAGCTTGCCCTGGCAGATGTTAGTCCTTGCTCGCTGTGTATAGCTGTCAGTAACGTATAAAAAATGAGAGTCCGCTTTGGTTCAAATCCTGGTCTCAGTTCCAAACACCTCTCCCCTCCCTTGCCTAAAAGCAACTGCTGTGAAACATGGTGACCAGTGAGGTGACTAAGCAGGAAAAAAACCTTTTGCTACCAAGCCTGGCAACCTGAGCTCCATCCCTGGGGCCCACATGGTGGAAGGAAAGAACCAACTTCTGCAAGTTGTCTTCTGACCTCTACACATACAGGGAGACACATCCCCAAAAGTATACACTGAATGAGTGAAGGAATAAATGAATGAGTGAATGCAATAAAAATACTTTTAAAATAAGATGGATTTAGGGCAGAAGGGGGAGCGGGGAGGGGACTGTGATTGAGATGTAACTTAGAGAAATAAATAAATGTTTAAAAAGAAAAGAAAAAGAAAAACAATACAGGAAAAAAAAGATAAATTTAAAACATTGTCGCTGTGGAGAAGTGCCCTTAGTGAAGGGGAACCAGGGTCCTCAGATGTCTGTGGAGACACACACCTTTCAAAGGCATTCCCTTGGGAGCTAGTGTCAGGCTCACTTGGAGTTCTGTTCATTCTTGGGCTGCCTCTATTCACACGTACCAAAATGACTTTTTAAATAATTTAGCTCTGTGGGGAACTGAAGAGAAGGCTCAGAAATTTGACTGCTGTTCTAGAGGGCTAGAGTTGGATTCCCAGCACCCAAGTGGCAGCTCACAACCCTATGTAACTCCAGTCACAAAATCTGACACTCCCTTCTGGTCTCCATGGGCACCAGACATGCATATGGTACACAGACATACATGCAAGCAAACATACATGGAAGTACACATAAAACAAAAATTAATCTTTTTTTTTTTTTTTAAGAATTCAGTTACCTTAACTTAGTTAAATCTAAAGGAGGTGTTGTCTGCATAACAAATCCACGGTCTGTAGGACTGTGGGGGCAGGGGAAGCTGACGCCCAGAGGATCCTCTGCCCCTTGCACTGAATTCCACCAGCACCTGCACAACACAAGGCCCACCCTGTAGATCCCAGACCTCACTCTACTGGATCTCCCTTCCTCTCCTTGCTCAGCACAGCAGAGAAGATGGTAGGCCATGGACAGTATGGGGCAGGTAACTGCTGAGACATATTTACTTCACCCTGGAAAAAGGAAGGTTTGGAACCTATTTCAGCCTGCTTTTGCAGCAATGGTGTAAGTTGACAGTCACTGGGGCCATCCCAGCCATACCCTGGACTGCTGGCCAATAGCATCTAAGGACTAAGAAGAGTCAGTGCCCAGAAGATTCCAATGGAAGTGACCATGGAAGACCTCTTAGTAAGGACAGGATAAAAGGGATTGCCAGAAATACAAATACACATATACGCGTACAAACATACCGCCGTATACAATACCACACACACCCCATACACACATCTATATACATAAATGCACATATTCCATACAAACATCTACCCTCCCCCCCACACACACACACTTCATAGTATACACATGCATATTCCCTCACACACACCCCACATGTCCATATTCACATACACATTTCATATACACACATGTATGTACATCACACACATGTGCGTGTACACATATATGCAGTCCTAATGGCGTGGCACTTTTGTATGTTGCCTCGCCCATGTTCTGTCATCCCTCAGCTATGCTCCCATGGTCTCGCCACACACGTGCTCACCTCAGGACAAGTGTCTCTCAGGCTGACTGAATAGGGTTCTATGGTCTCAGGCTGGATCAGGGCTTCCCGCATGGCTCTGCCTCTAGGAGCACTTGCAGTGTCCAGAGACTTGTCCCTACTCTGGGAGACATCCTGATGAGACAGGCCAGAGATGCTGTTGAACCACGTGCAGTTAGAGGACATTCTCATCCAGTCATCTGGCCTGTCAGGGTCACTGCTCTAAGGGCTAAGGGCCCAGCACTTAGGATCGTCGGGCTGTATCTCCTCCCACTGCAACAGGGGTCTCTCCCTGAGTCTTCCAAACATTAGGAAGGCTATTCTTTAGAAGCTTCTGGAATGAAGTTCCCTGCACGCATTGTTGAACACCAGGATTTGATTAGCATGTGCTATTATGTTGGAGACCCACAAAGCTCTCCTCTAATAGGGCTCACTTAGAATCGTAGAGGCCCCAAGAGGGGCCTCCGCCATCAAGGCCAGCCATAGAGAAAAGAGGAATTACAGTTACACCACAGAGGTGATGTCTAGGGGCCAGAGATAATCAGGAACTGGCCATGTGTGTCTCAGCAGGGCTACCAGGAGGTGCCAGCCGCCCACCTTCGCCTTCACGTTGGGCCTTCACAGGAAACCCTGACACTGGTGACTTCACACCCTGGTAACCATGGACACGTCTTTTTATAAATCCTCCAGCTGGATAAATGAAGCAGTACATCTCCCTGTCAGGCCATATGAAAAAGGAAAAACACAAGAAAATAAACAAAACAATTGTTTTCTTGTATTAACAGTTATCAATGGTACAATGAACTATTTCTGCCAGCAGGCTTAGAAATGGCTAGTATTCTGTACTGAGGCTAGTTGAGGCCCTTCCCTGGGGCACAAATATTCTTAACACCCTCAGTGAGTACAGGTTCTGGTTTTCCCTTAAAGGGGAGAACTACATCTGGCCTGAAAGGGAACTTCTCATACCTTGCCCTGTCCCCTCTTTTCCCTGTCTCTCCTCTACCTCACAGAGTACCTGGACTGGTCAGGTGGTCCTTGCAATGTCATAAGCCCGTCTCCCTTTTTCCTTTCTTGTTAAATTGATGTTGTCCTTTTAGGGGAGAAAATGCTTAAAAACAAGAAACAAGCCAGCTGTCAGAGGGGTAGGGATCAGAATATGAGTGTTTGGTGTTTTGTTTTTAAGTTGGAATCAGATTCCTGGGAGCAGGGCAAACAGTGTTTAAATAAACAGAGAGGCTGCGGACCTCAGAAGCCCGGCCTCCAGCCCGGGAGGAGTCTGGAGGAAGCATGGGTCTGCCGCCTCCCTGGAAGATCTTGGGCTTCCTCAGCTCACTGACTGCTACCAGGGTGCGGGGGTAGGAAGGCCATTGCTGTGTCTGTGCACAAGAAAGCTTGAAAGTTTTTTTGTGAATGTTATCCCTTTCTCTCCCAACCTAACAGTAATTTTCTTTTCTTTTTCCTCAGGGTGACCAGAGGCAGGTCATTCCCATACCAAGTGTATGTATCTTTATCCGGTTCTGTTAAAACATGCGTAAAATCCATGCCTTTGGCCTACTGGGGGGGGGGGGGGGGCTTTTCAGTGTTCTTGCTTCTGTTTGGTTTTATCATGTGGTATAAACAACCCGTCATCTGCTAAGAAAGCAAAGAAACAAAGTTAGTCTGAGCTGTGACCAGGACTGCTGTGCATGGGAGAACAACAGACAGCAGCAGCTTTCTCCCTCTTCTCCGGTCCTTTCTCCCAGGAAGAACCTCCCAGTTTCAGTAAACTGAGGTGGCTTGGAACCCACCCCCACTCACCCACCGTACTGCATTGGCCCAGCTCCACTGAGCAGGAGAGCCCAGACTTGCTTCTAAACAGCAGATTCTGGCTGGTTGAACTGTTCCAGGCTGCTTGGCTGCAGCTCTGGGCTGAGAAGAATCATCCTGCTTAAACTCCTTGAACTTGCAGGACCCAGCCCACCCCTTAGGCCATCTGTTCTGCAGCTCTACCTCAGCCTTGTGTCCCTGTTTGCTCTCATACCCCCCCAACCCCCACCCCGTCAACCAGCAGCACTCCTATTCTCAGACCATGCAGCAATTTCCCTAAGGAACTTTACAGCTGGACACAGCTCCATGTACTCAGGGAAGGGTTCAGCTTCTAAAACAGACTGTGAATTGGTCTTTCAGTCTATGAAGATTATCTGAGAGCTGGACATGGTGACGCATGCACGTCTTTAATCTCACCACTCGGGAGGCAGAGGCAGGCGGATCTCTGTGAGTTCGGTCTACATAGTGAGTCCAGGACAGTCAAGGATACACAGAGAAACCCTGTCTTGAAAAACCTAAAAAAAAAAAAAAGAAAAAAGATTTTTTGATTCGGATTATGGGACTCCAATCTGTTTGTGTATCTTTCCCAAATTTTCTGTAACCTCCAGGAAATACAGCTGTCCTGCATTGAATACAGTGGGTTTTATGAGTTTGGGTTGCCCAAGAAGGCTTTTGGGAGTGCGTGTCATTTGCAACTGGTTCAAAAAGGTCAATCATTTTTATTTTTTCAAGACCTTTTTGAGTCTCCATTGGCTGTGCCAATGGGGGTTAGGCTTCATTGGGGAAGAGTCTGATCTGGCAGTCCACCATGTTAGCCAGTGTCTGACTGTAGTACCCAGCAGGCTCAACAGCAGGGGGTTCCTCTATCCTCCATAAAGGGAGTATCGTATGTTTTTCTTGCCTAAGTGTCTGTATTCTATGGGTGATAGCATCTGTTACCACCTCCCCTTCAATGTCACTCACCTCCCCCCAGGATAGTTAATGGACATCTGTGAAACTAGGTTCCAAATGAAGGCACCTGTGGGCCCATGCAAACCCTGCTGAGGACACTGGCTCTTTTCTGCAGATCTAGGCTCAACCAGGTGCAGAATTCCAGCATAAAGTGAGCAGGGACAGGAAGGTTCCTTGTGTAATTTATCTCAGCATCAGATCAATAAATTGCAGGCTGTGTCCTACAGCTACAGCAGACAGTGGGTCAGACCACAAAGACTGAAGTAACTTGTGTCTTTGTGTTGTTGCTCTTTTTCCCCCCAGTACTGGGAATTCCCTTGTGCTGATTAAACAAGCCCTCTACCGCTGAGCTACATCCCCAGCCCCACCTTGCATCTTAAAATGATAACATGAAGGAAAATAGCCCTACCGATGGGCACAGTGTCACTTCCACTGCCTGCCCAGTGTGCAAGGCTGAGAATAAGGTCATCTGGGCTCATTTAGGTCCTGGCATCCCTGGTAAAATCTGTACCAACTTCCCAAGTCCTTGGGTCACTTAGGTAGAGTGACCAGAGGGGATGCTGTGTAATACCCAGGCCACTTAAGTAGAGTGACCCTGGTCTTCCCAGAGCAGAGAGGATGCTGGGTAATACTGAGAGCGATTGAAACTGGGGTACTACATCAGAAGACTAGACGCCCAAGCTGGTCCCAAGCCTCCGGGCCTCCCCTGGCCTCCTGAGTGCTTTCTCTAGACATTGAGAGCAAGGGTAGTCTGAGGCCAACTTCTGGTGCCTGTCCCATATCGTGTCCCCCACTCACCCACTGCCACCCCTGCTTCTTTCATTCACATGCCGGTCTGTTCGAATGTGCCAAAGTTTTAGACTTTGGACTTTTTATTCAACAATAATTCAAGCCAGCAGATAAATTTTAAATGCTGAAAGTGTAACATAAGAGGGGGAAAAATCCTCCATAACCGCCTTTAATGTCATTACCTCCCTCTCAGTTTCCAGACAAACACAAACGTGTCTACACCCATGAGGGGGCATTGCCCCCAACATTGTGCAAGTGGTTTGTTGATTCGCCTTTGAACACCTTTGCATATATATCAGCAGATGCACTTCTACCTCATCCGTTTGCCGAGCACTGGTGGCATTCACTCAACTGCCATTTGTGAATGTTCACAAGCTTTTATTGTAAGAGTATCTACGTATACACGGACTTCTATGATAGGGGCCCAACTGGAAACACTAGTTCCAGCAGCGTTTTCAGAGCCATCTTGCCCTCCAAAAACTGCTAATTTATGCTCCCACAGACAGCCTATGAGATGACCCCATTCCCTTGCTGAAAATAGTTCTCAAAGGCTTTTAAAACCTTTGCCAATTCAAAAGTAAAGAATGCTGTTGATAAAAAAAAACAACTTTTTAATGTTAAAGAACTATCTATAATGTATCTCTTGACCTTGCTTATAATCATTTTGGCCACAAAGAAGCTTTGATCTTCTATAGGTAAATGTATTGATCTAATGCCTTATAATTCCCGATTGCATGTCTCACTGGTATGGAGGCCTGGCAGTATAGCAGAACCATTAAAGCAATGAAGTGGGGGGGGGTAGGAATTGATGCAACATCCAGCCTGTGTTATCGCTGAAAGCCCCTAATAAAACTGGAGTATCATTCCCAAACTTTAGACGGCAAGCCATGACGCCTCCCTCCTCCCCAGCTTTGGTGTTTATACCCCACCCTGCAACACCCTGCAAGCCCCGTAAGTGCATTTATGCAAGTGACTCTATAGAAAAGGCTGGGGTTTGTTTGTTTTGTTTTAGTTTTTTGAGACAAGGTTTCTCTGTGTATCTCTGGCTGGCCTGGACTTACTTTGTAGACCAGGCTGGCCTTGAACTCACAGAGATCTGCCTGCCTCTGCCTCCCTGAGTACTGGGATTAAAGGCATGCACCACCACACCAGGCAATTACAGACAGCTGTGAACTGCCATGTGGGTGCTGGGATTTGAACCTGGGTCCTTTGGAAGAATAGCCAGTGCTCTTAACAGCTGTGGCCTATGCTTGTAATCCCACCACCAGGAAGACTGAGAGTTCCAGACCAGCCAGAGCTAAATGGCCAACAAGATGACTCAGTGAGTTAATGTGCTTGCCAAGAAACCCTGACAACCCGAGCTCAACTACTGATACCCACATAGCGAGGGAAGAAGAAAACAGAGTCCACAGACTTGTCCTCTGACCTTCACACATGTGCATGGCGTGCACACGATATACACATACAGGTGCCCACACATCACCGTCATAATAATAATTAAAAGGATTTTTTAAGTGACTGGCCTGATGGTTCAGGCCTCTAATTCCGGCTCTTCAGGAGACTGAGGTAGAATGAATTCAAGGCCAGCCTGGGTATGTTAGTGAGCTCTTGCCTCACATTTTAAAAAGCAGAAAGAGGGTGGCTGTGGCTTACTGACAGAGTCCTTCCCTAGCAAGGATGATGTCCTAGGTTCAGCTTACAGCACTGCAGTAAATAAGGACAGCCCTTTGTGATGTAAAGGACGTTTTTCTTGTACTTACGCTTTATGATGACCTCGGAAATTTGGTTAATCTTCGACTGAATGATTCAAGACCAGCTATGTAACAAAGCACCATGGTAACTTTATAGTGTCTTGGCGGTGGACTGAGGATTGGCACTGCTCCAGAGGAGGCTGCCAGAGAAGCTGTGTGCCTTTAGGAAGAGGTCTGGGGATTAATGGAGCCCCCTCTCCTTGCACTGTCCCCCAGCCTGGCCTTGCTGTGCGCTGTAAAGTCAGTAGCTTGCCTAGCAGGAGTCTCA
Organism: Lophiomys imhausi; assembly: GCA_907164525.1. Lineage (NCBI taxonomy): Eukaryota > Metazoa > Chordata > Mammalia > Rodentia > Muridae > Lophiomys > Lophiomys imhausi. Next base: position 4,877,173 of record CAJQZJ010003646.1, on the reverse strand, counting down.
CCCCACCTGGTCTTTTCTTCCTTGCATCATTTGGTCAGGGGCATCTGTTTTTCAATTACTTTTAGCTCAGAGAATGCTTGTGAAGTGTGGGTTACATATGCTGAGGAGGTGATTTTTAGTCTTGGGCTTGGAAAATCACTGAGCTGCTTTTGGCAGATCTTTGATGTTTTCAGATCTGTGAGGGGTAGAGTTGCTAGAGCCTTGCTTTTCAGGCTAGCAATTTAAATGACTTAAATTATAAGCATTGCTTTAGTAGTGTGTAAAGCAAAGAGAAGGACATGAGGGTCGCAGGCTAAATGGGGAGGGGGTTCCCACCTGTCAATAATCTTCACAATGAGACTGTGTCTGTCTTACGTAATTGTGTGATAAAATCAAAGCAGGTTTTATCCTGGTCACATGCATGCCTTCTTCTGTGGCCTAAAGAAAGATCCCTATCTCTTGTTTATGCTCACTCATGGAATTGACCCCTACCCCAACAAATTGCAACCCTGCTTTTTTAATTTTCTTATTTTTTTTTGTTTGTTTTGGTTTTGGTTTTCCGAGGGTTACACAGGGTTCTCTGTGTAACAGAGCCCTGGCTGTCCTAGAACTCACTTTGTAGACCAGGCTGGCCTCAAACTCACAGAGATCCTCCTGTCTCTGCCTCCCGAGTGCTGGGATTACAAGAGTGTGTCACCACCTCTGGCCCCCCCTGCTTTTTTTAAAGACATGTTTTTGTACAAATTTTCTTGCAAGTTCAAATTTTTTTCATTGTTTATTGTTTTTTTTTAAATACCTGCTGATTTGGTCGTTTATAATGATGGAAACCATCCCCTCTCAGTTCCCAAATCCCAAGTCAGTTGCCGGGGCACAGCCCACCTTCCTTGCTGGTGCTAGAAAACCATGGAGGACTGGGAGCAGCTTTAGTTAGAGCTGTGAGAGGCGGAGCCTTCTAGGCTTTTCCTTCTCCATGATTTGGACAAAGACATCCTGCAGAGCGTGCCCTAGAGTGAGGGCCTGCATAGGACCCCACACACCATCTCTTCTTGTCCCTCATCCCCTTGCTGGGTCACCATGGTACCTGCCTCTCCAGCTAACCTGCTGATTGTGGTGTACATTCACCATTGGACTAGCTAAAGCTCAATTTCAATTTTATTTTCAGTACCGGAACTAAACCTAATGCCTTACACATGCCAGCATTCTACCACCGAGCTAGGACCCCAGCCCTCCTTTTTGAGATAGGGTCTCACTAAGTTGGCCAAGTGAGCCCCTATACTCACTCTGTAGCCTAGACAAGGCTTGAGGTATCGATCCTCTCTCCCCCCACCCCAGCCTCCTGAGTATCTGGGATCGCAGGCCTGTACCACCTAGCCCAGCTTCAAAATTAGTTATTTTCATTAGCTGACGTTCAAAGGGGAAAGGAACCAGCCACTTTAAAGGAAATACTCCTGATTTCAGGCTTGCTTGTCTTGCTTGAAAAATTCCACTGTTCATTCTTCCATGGCTGAGTCTAGATATCTAATTATGTTTTGTTTTGCATCAAATATTAAACAGTTTGCAGGAAAAAAATTAACTAGTTAACATTAGATACTGAACATACCACAGTCAATTAAAATTCCTCACATTATCTCTGGAATGAGGCAAGGCCCAAAAAACGAACACTTAAAACAAGTCTGGCTGAAATTGCGAAAAGCAGCGTGTTAGCTCTTCGTGGCCCTATCTCCAGACAGGAGTCGGCTGCTGTGACCACAGATGCTTTTTGATTAATGCAGCAGCACGTGGATTAAAGTCTAACTTGATACAGAGTGGGGATGCCCCACACATTCAGTTTCACGCCAAAACAGCACAGCGGCTGAGTTCACCATAATACTTGAAGGGCAAGTTGTTGGTAGGCCTGCAGCTTCTCTTCTAGTTTTAGAGACTACCTGACATGCCAGCTAAAGCCACTGCTCAGCAGTTACGAGTTTGTGCTGCCTTTGCAGAGGGCGGGAGTTCAGTGTCCAGCACCCACGTGCTCACTCACAACCACCGCCTGTAACTGCAGTTCCAAGGGATCTGGCGCCCTCTGTTGGACTCCACAGGGACCTCCATGCACAAAGTGCACATACTGACAAGCAGGTACACATACATACACACATAAATAAAAATACCAGTCACTGGAGGAAAAAGAAAAAATATCGCGGTCCAACATAGCTCCAATGTTTCCTGACATGTTATAGTAAATTTTAGGCAAAATATGACCCCAGGAAATAAGCTTGTGAAGTCAGAATAGTTATTGCAAATAAATATTCATTTTTTTTTTCTTTTTGAGACAGGATTTCTTTGTATAATATCCCTGGCTGTCCTGGACTCACTTTGTAGACCAGGCTGGCCTCGAACTCACAGAGTTCTCTGCCTCCCAAGTGCTGGGATTAAAGGCGTTAAGTTTCTAGGGTGATATTGAAGGCCTGGCTTGATGCCAGAGTATAGAGTCACAGACAGACAGTTTCAATGGGGCAGAATCCTGATTGTCACTGCTTTCAGTGAAATGACATGAGAAGCTTGACCAAGCCTTTGAATGTTTGCTTCCATTCATACCCTCATTGACGTAGTCTCGCTGGGGGTGGTGGTGGTGTGGGGGGAATCCAATTCTTACATTGAGTTTATAATATTGATTTTGTTTCCCTCTTCCTTTAGCCACCAGCTGAATACCTCCTTCCAGAGGTGACGGTGCTCGACTACGGAAAGAAATGTGTGGTCATTGATCTAGATGAAACCCTGGTGCACAGCTCATTTAAGGTAAATCCCACGTTCAGCATCACTTGGGGGCGTTTGTGGCTTCATCCACCATCACGAAGGTCGGGGTGAAAGCTTGTGGTTGTTTGCTACGACTTCACTCCTCATGAAGAGATCCCAAAACTCAGGTTTACAGTTAGACCGACCCCTTTAACCGACGTGAACATGAGCTTTGGTGGTTGATTATTAACACATTAGTTTGGGGAAGAAATCACTGGGATGCCAGTGTCTCCGAGATCTCGTGATTTCCTTGAGGACTGGGCTTCCCCGCTCTAACCCCTGTGGAAGTTCCTTTAGGTTCAGGTGATAAGGCAATCAGTGCCCTAGGATGTGACGCTTGTTGAAGTAACTGGAATGCTGTGCATTTTACTGAGTGGAGCACGGGACGGGGTAATAATGAAAACTGTCGGTTAGCCCTGCTGTCCTGGGAATGTTCCCAGATCAATTTTTGAATGGCATCCAACTCGAAGGAAGCCTTCCGAGAGTTAAACATCCGAATGGACAGGGCCATGCATTCTGATCATGTCATGCCGGGATTTTTTTGTGCCATCACAGCTGACTGAGTGCCCATCTTCACAGACCCTCTCAGTGGGTGCTGAGCTGCAGTTAAACTACGTCAGAGTGAATGGCGGACACTTTCTGATCCCTCTCCCTGCTCTATTTCACTGCAAGAAACAGTTAAAACAACAGAGGGCCTCCACACGGAACAGCAGTGGCTCCGTTACTGAGACAATGAGTCCATTCCCCCCTCCTCAAAGTAGGCTGTTGTTGTTTACAAGAGGCAAATGATGACACATTTGGAATAAGTGATCGGTGTGTTGGGGGGAAGTGGTGGGTGTTTCTAAGAGCCTGGCTCTCTTCTCGGTGGACTATTCCTGTCAGTGAAACTGCTGTTCCCTGGCCAGCTTCACCACATTCCCCATTTTCCCCCTCCTGTAGGACACCTCTTGCTTCACTAAGAGATGCGACTGGCTCCACCCATGATGGGTGTCTCACCTGAGCCCTGTCGTTCCCAGCAGGTCATCAGGCAGAAGAACCATCAGATTTACCTCACACCTCCCTGCGGAAAAACAGCATCCTACGTTGTGCCTTTTTCACTGCAGGCACAGGACGAGGCCAGGAGGATATTTTGGAAAGCTGATGACCTAGCAGTGAGAAGGGACTTCATTCTAGTCACAGAGTCTTATAGGGACCCCCTCATTACCCAGCATTCCAAGGGCTGGACTCTTCCAGGATTGGTTCTGGGGCCACAGTAGCCTTGTGTCCAGGCTTGGTTCTAAATGGCAGTGCAACATTTCCTCTTGTGTGAAGCCAGTGGCTGGGGCTTCACAGCCCTTTAGAGTGGGGAGGGGGGAGGTCAGTTGCTGTCTTGGCATGGAGCACATCCTCCCAAGCAGCTCAGGACAAACTGCCCAAGATTACCAAGGGTTGCTGGCTCCAAGGCAGGGCCTTGGCAGCCCCTGTGTCTCTGGGTCTCAGAGGGCACGGCTGTCACAAGCCATAAACAGAATTTCCTCATTTCTTCTCTGGCCTGACTACTTTTTAAAGTAATCTTTTACTTTGTTTTGTTTATCTACATTTGTGTTGAGTGTGGGTGCTTGTGTACCACAGCGTGCGTGTAAAGGTCACAGTACAACTTTTAAGAGCCAGGTCTCGCCAGGCGGTGGTGGCACACGCCTTTAATCCCAGCACTTGGGAGGCAGAGGCAGGCGGATCTTTGCGAGTTCGAGGCCAGCCTGGTCTACAAAGCGAGTCCAGGACAGCCAGAGCTGTTAAACAGAGAAACCCTGTCTCGAAAAACCAAAAAAAAAAAAAAAAGAGCCAGGTCTCTCCTTGTGCTGTGGGTTCTAGAGACCAGGTGCACAGGCCTTCAGAACACTGTCTCCTTCAGCTCCTGGGCTTGGGCCAGGCTGAAAGTCGAATGTTCCTTATGGTTTTTAGTGTTCTGGGCACTTCAGAGTCTTGGGGATGTGAATGCTGTGGATCATCTGTGACACGCTAGCTCATGGACTCATGAGACGCCCTGGCTTCTGCACGTCGCCGTCACCCCAGCACATGGAGCTTACAAACCACACTTGGAAGCTGGGACTGATTTTTCCTTTCATACTCACCCTGTGAAGTGGGATTTCATAATCCAAAGCCTTGTGACAATTTCTTCTTCGGTCGTTTTCTCTGGTTTTCATAATTCTATATTTCAGTGGTAAAATTATGCAACTTTGGGTTGATCCCTCGCCTTCCCACCCTGGAAGAAATAAACTCTGGTCCGAAGCAGTGCTCCCACATCTGAGCACTCAGTGACGGGGTTATGGTCTAGTGCGTTCCACATCTTTCAGTCTCTGTGTCAAGGAAGAATGCATGGTATACCAGCAGGCTGAGACCTGTTGGTATAAACAAAAGACCTGTAAACAAAAGACCCCCATTTACAGTCTGCCCAGAGGCTCTGCATGCCCTTCTTTGCCCAGTGGCCACCGTATGCCTCTCTGTTCCTCTGAGTCTCTCTTTCCCCTTTGGCCTGCAGGCTGATGATGGCTCTTTTGAACCTCTGTTAATTTTTCTAATTTGTGGTGTTCCGTTTAGAACAGCCTATGAGCCTCTCGTGGAGCTACAATGACTTCTGGAGTCATATTTTATTCTTTAAATGTGTTTAATACTATCCAAGAGTTACATTAAATGCCTGTGAAGTTGTGGGTAAGCTGGGTTTTGTGTTTCTTAGAACAGAGCAGTTGAAAGGCTGGCTGTCCTCCAGTCCCAGAGCAGGACACCAGGCCAGACCACCAGGCAGAGCCTGAGGCTGCTGATGGAGCCATGGGGAACCATCAGACCTACCACTGCAGCAGTTGAAGAAAGCAGACTCTGAGGTCCAGAGGGGGACATTTGCCCAGGGCCCTGGCCTGAGGCATCTGTCTTTACGCCTGCTGTGGGTCTGCACTCTGAGCACCCCAGGCCAAACCGCCCACTCATCCAAGGACCAATTGCTTTTCCAGTGCTAGTGACAACTGGCAGCAGGCTCTCACCTCTGCCCCCTGGTGGCCGTCAATGGTTCCCCTCATCCTGTCTTGGCTCCAGGACAAGGGCCGGAGTCTCTGAGGAGCCCCATTCTCTTGCCAGGCTGTGCCACCCTTTGTGGTTGAGGCAGGCAGGTGACCAAGAGATTGGACCAGATGCTGAAGCGCCAGGACACTCAGAACAGAAAGAAATGCATCTTCCTGCTTGTTTATTTCAAGGACCCAAGGCATGCGCTGGCGTCCTCCTGAACTGTTTCCCCCAGTTATCAAAACATTGGTCCAGGCAAGCTTTTTTCTTGCTAAAATTTCCAATTTTCTCTTTCCTTTCACATGTTTTAACCATGGTTTCTTTTGTCTCTAGCCCATTAGTAATGCTGATTTCATTGTTCCGGTCGAAATTGATGGAACTATACATCAGGTAAGAAATCAGAGCTAACCTGGAGTTCCAGCAAGCATTGTGTTCTTGTAACCACATTTCCCATGAACATCATTTCTAAATTCTCACCTCAGTGGTAGATTTATTCCAGCCACAAAAAAAAAAAAAACAAAATTTGTATAATAAATACAGTAAGCCAGGCATGGAGGCAGAGGCAGGTGAATCTTTGAGTTCGAGGCCAGCCTGGTCTACAGAGCGAGTTCCAGGATAGCCAGGGCTACACAGAGAAACTCTGTCTCAGAAACCAAAAATAAGCAAATAACAATGGATGATTTTCTGCCTCACACACATGTGTTTGTTAACAGGTTTATGAGGAACCTTTTCTGCTCATAAATGTTAAATGTGATTGTTCTTTGATTTGATTTAGACTTTCAGGAGTATCTATACCGCCCCCTCCACATCCCCACCGCTGGCGAGGCTTCACATCTTGTTAACTTCCTCATACGATCGCTTTGGGTTTCTCTCCTAGCGTGTAACAGGAAAGTGCTATCAGTCACTCACTTATGGGGCATTCTTGGGAAAAGATGTCCGCTTTGATGCCAGCTGCTGCAGTTTGTTCTTCTTGTCCCACGGGGTTTCCCCAGTGGCTCTTTAGCAAATACTCAATCCCAAAGCAAAGGGAGAAAGGTGTGTTAAGGTCAGCAGACTGCTACAAATAAAGATGTCAGAGTCAGCCGGCATGAATCTTCTTCCATTTTGTTTTGTTTTGTTTTTTCCATTGTCATCAGCAAGCTCTTCCGGAAATGGCTTCATCTAAGAATATATTAGAAGCGTGGTAGGAGAACTCACTTTGGAGGTTAAATTAAAGTTAGCTTTGTCAGATTGTCCTTAGGAATGATGGTGGGACTTATTACCCCTGTCAAACTCAAGGCCTTATGGGGTATCTGGCCTCATATCCCAGGAAGGGACATCTCCTGGTTCCTGGGCCACACAGGATGTCATTTCTTAGTGATGCCAATAAGGCACCCTTGGCTCTTGAATGTGGAATATTAGGACTGTAAAATCAGCTGTTCTGGCCACCTCGTCCAGGTGGAGAAACTTAGGCTTAGTGAACAGGTTGGCTCTAGATTATATATGAAAAGTATCAAAATAAGAATTACTGACTCCTAAGCCAGTGCTCTTTTCCCTGGACTTGGTTCCCCCTCTCCCTCAACCCCTACCCAGCTTTCTGGCCTGTTTTGCAGGAAACAGGACCTGGGAAGGTGGTGGCTCCACAGGTCATGCTTTTAAAAGCCATCATAAAGTCAAAACTTCAGGCACCTAGGTGTTTAACATTCACAAAGCATCCACTGAATTAACTCAGCACCCAACAAACAGTTAGGGCTTCTGTACTGGTCACTGTGACTAGAACTGCAGAGTTCTTGAGATGAGGCACAGAGGGGCTGCCCAGTGGCACGGAGAGGAAATAATCCTCCACACCACATGACCACGAGCATGCCCAGCGTGCAGGAGCCAACCCAGCTCTCCAGCCCTTTCTCTTTGGCAGTAGACACCCCAGGGCACCAGGGCGGAGATCAGGAATTTCCAAGGGAAGGAAGGTGCAAAAGCAGGAGGACCAAGGCTCTGGCGAAGGCCGTGGCCTCGTTCAAGTAATCCAGGATAGGCTGTGCAGGTCCCAAGGGGCCTATTCTTGGTTACTTGCACGGGGACGCGGGCCTGGACGCCGGCATCCGGGCCAAGGACCCTCCTTTCAGCCAGAGGCGCCAACGTCAGAGTTCCCCATCAGTCTCCAACCCTTTGCACATAGCCAAGCGTGCTGTCCAAGCAGTCCTCTCAGGGACACAGGCCTGGAGGCCACACCCAGTCACCGGCACAAGCACCAAGGCACCAAGGAATGTCGTGAGCAGAGAAGGCCCGGCAGCTGCTGCAGCCACAGCCCTGCCCTCAGCCTAGCCCAGCTCATCAGGGTCCTATTGGTACACAGTCTAGACCACCCCCATTCCTCTGGCCCCTCTCCCCACCCTTAGCCTCAGACCCACTCTTTCAGCTCCAACTGTCTTCTCAAGTGTTTGCCCTTTGAAGCACCTTTTTCTGGCGTGCTGCAAAGCAGTTGTTTCCACGTGGGAGTTTTGTCACTGGCAGTGTGTTTTCCTTGCATGTGTCTTGGCTCCCTTTCTGCACCCTCCCTCCCCTGCTCTGGCTGCCATTGCTTACTGCCACCAAACTCTACACCTACAACTGCTTCCTCCTCTACGCCGCCTCCCCGTCTTCCCTCACTGCCTAGGATTGGCTGGGCACACAGGCTTTGGCACAATACCCATGTGTCTCGGGGGTCTCGTGTTCATCCTCTGCCCCACCTGGAAGCTCAGTGAACTCCTATTCATCCTTCTAGGTCCAGGCTAGATGTTACTTTCTGTGACTCCCTCCTCTGGAAGGGAGGAGTAATTGTCTTTAATGTATATGCCCCATAGTGAGTTTTGTTGTGTTCACTAATTTCTGTGTGTGCTCAAGACTGTGAGCCCAGCAAGGGCAGGCCCACATCCAGTTCAGCCTTGTAGCTGTACTGAGCAAATTGCTGTGGCCTGGTAATTATGTTTCGTTTTAAAGAGGTAGCTAACTCTGAACGTGATTTATTAAAACTTGAATAAATTCCGTGAACGGAATTTATTCAAGTTTTAATTGTCTCCTTCCTCTTCCCACTTCCTCTCCCTGGCTTTGCTTTCTCTCTCATCTCCCAGTTCCCTCAGATTCATTTAACCTCCAGAGACTGGAACCTCTGTGTTAAGGGAAGCCAGCTGCCTTGCAGGCCTGACCAAAAGGACACACAGAGCCCAACTGTGGGGAGGAGAAACCTGAAGTGCTTTCTGCACTCCCACAAGCAGGGTGACCTCCATGGTGTCGAGTGGAGAGTTTTCAAGTGCTTTACCCCAGACCTTCTAACGGGTGGGATTGGGGACTTTCAAAGTTGAAGGCGGCAGCCAGTCCTAGACTTCCAGAAGTACAGCACCTAGCCTGCGGCCTGTGTCCACATGAGGGTTGAGTCATGGCAAGTTCCAAACAGCACATGGAATGAATAAGTGGCTGTACCTGAATGTAGCACAGCTATGCTCCACTTGCTGGTTCCAACAATCCCCAAGACTCTTGACAGCATGGCCAGCTTGGCTTCCCTTTCTCTTCGTGAGGTTGTCTACACTGAGACACAGAACCTCGTCCGAGCCTCAGCAGATCACGCATAGGGCTGGCAACAGGTGGAGGGCCTCTTGGCAGTTCTTCCAAGGCCCAGGCTGTCTCTGGCTGCTGTGACTGACAGCTGTTGTCTCCTACCATTGCAGGTTTATGTGCTAAAGCGGCCACACGTGGACGAGTTCCTCCAGAGGATGGGGCAGCTCTTTGAGTGTGTGCTCTTCACTGCCAGCCTGGCCAAGGTGCGTCCTGCTCCCTGGGGCTGACTCCCAGCCATCATCCCAACCCCTCCACCCTCCACCTCCCCCCAAGCTGCCAAGAGCCCTTTGTTAAGGTGGAGGAAGCTATTTTTATGGTGACAGGTTCCCACCCCAGATGGGATGGATGCAGGCCATGCGCACACTGCCAGGCTGAAAGGCTTCTGGTTACCATGGTGACAGGGAGCATTTAGAACAAGTCCTCCATGAAGTTGCTGTATGCAGCCACCTGAAACCAGTTATCCACAAACGAAATCACAAGACCTGTCCATCGTGACCACCGGAGGATGGGTGCTCGACACAAGGCATGTCGATGGTGGAGCACCCTTCACCCAGATGTTAGAGGTCTCTTTGTCCTTGGGTTTAGTGGCCACAGGTTTCAGGAAGGGACAATATCAAGTGTCACTAGCAGGCATGGACTAATGAAAGTTCTGACTGGCTTGGGGAGCTGAGTGGTTTCTGTTAAGTCCCTTTACTTCTGGCACCTCGGTTTCCTCTTGTCTAATTGGGCATAATGCCATCTGCCTGATGGAGTGGATTAAATGAAATGGCCCGTGTGATTGGCTCAGCGATGCCCCGCCCCCCGACTCCCATTGGGCAGATGCTCCTTCAGCCCTCCCTACCTTCTGTGCACTGCTCTGGATGTTATCACAGGGTAAACACTCGTGATGTTCAGGGTGTAGTGTCTTAAGTATTGCAGTTATTCGGACAGGGTTCATACGCGCTGTGCTGTGTTGAAGGCAGGCAGAGCAGGCCCTAGCTCACCCTCCCAGGTCCTTGCTATGTCTGTCCACTACAACTCTCACAGTTCTGCAGTCACTTGGTAGCACCACCAGTATCTCCATGGGCCCCTCGGAGACCCTTAGTGGCCCAAAAGATGAGCTCGGTGGTCTGCAGGCTAGCCCTCTGAGGGCAGTGCTCCAGGAGCCACCAGCAGCTCTCTCCCCCGTGGCTTGCCTTGGAAGGCACTCATGTTCCTCTACATGTCAGACCTTTGACTCCGGGTCCTCAACGGTACTTGGCTGGCTGGGACATTCCTGGCTGGGTCTGTTCGCTGTGCTGACCAAGGCAAGAGCCAGCTAGGTAGCACCCCACTGTCCTCATCAGCTGGCCTTATCACCCGGAGCTGCTAAGGAGAGATGCCAATCCCAGGCTTTGTTCTCATGTACAAAAACCAGAACATGGCCTTGAGGAAAGCATAGTCTTCCCCAGTGGTACCAAGACTAATTGCGTGTACAGCCTCAGTGGACACTGAGGAACCTGAGGCAATAACCAACCTAATAGCAAGTGGGAGGGGTGCACCTGTGCACCGTACCTTGGGTTGTTTTTTCCTGGGCAAGATTGAAAACCCTCTTCCTTGGCATTGTCCCAGTGCCCGCGTAAACATCCTTGTTTGGGCTGCTCTTCCTGGGCCTTCCCACCTGCCCCACCATCTGTTCTTCTAACCTTACTTCAACCTCACTCTTGCCCTGCAGAGCCAAACCCACTTCCCGATGTGGCCTCGTGGCCTTTTCAACCCAATGGCCAAGTTGCACCCATGGTCACAGCGTTCTGGCTCCTGTTGATGAATTTATCTCCGCACTCAGCCAGCAGCTGTGTGCACTGGCCTCCCTGCCTCCTGCCGGGGCCTGCAGGAACAGCCCACTGACTCCCAGACTCCTGTGCTATCTGCTTCTTTGTCATACACCCTTTCATTCACTTGCCCTTCATGCATGGTAGGGCACCAAGAAAAAAAGATGAGCCCCTGCCTCAGGTGCCTGTAGTCCTCATCTTGATCTTCCCTAAAAGGTGATTGCCACAACTGGAGAGATGGCCCAGCACTGGCTGCTCTTGCAGAGGACCCAGGTTCAGTTCCCAGCACCCACACAGCAGCTCACAACTGTCTGTAACTCCAGTTCTTGGGGATCCAGCGCCCCCCGCCGCCAGCCTCTGTAGACACATACATACGTGTAAGCAAAACCCTCATACACATAGAATAAAAACAAATCAGCCTTTTAAGATTATGAAATAAAAGGACGTTGCCACCACTAGTGGTAGCAAGGAGGAGAAACTGGACCATCTTTTCCTATCCGAGTCAACCCTTCTTATACCTCTTAGCCTCACTCAAACAGTGCTCCAAGCTCCTTGGTCAGGAGACGCAGCTGCTCCTGGGCTCGGCCTCCCTCAGGATGTCCTTAGAATGGAAAGGACTTTCCCACGGCCCAGCTGCAGTCACCCTTCTATGGCCTGTATAACTCCGCCTCAAGTGGTCACTCCCTCCCTGAAAGCGTTGCCAGCCCCGAGGATTCCTGGCTGTGGGCCTCGCTTTGGCCTTGCTGCTGAGTCCAGGCCTCAAGTGACGCTTGCAGGACAAGGCAGCGGTGCAGATGTGTGTCATGGGTTCACTCCAGAGACAGCAGGTAAACAGTGGGGAGTTTTAACCAGGGCAGAGATGGGACGCTGGATGCCCTCCAGAGGCTACTTGGACAGCTGTGAGATAAATGGGCTGGGAAGGGAGGGCCAGCAGGAAATAGGAGCCTCCCAAGCCAGGAGGCCTGGTCCAGGAAGATGCATTAGAACTAAGGAAATAAACGTGGGAGTCAAGATATTTTTGGAGATGAAACTGACAGGAACTTGTGATGGATTTGATGGGAGAGAACTGTAAGAATTTGGTACTTTCTAACACACACTGAGAGGGGAATACCGCAGTCCCAAAACGCCTCCACCTATTTCAGCGCTTTTTTAAGACGTGGTCCAAGAGGCTGGTGAGGTGGCTCAAGGCACCTGCTGTGCAAGCCTGGCAGTCTGAGGTCGATCCCTGGAACCCACGTAAAGGTGGGAGGGCAGACCAGTTCCATAGAGCTGGCCTCTGTCCTCCAGGTACACAATAATGGTGCACTCGTGCACATGGATTGTGCACATGTACACGGATTGTGCACATGTACATACACAGCAATCGAAATACTTTTTAAGTTTAAAAAAAAAAGTAAGTCTAGGAAAATGGCTTAGTTGGTAAAATATTGTCCAGGCATCTCCAGCACCCATGTAGAAAGCCATGTGGCAGCCATCATGCCCCCTGTGGGTCCAACACTGGGGAGACAGCAACAGGGGGTCCCTGGGGCTCACTGGCCAGCCAATCTAGCTGAGTCATGAGCTGCAGGTGCAGGGAGAGACCCTGTCTCTAAGAGTAAGCTGGGGAACAATAAAGAAAGCATCTGATGATGACCTCTGGCCCCTACACACGTGCACACAGGCACACACACGTGTCTGTGCACACACGTACACACATACGAACCAAAACAAGGAGGAATCCTAGGCCATTTCTTCCCGGGTCGCAGTTCCGCAGCTCCGTAACTCCACTCTTCTGAAGGGCTCAGAGGAACATGCCTTTTCCTTCTTCCCACTCTTGGCTTGCTTTCCCCGACACTCCAGGCTGGCTGCCTTTCTTTTCTCTGAAGCTCCCCTGCCCACCATGTGGCTGCATACCTCCATGTAGCTTTTTTTTTTTTTTTTTTAAACTTTCTTTTCTCCAGTCTCCTAGGCAGCTGCCAAAATTTACAGCTTGCAAGACCTGGGATTATTCTTTCCAAATCTAATAAAATACGCCAAAACAAAAGTCCAAGCCTGATGTGGTGGCTCATGCCTGTACTCTCATGCACAGGAGATTGTGCCATAAGAGGGCTCTATCCTAGACTGCTAAGTGAGAGCATATCCTAAATACCACCACCCCCCAAAAAAAGGATGTGTGTCTTGGTATCAAAGGTCATGGTTTCTGGCTCCTCCAGTTGCCCAGCCTTCATTGAGACGTTGTCTTTCCAGTACGCAGACCCTGTAGCTGACCTCCTGGACCGATGGGGTGTGTTCCGGGCCCGACTCTTCAGAGAATCCTGTGTTTTCCATCGTGGGAACTACGTGAAGGACCTGAGTCGCCTGGGCCGGGAGCTGAGCAAAGTGATCATCGTGGACAATTCTCCTGCCTCCTACATCTTCCATCCTGAGAATGCAGTAAGTAGTCCCAGCAAATAAGCTGGAGGCTCCAGTCTGGCGGGCACCAGTCCTGAAACACCCTGTGCAAGGGGGTGCTCTGGGTCTTTTTTTAGCAATGGCGTGACATTGGCTTCATTGTTTAGCCTCCCTCCTCATCTGCGAGAGAGATGCTGCTCTCCTGGGTTTGTTGGAGGACTCAGCCTGTGGTGGTGAAAGTGCTTAGAACAGTGCTCGGACCGGGCGAGTGCCCCGTATGGTGCCTCTCCTCAACACTTTGAGTATTGCTATAGAGAGGGCTGTAAGGAGTTAGATTAATATAAATTAGATTTAGTAAATATCTAGGGGTTTCTGATACAGTCTCTTAATCCAGGGTATGAAGATCAACTTGGCTGTGGACAATTAGCTTATCAGCTTATGGACTAAAAACAGGGATGAAGTCAGGCGAAATGAGGGGAGTCTCTCTGGACTAAAAACAAGGAGGAAGCCAGGTGAAACAAGGAAAGACTAAAAACAAGGTTTATAGCCTGGCATTGTTTTCAATGCTAAGTGGGCAGAGCCCAAATTAAGCTGAAGCAGGTGGAACAAGGAGAGATCCTATTTAAGGACAAGTGCATGGAGCCCCAGGAGCCCCACGCTAGTGAGCTCTGATGCCAGCGTGTCCTCACGCTAAAAAGGACAAGTAGATTGTATCCTCTGATGGAGAAAGTGCTGGTGGACTGATGACCAGATCTGCTTGAGGCAGAAAGAAGCTGGTGAGCAGAGAAAGCCTCAGCAAGACAGCGAAAGGCCAAGGACGAAACCCTGTGGCTCAGCTTTTGCCTAGAGGGGTTTGACCTGTCCCAACAGTGGCCTGAATGGAACTGTGGGCAGCTTTAAAGACTGAGGTAGAGCGGCAGAGTTGCTGATACAAAGGAAACAAGTTTGCCTACAGACGGCTGAGGCCTCCCAGAGAGAAGAAAGCCTCAAGCCTTATTTAAGGTGAAACCGCCATGGCCAATTTACCCTGAGATATTCCAGAAGAAAGACTGCTAAGTGCATTAAAGGGTCTACCCCAGAGACTGTGTTCCTGACGACTGAGGACCTGCCCCAGAGACTGTATCCTTCTGAAAGTTTATGAAAATAGTTGTAATAGTTATCAATAGGTTTAGTGGTTAGGTCTTAGGGGTTGTAGTCATTCGTAGGGTTAGTAGTTAAGTGTTTATATTTGTTATAAGTGAATATAGTTACTAATAAATAATAGCTGAATAATTTTTAAAAGTTCAGTTTCAGAGGGCTTTCTCTGTCCTCAACTTCATGGAGTGACCTCTCAGACTTGGGTAACCCCTCAGCAGAAGTGTATCTTCAACAAGAATGAATAAAGCACTTCAGAACGGCTTCCCATGGGACGGTCAACTCTGCCTCCACAGAGTGCTGTCGCAGAAGCCCACACAGGAAGACTCCCACTATACCACTCCCTGGAGCACAGCCACCTGTGGGGCCTGCTCACCAGGGCCGCACGACTGACAGCAGGAAGGCAGTGCCCTCTGCTACTTGCTGGGCTCTTCCAGGAAGAAAAGATCAGCCAGGCCCACTGGTGACCACTTCACGGTCACTAAGATACGCCCTCGGTCTAAATGATTCCCCGGGAAAGACACGTTTCTCAGGCTCATCCCAAACCTGCAATGCAGACATCCATTTTTTAAGTCTAGAATTCTATAACTCCCCTTATAATAAGGGAGGGGGAAAAAACTATATTCAGTTAAAAGGTAAAGATAAACAGTCAAACTGCCTTACATCTAAATCTGTTTATGTTGTCGGGTGTGGTGGTAATGCCTTAAGTCCAACACTCAGAAGGCGGATGATCTCTGCGAGTTCAAGGCCAGCCTAGGCTACATAGTGTGACTCTTTAAATAAGTAAATGGGTTCATGTTAGCAAGTCAATCAAATTCCACCTAATGCCCCTGGCAGCTGTCTCTAGGATGTTTACTTCGATCATGGCTCCCTTCCCGCGCACCTCACCGCCATGGCTGGTGTTAGCTGCTCTACACACTGTTCATTACTCCGTCATCTTGGCATGTTTTCTCGCATTTGAATTGTTTAAGTCGTGATCTAAAAAAGGTTCATGCATTACTTCAATTAAGATATCTTTTTCTTTGATCTTAACATTTCTTTTTCTCTCCCCATTTTTTTCATCCCTATCAGTTGTTTGTTGAAAGTGTACTTATTTGTCTTATGGGAATTTTCTACATGCTGGATTTGTCTACTTGTTAGCAGTTAGTGATTAATACTTTTCTAGCCATCCTTCCTCCTTCTAGACTGTCTATCTACTATCGGGTTAGACTCAGGCTTCTTTTATGATTTTTCTTTTTTTATGGTTTTATTTTTAATTACCTATTTGGGTTTATGAGAGAGACTATAATATGCACGTGGGTGCAGTACCTGTGGAGGCCAGAAGAGGGTGGCAGAGCCCTTCAGTTGGATTTACAGGTGGTTGTGAGCTGCCTGGCGTGGGTGTTGGGAACCGAACTCTTGCAGGTCCTCTGCAAGAGCAGCATGTGTGCTCTTAGGCACCAAACTGTCTCTCTAGATCTTTTTTTAATTATTAAAGAATTTATTTTATTTGTATTTACATGCATGTGTGTGCCACATGCATGCGGTACACAGAGAGGCCAGAAGAGTGCAATGGATCACCAGGAACTGGAGTTACAGGCACTCGTGTGTCAGCTCATGTAGGAGGACCAAACTCCGGTCCTTCAGAAGAGCAAGATGTCTTAACAGCCGAGCCGTCTCTCCAGACCTTTCTTTTTTTCCTCTCTAGTAAGAATATGTCATAGGTGGGGTTGTTGGTGTGTTCTGCTGATAGAGCACTTGCCATGATACCCATGGATGAGGGCCTGGGTTCAATCCCTAGAACTGAAAGTAATTAAGTAAATGGATACCTTTTGGTTTTCTCAAATTTCTTTTTCAATCTCTTCCTTGAACTCCATCTGCTCTCACTACCACCCCTCCCTCCTTTACCTAAAGTTAAAGGGAAACCTGTCTTTGCCATAGCTTCCAAATGCCTTAAAACTTGTCATTTCCCTATTTACCTGGTTGCTGCTAAGGCCTAGGCAAGAATTCTCTTCATTTACATACAGCTTAGCTTAGTGGCTTACATAGAGGTGTCCAGGATTCTAATGGGCAGTGAGCCAATTCAGTGCAGTAAAAAGAGCTTTGGAAACGGGCAGGGAGAGGCCATCTATTTTTGCAGTAGGAAAGCTGAAGGGGGCAAACTCTCACCCTGGGCACCCTCTGCCTCACTGAGGGTCTCCTACCCCTTTGTCAGCCTGCTTCGGCTTTAGCGCCAACTCTGGAGTAACCGCGGTTACAACCAAAAGGACAGTGCTGGTGGCGCCACTGTGGGCAGCGGCGCCCTTGAGCCCCATCCCGCTGCCCCCTCACACACTGTCTTGCAGGTGCCTGTGCAGTCCTGGTTTGATGACATGACAGACACTGAGCTGCTGGACCTCATCCCGTTCTTCGAGGGTCTGAGCAGGGAGGACGACGTGTACAACATGCTGCACAGGTCCTGCAGCAGGTAGCCCTGGCCCTGTCCGTCCCCGCCTGTGCACTCTGGAACCCCTGGCTCAGGGGACGCACCTGGCCTCAGCTCCCTGAGTGGGCCTGAGAAGACTCTACACCCTGGCCACAGGGCGAATGTCTCCATGCCTACCTGTTTTGTTTTTTAAAGAACAAAAACAACTATTTTAAAGAAGAAGAAATTTAAAAAAAAACTCTTTTAATAGATTTCATAAAAGGACATGCATTTTACCAGATTCAGTTTTCTTAAAACATACCAAAAAGAAAAAAGAAAGAAAAAAAAAAACCTTGATATCTTTCCGACTTCCTTTTAACTGACCTCCCCTTCCAAGCCGACAACCTGTTCCCTTTGTCCCAGTTTGGAGCAGCTGACCCAACTCAGAATCTCTTTCCTACAGGATGAAGTGCCTTTTTGAATGTTATTTTAAGCTGAAAGTTAATTTTTGTATACAGCCTATTTCGAAACATCTTTTAGTCTTTTACTGTCTTAGATACTCTAAGACGACAAACAGGACAATTTTATAGAACCTGGCAGCCTGTGGATGGTGGGTGGGGGGTGGCCAAGGAGAGAGCACTGGGTCACAGGATCTTGCATCCCAACAGGTACGACTGTCAACCTTTGGCAGGGACAGGGTCCAGTTCCCTCTGACCGGACTTTACTCGTGACTGTCACTGTCCCCACTGATTCCCAACCAGTCTGTAATGTACCTGCCAATGGCCCAATGCTTTATGAAACAGCCAGTTCCTTTTATTATGATTTCTGATGTTGATAAAATGTATCTTGAGGTTGTATTTTCACCCTTGAAAAGTGACATTGTGTCGTCACGTCTGCTTTCCCACGACTGCCACACGTCTGTCCCTTGTTGTTCTGTTGTTACTGGTTGAGGAGAATAGTTACCGAAAACCCTAAAACCCTTGGATCATTAAGTCTCTCCTTCCAAAATCTGGGTACACGTGGAACTGTTTGGGACTTTGCTGCTACTGAGCTGCCACCAAATGGAACTGACCAGCGGCTGTTACACTGTTCTTTGCCACTGTGCCTATGCTGGGAATATGCTCACCGCTAAGCTGCAGATTCGGACGGGGCCAGAAACAGGTGTACCGTCCCATCAAGCATGGCACCACTCCCTTCCTTAGCCCTGGCCACCAAGAATACTGCAGGGCACAAAGGTTTTAAAACACGGGAGGGGCACAGCACCCCTCAGGTGTGGCATTCTCGCCACACTCCAGTCAGCATCACAGCCTGACAGAGCTCGCCGGTCTCGCTTGAGAACCTGTGGCCTCAACCAGCCACCACGCTGACATGGCTCAATCCACTGTTCAGCCTCTTTGGAAGCACAGCCTCTTCGAGCCAAGGGTTGGAGAAGCTTGTCTAGACGGGAGACCCATCGCTCCCAGCCAGGGAGAAGGGCCCCTCCCTGGAGCCTGGGGGCCTCTTCCCAGCCGTTCTCAGTTTGGTGAACGAAAAGAGCCCTTTTGTCCTGGAACCATTGCCTTAGTCTTCTGTGGGTTGGGCCTCAGCCAGAGTTCTGCTGGGAGTTGCTGGCACTAACAAGACTCTAAATCGGGGGTCAAACTTTTTTTTAATGTTTTTTTTTCTTTCATTCACAAAATGATGAAGCCAGATACGAGGTCTGTATTCCCACAGTGCTGTGCATTCAGAACAGAAACATACAGGGGTCATCAGATCTCCTGACTGAGTGTTCCAGACCCAGTAATCCCTGTGCCAATTAAAACAGAAACGACCCCTTTGCTAAGCATCATCACACGCAACAGCAGTTATGTGGCAGATCCGCACATGCCATAAACCCTCGTGGAAAACCAGTCATTTACCGGTCCCACTGCCTTAAGTGTCTTGGGTGTTTCGGTGTCTGCTATGTGCTGATTTCCACACAGAATGAGGCCTGGATATCTTCACCTATGTGTTCGCCTCTGTGTGTTGGTATCACGGGGCCTTATTTGGAAAAGGGGGAAGAATGGACTGAAATTCCAGAATATTTCAGGGGAAGCAAGCATTAGACTTAGTGCTCTACTTAAGACAGGTTCAAGGCCGACCCTTGGCCGTAGAGTTCTGGAGCTGTGTGTGCTCGTACACTCATGGGCAGAGCTTCCAGGTGGGGAACCCCGTTCTTCCCACCACAAGTATGGAATGTCTCGGGTGGGCGGCAGAGCCTCTGAGGGTTCTGAAATCTGCACCTTATTTGACCAAGCTCCAAAATGCCAATTTTTCTCTCTTTTTTAAAAAATAAATCTGCTTTATGTACATAATTGAAAAAAATCTATATTTTTAATCAGTTACATGTAAATGAAGCAATAGAATTCTAACAAGACCAAGAAAGGAGACGAGTGTGTGAGGTTTATTTTTCTTAAGGTAAATACGGGTATTGCTTTTAATTGTTAGTTTATTAAAGTGTGGGCTTGAACTTATCAGCCACTTCTCTGTGCCATATCCTTCCCACGTAACCAAAACACCCCATCTCCTTAGCCAAAAGAAACATCTGACCTTCCGATTTCTGTGGTCCTTGGCTCCAGGTTAGGACCCTTCCCCTAGACAAGTGCTTTTGACGTGAAGGTCTGGGACAGGATGGCTTAGGTTTGTGAACTCCAGCCCACACCTTTTGCTTGACCTCAAGCGGGGCTTCCTGAGCACCCCTGGCCCCTGATGATATCAGTGCTCTGTCTTCCATTTTTTTGGAATCCTCCATGTTGGTCTGTGGTTCCATGCACTAGCCGTTTGTAAACAATGCGTTTGTATCCTAATCACACCACCTGTCACCAATGGCAGTTGGTGGGGATTCCTTTGACACGGTGCAATGTTGTGAGGTGACTTTGGGGACATGAAGATGTCCACATGACACTAACTTGTTGCTGTGACAATATTTGAAGTTGGAGATACAGAAGAAACAAAACCTGTAAGTGTGTATAAACCTGGCAGTGTTTTACAGCCCTGTATTTTGAAGATGGCTTTCTAATAAAATCCAGAAACACACACAGCCCCTATTGGTCAAACACTCGTGACGTTTGTGCTTCCAGTGGTGCTGCTGGACAGCTGGCATGCCAGAGTTTGAGAAGAGCGGATGGCCTACTGTGCTCGCGGTCCCCTGTGCAAACCCGCTGGCTGCCTCTGTTCCTAGTTTACTGTAAACCTGACCTTATCCCTGGAGCTGCCCTAAGTGCGGATAACCCCCAGCAGTGGTGATGTTGGTGCCTGGGGAGTTACGGTTTCTTTGCTGGACGTTTGAATGTGACGATCCATCGCTGCTTGGGAAATGCTACGTGTGGAATTCTAGGGCCAAGCATTGTCAATCAGTGATTTCCCTCCTGCCAAAAATAAACTCATCAGACTGCACTGTGTTGTGGTTGACCTGCTTCTCCAGAGGTTTGACCTCTCATCCCTCTTTTTTCCCTCCTGCTGACACCCTGATTTTGTTCCCACGTCTACAGAGCACAGGGCCACAGGATCCAGTGCTGGAGTCCCTGCCCCTAGGGAAAGCTACAAAACCATCCAACCCAAATTGCTCATACCTTGAAAAGTGACAGCTGCTTGACCCTCTTTCCCCAGACAAGCAGTGTGACTCCATCCACCCTTAAGAACTCCAGCCCTACCAGCAGGCTACCATGTGGACTTTGTCCTGGGACCCCCTTGGGATACTAGCAGACACTACATGTTCAACCCCACCAACCCAGGACACACCATATGTACCAGCATAGGAGATCTAACACTTCCTCAGAGATAAACTGTAAACACTCCATCACTAGTCTGCTGTGTCCTCGATACCTACCCTCACAGCAGAGCTGCTGCCCAGGCAGAGAGAACTTATTTTCACTTAACCTGGTTCTGACATCTAGACTTCCCTCTGCTCCCTCCCTGGTCCTTCCTTCTCTCACCTCTGCTATCAGCCCCAACCTTCTGACACTCCTCTACATACACATTGTGGCAGTCCTGGGGTTGAGGTGGCCTCGTGAGTGCCCAGGCAGGTGGGAAAGAGACAGTCATCGAGAGGACACTTAACTGGGACTTGGGCTCATGGACATGGGGTGCCTGTGGGCAGTCGGCAGGATCCCTGGAGGATTTGGACATGCTTGCCTGTTACTTTTCCCTTCGCTGGAGATGGCCACAAACCAACAGGATGCTCAAAGCCCAGAACCTCTAACTAGGGGGACACCAGACTAACCCCAGAACGAGCTGGACCCTCATGCTGTGAGGAAAGCATTTGGGCCCCCAAGCTTTCCAACTGAAACCCCCTCATAGCTCTAGCCGTGGCTACACTGAGAGTCACCTGAGGGTGAGCGCATTGCTCGGCACCGCCTCCCCACCCACACATAACGGGGGTGGGGGTGTCCTGTTTCGTTTTTTAAGACAGGGTTTCTCTATATAGCCTTGGCTATCCTGGACTCACTCTGTAGACCAGGCTGGCCTGGAACTCAACAGAGATCTGCCTGCCTCTGCCTCCTGAGTGCTGGGATTAAAGGCGTGATGCACCTGGAGGCTCTTAAAGGTACCAAATCCTGATGGGTGACAACTCAGTGGACGAGAGACTTGCTGAATCATGAGGCCCTGAGTTTGGTCCCTAGAATACACATAAGAAATGCCAGGTATGTTGGGTATGCCCTTATAATCCCAGATCTACGGTGGCAGAGCCTGCTGGGTTCCTGGAGCTCACTGGCCATCCATCCCAGCCTACCTGGTTGGTAAGCACTTGGCCACTGAGAGAGCTTATCCAAAAGAGATGGGCAGCATTCTGAGGATGACATTCCAGCCTCCAACATGTGTGTGCACATCCACCCACACACAGAGAGCACAACCAACACGTGTGCATGCACGTGCACCCACACATGCAAAGCACAAACATTCCAGATGACTGTGCAGCCAAGACTGGGAAACTTGCACCCCCTCCCCCACTGAACTGTTTCAGGCCTGGAGCCCAAAGAGCACAGCTGCCTGAGCAAGGCTTTGAGAGCTGACATGTAGATTTCTTTGGACAATGCTTCATACATGTTCATTGCTGAAAAGGGAGCCTAGAAAAGTACAGGAAGTGCCCTTCCTGGGCACTAGGGAGCTCTGGAAGACCCGAGGAAGGGCAGTGCTGGGTGGGAATCTGGATGAGGGGCTGGAGCAAAGGCTCAGTAGAGTGCTGCTGCTCTGGCAGAGCTGGGACTGGTTTCCAGGCCTCAGGTCAGGCGGGTCACAACCTGTAGCTCCAGTGCCCTCTTCTGGCCTCTGTAACTACTAGTACATATGTGATGCATGGGCATACATGCAGGCATTCCCACATACAGATAAAATAAAAATAAGCAACCAATTCTTTGTAAACCTTGGCTGGGTCAAGTGAACAGGAGCCCAGGTCACCTGCCAGGAGCAGAACCCAGCTGTCCACTCTCCTGCATCAAGGATGGGGCAATGTTTTTCCACAAACTCTTGTCCTAGCTATGTCCTAATGGACATACTCTCCTCACCACCGAGAGCAAAGTACTGGCAAGACAGATTGCATTGCACCGGCCGTGATTTAAGTGTCCCGAGTTCCCCTAAAGCCCACAGGACAGGACTCCCAGGGACTACCACCTTGTGCACTGAGTCACTTCACTTCCTTGTCCTGCAGCTAGATTGTGGGGACCCAGCAGCCTACAGCTGGCCCACAGCAGGGCAGGGATCAGAGTGGGAGGGACAGAATCGGGTTGACAACCAAGTTGTCAGCAGGACCAGAGTCAGATGACTGTGCTGCCATGTCTCCATCCCCCACCCCCGCAAGGGAGGGACACCGAGAAATCACACACCAGCCTGGGAGAGAGTAGGCAGACGAGAGAGAGAGAGCACCCGAGCTCACCTGGGGACAGAGCCTGGAGAGGTGGGGCCTACTTGGGGCTACTCCCTCACCTAGGTCAATATTGACATGGAAAAGGTAGGGTCCTGGGAGATAAGCTGGCAAGGGCGTAGTAGCCACAAACCCCTGCGAACCTACAGGTTAGGGTTGTAGGTCTACTTGGGCCACAAGAAATCAGTGGGATGAAGAACTCACCAGATAGTGCCAGCCAGGCAAGCCTAGCTCAGTCAGACTTCAAACTAACAGCTAATGACCAAGGATTAGGGTGGGTATATCCATGGGAGAAGATGGCCAAGCAGAGGGAGTGGACTGGAACCCCTTTCTTGCTCTAGGGAAGGAGAAAGAGTGGGTACCATGTACCTTCAATTTTGAAGTATCTGTGAGCCTATCCTGGGTCTCAGTTTCCCCCCTCTACCACAGGTGTAAGGACCACAACGATGATCCACGCCAGACACCAAGAGTCTGCCTGCCATCTCTGAAGGCCAGATGACCACAGGTGCGGGAGGGGGGGGGTCTAAGGTAGTGTCACCTAGGTCCTAGGGACACAGATTTTTGAGGAGAGGAGCTTTTGGGAGAGCCTTGTGACTACCATTAAGCTATTGAGGCTGAATTATGCTAGAAGGAGTGTACTTCCCAAACTGGGGGTTGGAGGGGCATCATCCCCTGGGAAAGATTAAAGAGCCTGAGAAATGTTGCTAAGGTTATTCACCAGGGGGCGCCAGAGTAGGGGCAGAGAACCACTGTGGAGAAAATTCCATACCCCACTTCCATATAGAGCATGTCTCTGCACACACACACACACACCATACCCTGTGGGACCAGGCACAAACCACAGCAACGCACAATCAGAGTAACTGCAATATGTCAGCCACCATCCTTGGAAGACATAGCACTGACAAGACCTTGACCTCAACACACACACACACACACACACACACACACACACACACACACACACACTCCAACTCCATTATAACTGGGCATACAGGTCCTGGTTGAGGGTCTAATCAACAGAGTTTCCAGTTGAGGGCATGGAGCAGGAAGCAGGGACTGGCTGGAGCAGAGGCTGTTCCATGTGGGCAGTAGCGTTTGAGGTAAGACTTAGATTCAGAAGGATCAGAGACAGCCATGGCAGGGCAAGACCTGAGGAAAGGACACCAGACAGACCAGCATGCGGAAACTGAGACCAGAACATGCTGGATGCCATGAGCAATGGAGGGAGTGGCCATATATGCAACTGGAGGGAGGTGCAGGAAATGAGGGCCTCACTGTAGCTCTAGCCCTGGAGGCTTGGGGACAGTGAGCAGGAAGGGGCGAGAGGCTGAGGGAACAGCAGGAAGAGGCAGGAGGCTGAGGGGAGATGCCTCCCTGTAGCTGGTCAAAATCACAGGGTCAGAAAGTGATGGTGAAGGGGCAGTGGGGTCTGTTGTTTAGTGAGTGTGTAGAATTTATAGTTTTAGTTCCAATTTGATTCTCAAAGTATGTGGGGAGTGTGTCTGTATGTGTCTGTGTCTCTGTGCTGAATCTGTTTTGGAGGCGGGGCACATACACAGGTGAGGTTGCCCCATTACTTTTTGAATGTAGAGCTCACCTAGACTGTCTGGTGAGCCCTTGGGATTCTGTCTCCAACACCCCACTCGACCCTAGCCTCAGTGCCAGGCCACAGGTGTGAGTCACACACTCAGCTTTTACATGGCTCCTCATGCATGTGCTGTGAGTGCTCTACCCACTGGGCCATCTCTTCAGCCACATCAAGTTTCTGCTTTGCAAGTTGGGGAGGTAGAGATGTGTGTGGATGGTGGTGAGAGACAGTGCCCCTGTGTCACAGAGCTGTACACTTAAAAATGTAGGGTGGTGTGCACCCTTTAATCCCAGGATTCAGGAGTCAGAAGTTGCCAGATCTCTGTGAGTTCAAGGCCAGCCTGGTTGACATAGTGAGCCTCTGTCTCAAAAATAAAAAACAAAAACAAAAAAACTGTAGTGTGGTTAAGATTTTTGTTTTGTTTTCTGAGACCGGATCCTGCTCTGTACCCCACACTGGCAATCCTCCTGCTTCCACCTCCCCAGTGCTGTGATTATAGGTAGGTGCTTCTTATGCCTAGCGCTAGGACAGTAAAAATTTTTTAATTAATTAGTTAAAATTTTAAGTGTGGTGGCCTCTGTGAGCTCTAGGCCATCCTGGTCTACAAAAGCAAGTTCCAAGACACCCTGCTGTCCTGGAACTTCTTATTTATTTTGATTTCTTTCAAGACAGGGTTTCTCTGTGTAACAGCCCTGGCTGTCCTGGATCTCACTTTGTAGACCAGACTGGCTTTGAACTCAACAGAGATCCACCTATATTTGCCTCCTGAGTGCTGGGATTAAAGGCGTGCGCCACCACTGCCCGGCTTATTAGTTTAATGTAATATATGAAGTTTAAATTTTCACACAAGTATACAATGTATTTTGATTATATCCAGCCCCTGCTCATCTGTTTAACTCCTCCGAAGCCCACTGCCACACCCACAGGGACCAATAGGACGGCCAGTTTGAAGTATTCAGTTAGCTTTCTGTATCTGCAGGTTCTGCAGCCATGGACTTGACTAACTTCATATAAACACTGAAGGGAAGGTTATGTTTACTAAACATGTTTAGACTGCTTTCCTTGTCTGTCCCCTGGCTGTGACAACTGTGTACAGTGGTACATTGTTTTAAGTAAGTGGCCTAGATGTGACTGAGAGCATAGGGAGACTGTGGGAGCCGAGCTCATCATCTTGTATGAGGGTCTTAAGCAGCCTTCAATTCTGATATCCTCAGGGTATCAGAATTAGTCTCCTTGCAGATATCAAGGTGTGGCTGTATTTTACCATAACTTATAAAACTGTAGGAGGGGCCTGGAGGGAGATATGCTGGCACACTCCTGTAATCATAGCATTCTGAAGCTGAAGCAGAAGGATTGCCACAAGTATGAGGCCAACCTGGGCTATATGGAGACCCTGTCTCGAAAAAAGAACAGAAGGGAAAGAAGAGAGAACAAACCATGGACAGCGGTAACTGTGATCTCGTCTTTGAGCAGTGGAGGGAGGAGGATCAGTAAGTGATTCATGGTCATCCTCAGCTGAATAGTAAATTCAAGGCTAGCCTGGAGTAAGTGAATCCCTCGTTTAGGGGGAAAAATGAGATAAAGGGAGACTGAACAATGGCTCAGTGAGTGCGTGAGGGTGGTTACTGTCGAGCCCAATAACGAGATAAATCCACTGGGATTTACATAGTGGAAGGAGGAAAACACCCCGCAAGTTATTCTCAGCCTTCAACTACATCCCATGGTTTGTGCACATGCACACACTCAACCACACACACACACACACACACACACACACACACACACACACGTAATAAAAAATAAAGCAAGGAACAAAAAAAAATTAATAAAGGTCCCTCTGGCTGCTGGGAGAGGGAAGATGTAGGGTCAGGGAGGCCAAAACTCAGAGGGTGATTCATGTCACCAACTGGCCGAAGCTGGCTCCCAGAGCAGAGCCATAGGCAGGAAGCAATGTAACAAAGTTCAGTGAGGAGACAGAGTCTAGGTGTGGGGACAGGATGAGAGTGGAGGCAGGGGAGACACCAGGGGTCTTTCAACCTTGGGTGTGGAACTAGGAAGAAAAGTCAAAAATGGAGAGCAGCTGAGGCCTGAGCTGTGAGCCCACTGACTTTTAGAGACCCCAAAGAAGACAGAAGGAGAGAGAAGAAAGGGACAATCAGAGAGAAAGGAAGGGGAAGGTGGTGGTAGTACCAGCCACCACTGGCCAATGGAAGTGTCGGAATAGAGATCAGCAGGTTGGTGAAAGGGAAAGGGAGGGAGTGGAGACAAAGGACAATCAGACGCACAGATGGAGCCCAACTCTTGCCCAGGACATACAGGCATGCTGACTACTGTCACCCAGACACAGGACTAACCAAGTATCTTGGGACATAGGGACCCCTCGCACACAGCTAACCCACAACTACTAAAGATGCCCATCAGTAATGTCAATACTCAGGAGGTTGAAGCAGGAGGATTGTGAGTTTCAGGCCTGCCTGGGCTACAGTGTGATGCTGTGTGACCAAAATAAAACACACACACTTGTCACCGGGCACAGACTGTCCCTGAGTTCCTGGAGTGTCCACCCAAGTGACATGCAACTTTGTAGGTAAAGATTCCACCCTAGAAAGAGGTCCTGGGAACAGTCGACAGGTTTTAGTGGTGTTAAACAGGGGGCATGTGCTGAACCCTGTCTGGGACTGAGGCCTGAGATAGGCGGAAGGCAAAGGGAGGTCCTGTCCCAGGCATTTCTGGAAGGCTCTATTTCCAGCTCTCTTGTATCCCACAGTCAGAAGTAACGGGGTGGGGGGGGGGCAGCCTGGTATGGAAGGGATTTCTTTGCTGCAGAGACTCTGCTGGCTGGCCTCTCCCATGATGGGTATCGAGGCTCCCTGGGGAGAGCTGGGCTGGGCTGGGCAGCCAGCCTGAGATGGGAGGTGGTGGGGGGGAGCCCTGGGAGGCAGTCTCAGCCATTTCCTCCACCCCCTAAAGTGATTCACTACCAGTGGCCTGAATGCCTGGGTCCAAAAGGAGCCCACCCTCGTGAAGGCCAGTTGCCCACCTGAGCTCTCAGATCAGAAATCAGTGTACTTCTCAGCCCAGCTCTCAGCCCTAATCAGGCCTCCACCGCTGGCCTTCTCTGCCCACTGGCACCAAAGAAGTGAGTCTACCAGGCCATGGGAGGGGGCTGGCACCTGAACAGCTCAGTCAATATTTATTGACTGACTAAATCTGAATGTCCCTTCCATGCTGCAGAGCGCTGGGGTGTGTCCTGTGTGGCAGGAGCTGGGATTGAGTTACAGTTAGGAGGGAGGGACAACGGGTAGAGTCTGGCCTCTTGCCAGGCCTAGCACTGTCCAGAAGCAGGGTGAAGGAAGGTGCAGGAGCAGTTCCCAGAAGGTAGGTCTGGACTAGAGGGGGCCTTGGGAGCCGGTTGCGGATAGAGGGGTTGTTGGGAACATGGTGTAGAAGGTATGGCTCTCAGGGTCACACAGAGAGGCTGAAGGCTGATAGAGCTGAGGGTGAGAACACTGAGTATGTGCTTGTGGGTGGAGGAGGGCCACTGTGGCAGGCCAGCGTGATGGGACAAAGTGGCAGATTTCGAGTATGGGTGGGCTCTCTGTCACCCCCAGAGTCTGTTTGCCTGAACCCCAACCAGCCAGGAGGCTGTGCCCTCCATTCCTGGAAGTCAATCAAAGAAATCTCAGACACTACCCTCAGGCACCCAGGGAAGAAAGAAAGAAGGTGTACCAAAAGAAAAGGCCACATGAGGAGGAGGAAACATCCGAGAGGGACAAGGAGTCATCTGAAGGAAGGAGAGAAGCAGACAGCTGAGACCGGACCAACTGGGGGTTGGGTGTAGGGGAAGCAGCACAGTGAGCCAGTGCCCCTGGGGGAGGGGCAGAGAAGGAAACCAGTGTAGGAAAGGAACCCATAGAAGAGGAGACACTCCCCTGGGAAGAGAAGAGGTCTTCTAGGAGGGCAGGAGGGTGTAAGATGGGGTCCACCCTGGGGAAGTACTGGAAAGTAAAAGACATACATGGGATGGGGCTCATGGGCCACAGGGGACTCCATGGGGAGAGAAGGAACCTCTGGAGGAAACACGGGGTGAGAAAGGAGGAAAGAGGCCCCGTGGTTTAAAGTTCTCTCATCTTCCCTAGCAACAGGGATGGGGTTCAGCTTCAGTCTGACTCTCCAGGATGTGGGTAACGGAGCACCTTCTCAGTCACCCCTGGGATGATGCTGCCCCTGCCAATGAAGCCAGATTAGACACTGATTCCAGCTGCCAATATGCCCTTCCTTCTGTGGTGCTGAAGTTGGACAGTGACCTTCCCACCTGGCTGTGGCCCTTATAGTTACATCACATATACCTTCTGGCTCTTATCTGTCTGTGCCTCGGGTCTCTGTCTGTCTGGGTCCATGGTCACTCTCCTGGTTTCATGTGTAAACTCAAGTGTCCTTGCTGAAGGGTCCTGAGGTGTGTCACCACACCCACCATAGTGTATCATGTTTTCTGGAGATGATCATTTCATAACCACTGTGCCTGTCTGTCATGGGTGTCATTGTCACACAATGTCTACAACTGGAGGTGCTGTTAGCACACCAGGTGTCTGAATCCCTTCTGCATTTATCCCGGCCAAACCTCAGCCAATCGGCAACTATCTATGCATTCACCCTGCTCTACATTGGGAGACCCACACCAACAACACACATGATCTCCCTGTGGTGTCATGAGAGGCTGGCCCTATGTTATACATAGCTCCTATTACTGCCCCAGCCCACAGCCTCCACTAGTGTGACTCAGTGTGGACAGCCTCCTGCCCCACCCCCTTTCCAGGCCACCTTGTCCTGAGTCCAGCCCTCAGGGGCCTTAGACAAAGGAGTAAAGAATGTGAGCCACCACACCACCATAGGTAAGAGTTCTGTAACTCTTACCTCACCTTGTTCCCTCCCCCTCACACAGGGCAGCAGATCCTAGGGTGTTCTTGCTGTCCATAGGGCAGGCCTGGGATATCCAGTTAAGGAGAGAGAAGGCCAGTCACTTTGGGGTCTGCTTTAGTGAGCAGTAGTGAGGACAGACTGCTGACAGAATTTTAATTAGATGCAGGAAGCTTTGTTGGGGAATAGCCAGGAACTTCAAATGCAAGCCTGTAGAACCCACGGCTGTTTGCAGTTTTCAAAGGGGGGAGTGTCATGCAGTGAATTGAGTCTAGGCAGTGCTGGCAGCACCCCCTTTTCTTCATTGCTTTTCTCCTCTACACACTCAGAATTTCAGAGCACGGACTCCAGCAAGCTCAGCTGCTGTCTGCAGAGCCTGTGTAGAATTCAGTTGTCTTTCAAGGCTGAATCAGGGAAGCCTAAACTTCATTGACCCAGCCTTCTCAGGTCACCTGAGCCTGTCACTTGCTGCAGAATCTGTCACGGTCCTATGTAGAGTCTCTGTCCTGAGTTGACAAGAACTTTTGTCTTGTCTGTCAGGCCTGTGAAGCCTGTTTTCAGTCTAGATCTCTCTCAACAGCTTCCCTGACTCCGCTTGTGTGAGATTTGCCTTTATTCTATATGCTGACACGCATGCAGTCTGTCCTGGCTACAGGGCAGAGCAGCACCTCTGTCTAGGTAGCTGCAGAGATCTGTCTGCTTGTGGTGCCTGTCCCTGTCTAGGGAAAACTGTTCTGTCCATGGTAAAAGAAACAAATAGAACTCCAGTGACACACACCCCCACCCCCCAAATCCAGGTATGAGGTTTAGGGTTAAAGAGAGGACACAAGGTTTGCATAGTCACACACTCATGCTCATGGTGTGGTCCCGTCCATCAATGGCCCACCAATGACTTTGCTCCATTTGCTCCAGTCTGTCCCACAAGGTGGTCTGACACGTGGTCAGAACTGGGTGAAATCTCTCCTTGAGAAACAAGCTCTTCCTCGAGCCAACTCCAGGACTTCAGCCTTTCCCTCCCTCCAGAATCAAATCCTGAGGAGATTCTAATTGGGAGGGGGTGTCTATCAATAGGGCGGGCCACAGAGCACCTCTCTAGAGTGCCTTAACTCAATGCGGATAGTTATGACCCTGATGGCAGAGCCTCCTCCTACTTTAGAACCATGCTCTGTCTACATATGCTCTGTGGAGCCTGATCCTCACATGTGACCCCGCATTCTTCTTCGGGAGCTTTCCCTCTTTGCATGCCCGTCTAAACGTTCCTCGGTATAAACTCTTTCACCTTGTTCCAGTGGAGAGTTTCTCACTGGAATGGGCTTGTGTTTGTCTGGGAACATCCACATGTTTCTGTAGACCTCATCCCTGTTTGCAGAGCCACTGTCTGTCTGTTCACTCCTGTTTGCATGTAGACCTGTGGACAGGGCCCATCCATACTAACAGAGCCACGACCATTTCCAAACTCATGTATATGGCCTGTCCCTATTTGCAGGATCTGAGGTTCCCCAAGAACCTAACCCTGCTTCATCATCCTGCTTGTGTCTGGAGCGAAAGTGCTTGCACACAGCACTGAATTCCCTGCTGCTCAGCTCACGGCTCCATCCATGCCTCTCTGGAGAAGCCAACACAGTTGACAGAACTTGTCCGTAGAGCCTCGGCAGGCTTACGCAGCCTCTGTGCTTCTACAAACTCCCTGAGCCTGACTGCAGGACACAAGTCTTTACAGATCCCAGATCTCTTTGCAAGGCCTGCTATGGTTTTCTCTACCTTTCCCCATCTTCCTGTCTGGGGGATTTAGTCTGTTTGCTGAAGATATCCTGCAGATGAAGTTCCGGCATATCTACAGAGTTTTTTCAGGCTTTAATCGCCTGCTCTGTCTAGGCGGCCTTTCTATGTGTTCCTGTGTGCAGAGCCTTGTACACTGACATGCTTGCCTGTGGCTTCAGACTCTACCCCTTATACAGAGTGCTTGTCCAGATTAGCACGGCCTTTCCCAGGCTGCAGAGTCGTAGAACCTGTTTGCAGAACCTCTTTCTCAGCCTCCAGTCTTTGCCCATTTGCCAAGCCTGTCTAGCCATTCGTGGGTAGTGCCTGGGTCTCTCCACAGCTGTCCTTGCATGTGTGGAGGGTCCTTGTTGGGAGAATTCATTTTTGTCTGGAGACCTTGAGTGGTCCCATGCATCATCAGCCTGCAGGTGACGCCCCTCTCTACCCAGCCCGCTGCACTATGCAGGCCCTGCTGTGTCGATTTCTACACCCCTTTCTAACTTTGTCAGAACTTCATGTACTTGCTCCCCTTTCCTGGAGGTCAGAACCTGACTAGCTAGCTGACCAGCATTGAGCCCCATTTCAAGAATTCACCCCTATTTACAGGGTCTGTCCCTGCCAACTGGATTGGTTCCTTTTGGGTTTTTTTTTGGGGGGGGGGTTAATGTTTATTTATTACTTCCATTTACATCTCTATCACAGTCCCCTCCCTCCACCCCTCTTGGGCCCACCCTCTCACCCTCCCACCCTCTCCCCCTTCTCCCACCTATCCTAGTCTGGTGTGGGGTGTCCTACATATCAGCCCCCTTCAGTTCAGCAGCCATATGAGGGCTAAGAGCTTCCTCTTGCTCTGGGGGCCTACATGGCAGCTCCAATAGGACAAAGTATCCCACTAACAAGTAACAAAGTCTATGTTCCCATTCCTTTCAGTCTGTTGGTTGTAGGATAGTTATCCTGTACTATATGGTTAAAATCCAGTTATAAGTGAGTAGATGACACGTGCATCTTTCTGAGTCTGGGTTAGCTCACTCAGGATGAGCTTTTCTAGTTCATCCATTTGGTGGCAAATTGCATGATTTCCTTGTTTCTGATGGTTGAATAGTATTCCATTGTGTAGAAATTGCATGATTTCCTTGTTTCTGATGGCTGAGTAGTATTCCACTGTGTAGATGTGGATTGATTCCTTTTGTAAGAGTCTAAGTTAGCACCATTTGTGGTGGCTGTTCCCAAGTCTGCAGGCCTTGGGTCTGTCTAAAATCTGTCTGCGTGTTTCTTTTTTCCTTTTGATTTTTTTAGACAAGGTTTCCTGTGACCCTCAGATTCACTATATAGCTAGGGATGATCTTGAATTTTTGATCCTCCTGCCTCCACCTCCTGGGTGCTGGGATTAGACCCATGCGCCACCATGCCAGGTTCTGTGTGGTGCTGGGGGTCAGACCCAGGGTTTTATGCATCTACGCAAGCATTCTACCAACTGAACCACACACCCCCAGCCCTTGGTGGCCAGTTTCTGTCTACAGATGTTGCTGCTAGCTGAAGAGCCACTCCTGGCCAGAGAGCTCAGCCTGTTATAACAGCATTCCCACAGATGAACCAGGTGCCTATATCCTTGTCCACTCTACCTGTCCTGGTTTTCATGAATGTTTAATGAAAATTATGTTCTATAATGAAGGTGCTTTGGAGAGCGTTAGGTTTCGGGGAGAGTTCTCACTTGGAGCCTCTAACACAGGCAGCCAGAAGTTGGCTTCCAACCTGTGAACCACAGCTCATTCTATGTATCTCCATCATTCCTGCCTACCCTAGGATGGACATCAACCAGGACCTCCCAGCCATCGACAGCCACAGAGCCCTCCAAATATGGATTACTGAGGTGAGGGGCAAGACCAGGCAGCATAGTCCATGACACGGAGGAGCATCACCAGCCTCTCCCACCTACTGTCTAGGGCTCTCTACTTCACCCTATCTCTGGAAGTCATAGGTAGAGGTCTCCAACTTGTGACTTGCCATTCTCTTCTCTTAGAACCTAAAGATGCTGCCACTGCCTGAAAAGGCTCATGGGAATTTCTTCGAGGAATGCTGCTATGTCATCCTCCATGTGAGTCACTTGGGGAGTCTTTCTTAGAGGTGACATGGCCCAGAGCTGAAGAAACTCAGGCCTGGAAATAAACTGTCCTGAGGAGATCAAAAACCACCATTGCCTCATGCCACCCCCAAGAGGCTCCATCCCACAAGGGGCTGTTGTCTTGAGGCCATCTAGTCCTCGGTTCCCCTATGGCCACAATCCAAGAGCCTTCCCACTAGCTCCTTAATCAGCCTCCGCCTCACTCTCCAACGAGGCCTTGGAACCTGGTCCCTTCTCCTCCACATATACAAATGCCTGGACCCTTGGTTCCTCAGAGTCCAAAGGCTACCCAGGGAAGGTCCACTGACCTGCACTACTGGATCGGAACAGAAGCCAGCGCAGAGGCTCAGGGGGCCGCGCTCACCTTTGTGCAGCACCTTCAGGAAGATCTAGGAGACCAGACCGTGCTGCACCAAGAGTCACAGGGCCACGAGTCTGACTGCTTCCACAGCTATTTCCACCCTGGAGTCATGTGAGTGCTGAGCGAGCTGGGGGCAGAGAGGGAACACAGTGTGTTAGAGACGTGCACTTCAACACTTTAGATATGTCCGCTCACACACGTTCCACCCATCTCAAGCACACAGTTCATTGGTTTACGATACATGCAACCATTGCCACAATCAGCTTAAAATAGTTCATCACCCTGAAAAGCCCTGTGCCTTTGGCTAGCCTCTTTCCAGGTCCTTCCTGCACCCTCCCCTCCTGCCAGAGACAGTGACTAGTCTGCTTTCTGTCTGTCCATTTGTCCATTCTGAACTTGTAAGTGGAACTACACAGAAGGTGAGCTTTTTCTTTTTTCTTTTTTTGAAGGTGAGCTTTTGTGGCTGACTTTTTCCATTTTATCTTAATTTTTCCTCCCCCCTCTCCTCCTCTCCTCTCTCTCTCTCTCTCTCTCTCTCTCTATCTCTATCTCTATCTCTATCTCTCCTCCTCCTCCTCCTCTCCCACCTGTGCTGAGGATGGAACAACCCCAGAGCCTTGCACATGTGGCAGGCAAGCCCTCAACCACTCAGCTTCATCCCTGTTACCCTATCTTCAGTGCTCACCCACATCGTGGCTTCATTTCACTGTGAAATAATGTTCCGTTATATGAATCTACTGCATTTTATCAGCTCAACAACTGCTGGACATGTGTGTTATTTCCGCTTTAGGCTGTTACAGAAATACTACTGTGAATGTTTGTGGGGCAGCTGCTGTTGCTGGTCTTGGTTTGTAGGTGGGAGTGGTCACCACTGCTGTCCATTGGTTGCTTGCTTTGTCATTTTGCTTCAAGGTTTTGTTTGTTTGTTTGTTTTTGTTTTTGTTTTCCCAGGCAGGGTTTCTCTGTGTATCCCTGGGTGTCCTGGACTCACTCAGTAGACCAGGCTGGCCTTGAACTCACAGAGATCTACCTGCCTCTGCCTCCTGAGTGCTGGGATCAAAGGTGTGCGCCACCACGCCCGACCATTACAGGCAGCTGTGAACTGCCATGTGGGTGCTGAGATTTGCACCTGGATCCTCTGGAAGAGCTGTCAGTGTTCTTAACCACTGAGCCATCTCTTCAGCCCCCTCAAGTACTTTTTTTTTTTTTGTTTTTGAGACAGGGTTTCTCTGTATAACAGCCCGGCTGTCCTGGAACTCACTCTGTAAACCAGGCTGGCCTTGAACTCTCAGAGACCCACCTGCCTCTGCCCCCCCGAGTGCTGGGATTAAAGGCATGTGCCACCACTCCCGGCTCAAGTACTTTTTTTTTTTTTTTTTTTTGGTTTTTCGAGACAGGGTTTCTCTGAATATCTCTGGCTGTCCTGGACTCGCTTTGTAGACCAGGCTGGCCTCGAACTCACAAAGATCCGCCTGCCTCTGCCTCCCAAGTGCTGGGATTAAAGGCGTGCGCCACCACCGCCCGGCAATTGACACATTTTGAGATTGAAAATAGTTAACCTAGAGCTGGAGAGGTGGCTCAATGGTTAAGAGCACTGACTGCTCTTCCCGAGGTCCTGAGTTCAATTCCCAGCACCCACATGGTGGCTTACAACCATCTATAATGGTTGCAGGTGTACATGCAATTACAGCACTCATATACATACATAAATAAATAAATCTTAAAATAATTTAAAAAAAGGAAATAGCTAACCTAACTGCCAATAGTGAATAATTTTTGTTTCATATCACTGGGTCAGATATTTGCATATAGTGCACACAAGTCTGTGTGTATATACAAAAACACATGCCACCCCATGCATGTACACCTGTAGATGGGCATGCTTAACTGAATATTCAGATCCACAACACAGATATGCCCTTCCATGTACTCACATTTAGACTTACCTGGGTAAAAAGTGCATATGAAATCTCCAAACATACCTCAGTCCACACAGTTCTACATGCTAATAAGCAACGCACCCATGTGCCTCATGTACCCACATACTCACACATACATATGCTCACATGTACTCACAGACATGTATCATTCCCCCACACACTTATACACATACATGTGCTCACTCCCACACTCATTCCAGCATGAGGTGCGTTTTTCTTCACCAGCTATAGGAAGGGAGGCAGAGCTTCTGCTCTCAAGAATGTGGAGGCCAACATGTACAATGTCCAGCGACTGCTCCACATCAGGGGAAGGAAGCACGTGTCTGCCGCTGAGGTGAGAGCAGCCAGGGACACAGTCTGACCTCCAGACTCACTCTGGACACTCAGGCTGAGTATCCTGAAGCATAAGAAAGAGTGGGAGTTGGTGGGGAGTGTGGGGAACAATGAGCTACGGCTCCCCAGATGGCCTATCTTACTAAGGAGTCACAAGGTGCCTTGGGTTCCTGTCCCCACCTCTGTCTGTGGTTGGCCTCTTTCCTTGTGTTTCTTGTGGGTGCTTTAAGAACTGGGGGAGGCAGGTGTAGCGGTGCACAGGGTCCTTGGAGGCAGCATTATGGGAGTGCAAAGCCTCACACTTTCTCTTGATCGCTTGTTGTCACACACATGCACCCACTCTGTGGACCCTGCCATCCTCGGGGTGTCCTTTCATAAGTTAACAAAAAGTACCCTTTACTTCCACACACCAGGAAATTAGCAGAGGAGCAAGACATTGTGCAGCCAAGTGGCCAGAGTTTGAGGCAGTGAACACTCACCTACACTGTGAACAATAACCTGTGGTTGTACATCTACAGTCAACAAAGCTGATGGCAGCTCTGTGGTGCACAGGGTCCTTCCCAGATTCCGCACGTCATGTGGGGATGGGCATTATAGAGTCTTTGATTTTTCTTATTATGCCATTGTGATTATTTAGAGTGTCCTCAAAATGTGCCTATTTCAGTAACTGTCCTTATGCAGTTGCATACTGTCACCACACAGGGACATCATATATATATATATATATATATATATATGTATGTATACTGTCAGTCACTGTTGGCATGCACTCTTATGTATACATGTTGTATCTCATAGATCCACGTGTGTATGTTCATACAGAACTAAACAATTATCCGTGCCCCACTTCTGTATAACTACATGGAAGGTCACATATGGTTACAAAGATGATGCATGCTGTGATAGGCTCTGTCACAGACACACACACACACACACACACACACACACACACACACACACACAGCCGCTTACATACAAGTGACATGCCCTGCCTTGCCCTCTCCCCTCCCCATTTCTGTGGTGCTGGTGGCCTGACACCTTTTCCTTCCACCTCTCTCCTGGTTCCGGAAGGTGGCCTTGTCCTGGAACAGTTTTAATGAGGGGGGCATCTTCCTGCTGGACCTGGGCAAGGTGATGATCCAGTGGAATGGACCCAAAGCCAGCATTTCTGAGAAATCACGGGTCAGTGTCTGCCCTAGGAACTGGGAGTGCAGAACTTGAGGAAAGGTAACCCTCTAAGTGTCCATCATCTGGCCACCCAAGAGGTAGCTGGGCTCTCTGTCTCAACCCAGTACACATCTACAGGCTAAGTTCAGATGTCCCACTGATGGTATCCTTGGGGACACTAGAATGGCAGGACACCAGCTCTCCTGTCCTTACCTCCGTGGTGCCTAAGAAAGACCCAGTCTGGGCTGCGTGCGGAACCAGGTGCCACTCCCAGGAAGTCTTGACTGCTGGGTCCTCTCCTGCAGGCGCTGACCCTGACTTGCAGCCTCAGAGACTGGGAGCGCCGTGGCCGTGCCCAGATCAGTGTGCTGGATGATGAGAAGGAAGCCACCGACCTCATGCGCATCATGGAGGCTGTGCTGGGCCGCAGATCAGGCAGCCTGTGTGCCTCTGTGCCCAGCAACAGCGTTAGCCAGCTACAAAAGGCCAATGTCCGTCTCTACCAGTGAGCAGAACTGGGGGGGGGGGCACAGGGAGAGTGAGGGGGGTCACAACTGTGTGTCTGCCATTACTGAAACAACACAGCATCTCTACAAAAACCTCCAGGGAAAGCACTGGGGTCTCCGGGGTAGGTCATGTGGGGTGTTGGGCCTACATGATATGCACTCTTGCGTGGTGACTGGCAGCACTGATGAGAAGACCATAGTATAGGTGGGGAGACTAAGGCCCTGTGAGAGCCAAGGAGCCACCTAAGCCCCAAGCAAAGCAGCAACGACTGAGTTCACAGCTCATGACTTCAGTCTCTGGGAAACTAGAGGGGTTCATGGGTGCTAGGGTGACTCCAGGCTGTTGACATCTGGATACCTACCCTACAGTGTCTTCGAGAAAGGAACTGACCTAGTGGTCCAGGAATTGGCAACCCGCCCACTGACCCAGGACCTCCTGCAAGAGGATGTAAGGAAAGCCTGGCCCAGAACCCTGTCTATCCCCACCTCGTAACCCTAGTCCCTACCGACCAGACTCACACTTATTCCTAGGGCTGCTATCTCCTGGACCAGGGTGGCTTCAAGATCTACATGTGGCAGGGACGAAAGTCCAGCCCCCAGGAGAAGAAAGCTGCCTTCAGCAGGGCTATGGTGAGATCCTGGGGCCCCTACAGGGAGGCAGCCTGTGGTCAGATCTGGTATAGGACATTGGTATAGGATGTCCTGCCCGAAGTGGGGGTGCTGGTGGGGGGTGGGAGGGTGAGGTGGGGAGTGTCCTAAGGGAAAAGTGGTTCTCCCCTGGAACATCTTCATCCTGGGGTCTCCAAGGAGAGAGACCTTTGTCCTGGGGTCAGAAAGTGAGCCTGTGTGCCCTGGAAACCTTGAGTTGGGGGGGAGGGGAAAGATACCACACACAAGACATCATGTGTGCAGGTCTCAGCCTTGCCTTGAGGCCTGAGAAGCTTCGGCACTGGGGGTAAGAGACAGAGTCCGTTTATGAGATTGTAGGGTTTGTCATGGCCAACCCTTCACCAGGCTTGGATTAAGAAGACCCTGTCTTCCCTTAGGGACCTCGGGATGGTAGTGAAGGAGCCAGCTTATTAAATGGGTCACGAGTGTGGTTAATTAACGCAGCTCAGAGCTTGGCTGTCCTTGTAGCTACACTTGGGGGTTGTCCTTGGGGGGAAGCACAGCCAAGGGCCCTTGAGCCACAGGCCTGACCGAGCTGTGTCCCAGGGTTTCATTCAGGCCAAGGGCTACCCGAACTACACCAATGTGGAGGTGGTAAACGACGGCGCAGAGCCCATGGCCTTCCAGCAGCTCTTCCGGACGTGGTCATATAGGAAAAAAACACCCAGGCAAGAGTGAGCAAGAGGAGGGGCGCAGGGGTGGAGCCTGGGGAATGGGCAGGACCTGAAAGGCCCCAGAGGCTGCTGGGGATGCTTAAAGCCAGGCTGGACAGGAGAGGAGGCGTGGCCCCTGAGGATGAGAAGGAAGAGGGTGTGCACCAGACGCTATGAGATGGGTGAGGAGGGGGAGTGGGCCCGGTGGCCCTGAAGAATGTCCCTGACTCTAAGCTTCACGTGCAGGTAAACCCATGCAGGTAAAATTGGACGTAGGCAAGCTGCACAGCCAGCCTGAGCTAGCTGCCCAGCTCAGAATGGTGGACGACGGCTCTGGGAAGGTGGAGGTGAGGGCACTCGCTCTTACCTGGAGAACAGTTGACTGGGGGTGAAGTCGGGAGGGGGAGGGGAGGTCAAGCCCATAAATCCAGCTCTTTCGGGAGGAGGCACATTAGGAGTTAGAGGCCAGTCTGAACTACACGAGACACTGTCTTGACAAATTTGAAACGACCCAAGAACAAGTGCGTGCCCATCCACACACAACAGGCTGTGTATTCAGGGAAATAGAAACATACATGTCCTCTCCCCAACAGTTGGCTCTTGTACATACAGTCATACCAAATCATACGACACGACGCCATAGTCACTCACTCACGGACACACAACTTGACAAGACGCGGACAATGTGCAGCACAGGTGCACAGTCATACAAACCACAGCCCCCAGCACACTCAGCCCCTAACACACAGTCACGGACCCCTCGTCTGGCCTCAGACCAGCGTTCTAGAAGGCAGGGACTCAGAGGAGACAGGGTAGTGGAGGAAACCCAGGGAGAGGATGAAAGGAGGGGGGCTGGGAAGAAGAGGAGGGCTGGAAGGGGGGTGTCCAGAGCAAGAGGGGGATGAAAGCTGAGGGCACGGAAGCATGGAAAGGATATCTGGGATTGGCTCCAGGCACAAAGGCAAGGATCCTCTAGAGGCAGGGGTCTCACTCCAGGTAAGCACACCTTTGGGTAGATGTTGGTCTGTGGCAGCCTTTTCAGAAACCCACTGATGGCCTGGTCTTCATCAGGGGAAGTCCCCTGGTGAAGCTCTCAGTGGTGTGGGTAAAGGACACCAGACACTGTTTCCAGGCCTGCTTAGGTACAGTGAGGTTGATGCTGTGAGCCCCAGTTACAGGTGGGAAGAACTGGGGCTTACGAGGGTCATGTGGCAGCCTGCACAGACTTCGGGGCACTTCTGCCAGTTCTGTCTGGTTCTAAAGCTGAGGTGTGGCTCCCACAGTAACAAGCCGTCACTCGGACAAATGTGAGCAGGTGCTGTCATCTTAGCCTGTTTTTTTTTATTACACAGACTGGGTCTTGCATATCCTAAGCTGGCCAAAAACTCACTATATAGTCAAGGGTTAACCTCGAATTTCTGATCCTGCTGCCTTACCTCCCTAGTGCCAGGATTATAGGTGGAATCCAGGTTTTGAGGGGTGCTGGGGATTAATGCAGGACATTGTGCCTGCTAGCCAAGCATTCTACTGAACTACACTCCCCAGCCTTGATTTTTGTTTGTTTAGGGGTTTGTTTTTATTTGTTTTTTATTTATATTGTTATTGTTAATGACATTTTAAAAAAGAAAGAAAATTGTCCCTCCAGAGTGCCACGGCCTCTCTTCCAGTCCCACATCTGATCTCCTGGACTGAGGAGAGAGGCCCTCTGTGCATTCGTGAAGGGCGCTGTCTGCCCTTCACCAGGGCTGTAGCTTGTGGGGTCCAGACCAAGGTGGTCGCGGGCCAGGAGCTCGATCCATCTTGTAGCCTCTAGCCCTTCTACCTCTTTCCCAGGTATAGCATGCAAACTAAGTCTGGGCTGAGCAGGCCAGCAAAGGGATGAGGGTTACTGAGGTCTGTGGGGGAAAGGGTCACTCACAGGTCCAGTATGAAGCACAGAAGAGGCACAGAAATGGGCAAGCTGCTTGCTGGCACTGATGAGCCAATGAGTGCTTTCCTGCTGCTGCAGGTGGGCAGACTGCTGCAGGTGGGCAGGGTGCTGCAGGAGGGCAGGCTGCTGCAGGTGGGCAGGCTGCTGCAGGAGGGCAGGCTGCTGCAGGAGGGCAGGCTGCTGCCGGTGGGCAGGCTGCTGCAGGAGGGCAGGCTGCTGCCGGTGGGCAGGCTGCTGCCGGTGGGCAGGCTGCTGCAGGAGGGCAGGCTGCTGCAGGAGGGCAGGCTGCTGCAGGAGGGCAGGCTGCTGCAGGAGGGCAGGCTGCTGCAGGTGGGCAGGCTGCTGCAGGAGGGCAGGCTGCTGCAGGTGGGCAGGCTGCTGCAGGTGGGCAGGCTGCTGCAGGAGGGCAGGCTGCTGCAGGTGGGCAGGCTGCTGCAGGCAAGGTTCATCTGTAGCTACAGGTCCCTTGCTCCTCAGGTGTGGTGCATTCAGGACTTAGGAAGGCAGCCTGTGGATCCCAAGCACCATGGCCAGTTGTGCTCAGGAAACTGCTACCTGGCCCTCTACACATACCAGAAACTGGGCCGTGTCCAGTACATCCTGTACCTATGGCAGGTATGCCCACCTGCTGGGGTATCAGATGCCTTCCAGCCCAAGAGCTACAACCTAAGAATGGAATAGGAAAACCTTGGGCATAGGAAATTCAGGCCATTATTGTCCCTCTCCCTCCTACAGGGCCACCAAACCACCATTGAAGACGCCAAGGCCCTGAACAGCAGTGCTGAGGAACTGGACCTCATGTACCAGGGAACACTGGTTCAGGAACATGTGACCATGGGCAGTGAGCCCCCTCACTTCCTAGCCATCTTCCAGGGGCAGCTTGTGGTCTTCCAAGTAGGGCCCATGTTGGATTTTTCATTCTTTTGACACAGGGCCTGGAAGGTGGCTCAGCTAGTAGAGTGCTTGCCCCCCAAAAGCTTGAGTGGGATTCTGGCACCTACCTAAGATGCTGGGCACGATGCTGCTTGCTGGGGGGCCCTAGTTCTGCGGAAGTGGAGACAGGAGAATTCCTGGGCGTGATAGCCACCCAGTTTAGCCTCGATGATGAGCTCCAGGCCCAAGGGAGAAAGTATTCATTTTAGGTCTATTTCCGAGGTCTCAGTCCCTGGCTCTGTTGATTCTGTGCCTAGATGAGGTGGCATACCTTGGTGGCAGGAACATGCTCTGGGCCCTCTGAGATGGGTGACAAGTCTAGTTTGAAGGGGTCTGTCTTAACTGTCCTCCACAGACAGGACTGCCACAGCTCACATTCAGAGAGCCAGAGGACAGTGGTAGCCTTAGTCCTGAGGCAGTTTGCTCACCACTAGGACTGGAAGGTGGCCCTCAGGGTCCCTTGCCTCAGCCTGAGGCCCCACATTCTTCTAGGGGAGTGCAGGCAATGAAGGGAAGAGGCCGCCAATATCCGGCACAAGGCTTTTCCACATGCAAGGCACTGAGAACCACAACACCAGAACCATGGAGGTGCCAGCCCGTGCCTCCTCCCTCATTTCCAGTGATATCTTCTTTCTGTTCACAACTGATGTCTGCTACCTCTGGTTTGGGAAGGTACCAATGTGTCACCCCTGGAAAGGTGGGGCTAACTCAGAAATGGGTCCCCTCCACACAGATGAAGCCTGGAAACCCAACCAGAAATAGATCAGTGGGGATTCCCACTGTTGTGAGTGATATGAAGTGGCCCAGGGACCCCGACAGAACTAGGGGAGGTTACATAGGCACAAGTGGACTGAGTGGGCTCCCTTCCTGCTTGGAAAAGGGAGAGACCTAGTCTAGTTTGCTTGTTTTTTTTTTTTCCTTATCTTTAGCATAAACCAAAAACGACCCCCAAGCCTGTAGGTCTGTCATCCATGCTCTGGACCCAGAGAGGGTCATGGGGAAACTGAAAGGGAGATACCTTGCTCCTGGTGCCTCCTCTACAGCTTAACCCTCCCCCCTTGGCTCAGGTCCAGCTCCCCACAGGCCCCAGTGGATAGGACATGGGACTGGAGGTGGAGGTCTGCTCGCTTCAGGGCTTGACCCAGCTTCTCCTTGCCAGGGCTGTAATGGGGACCAGCGTGAGATGGCTCGGATGGTGGTCACAGTCTTCTCAGGGAATAATAAGGAAACAGTGCTGGAGGGTCAG
The DNA here is from genome assembly GCA_907164525.1 of Lophiomys imhausi. Taxonomy (NCBI): domain Eukaryota; kingdom Metazoa; phylum Chordata; class Mammalia; order Rodentia; family Muridae; genus Lophiomys; species Lophiomys imhausi. Next base: position 4,834,132 of record CAJQZJ010003646.1, on the reverse strand, counting down.
GAGCCTCCCCATTTCTGGGAAGCCCTTGGAGGCCGGGCTCCCTATCCCAGTAACAAGAGGTAACAGGATTAGGGAAGACTGTTTATTCTTAGGAGGAACTGAGGCCCAGTGGTGGGGGACTAGTGAAGGGTCACCCAGAGAGCTTGAAAGATAAGACTAGAACATCAAAACTCTCAGTCCTCTGTCTGCAGGGACCATGGGAGTCAAGCCTACCTTGCTGTCTCCAACTCTGGGGTAATCTGAATAGGGACCATGCTAGGGCAAACAGGGAGAAATGGTGCCCTCTGCTGGCAGAATCCACTCCCTGCATTGCCACTAAGGTCAATCCCCAAACCACAGGATAAGTGGACAAGACAGATGAGAGCAGACGAAGAATTCAAAGAAGCTGTGTCCCTGGGCACTGCCGTCCACCCAACTCTCCTGGGCTCCCAGCCCTGCCTGCTCCCCTCCCCCCACCCTGGACCTGAAGCCAGTTCCTGACTTAACTAAGTGCAGAGACTCCCATCCTCAGGAGGTCAGGGCCCCAGCTCAGCTTCTCCTCACTAGGCCAGGGGTCCCATTCCTCAGTGCCTACCCTGATGGTAGGTGTGCAGTCACCTGTCCTGTTTGTCCATTGAGTAGAATAGACCCTGCCCTGGAGCAAGCGCTCCTAGAGAAAGTCAAGGCGTGGGTGGAGTTCAGAGGACCGCCCAGGACTCCTGCCCCAAAGAAGCGGCTTTCCCTGAGGTGGGGGAGAGGACCCACGCCAAGGGCCTGTGTGGAGACTGGACCGCTTACAGCCCCTCCTCTGGCCAGGCTTCCTGAGGAGGTCTCCAGCATCCAGCCTCGACTGTTTGAATGTTCTAGCCATTCAGGCTGCCTGGTCCTCACGGAAGTGGTGTCCTTTGACCAAGAGGACTTAGACAAGTATGACATCATGTTACTAGACACCTGTGAGGAGGTAAGGCGGCCACTCCTGCTTGGCCAGGCATGGAATGCGGGGTGTGCCTGCACTGGTGTACTTGGGTGTGAGTTTAGCCTGTTGTTACCATGGATTGAGAGTCTGGGTGTGACAGTAAAGCCACAACACACTAGGACCAATGGGGGGGGGGGTGCGACGCTGTGTGACTGAGGGCCCATGGCTGACGGCACGGGAACAGCAGTAGGTGGAAAGGCTGACTGGATAGTGTACATATGGTGAATCTTGGAGCCTGCACTTGACTGGGTAACCCTGGCTGGGTATGAGGCGGACGATCATGCAGTCCAGTACTAACCAGAACTGGCCAGGTCAGTTGTGACTGCGTGATGCTGTGTGTGCACCCATCAGTGTGGGAGGGAAGGAAGGAGCATGGCTGGCTGTTGGTGTGACTGAGCCACTCTATCTGTGAGTCTGTGAAATTCTGCATGGCCACGAGATGACACGCATAACCAGCCAGATATGCATGACAGGTAGCCAAATGTGACAGTGTCCATGTGCAGACCCTGTGACGAAGGGGGATGGCAGTACATGGCTGTGGTCAGCTACCTGGCTTTATAGCGATGGGCAATAATGTGTCTGGTGCTGTGATGCTGCGTGTGTGTGTGTATGTGTGTGTGTGTGTGTGTGTGTGTGTGTGCGCGTGTGCGCGTGTGTGCATGTGTCATTGTGTGTGGTGCACTCTGAGTTGTGATTTCACTCAGAGAAAACCCAAGCCCAGACTACATTGCCCCATCTCTTTGACTTCACAGCCCACCCCATTACCTAACCAGCCCTCTCTGATCAAATCTCCCGACTCCACATTGCTGGATTTTTTTTTTTTTCCAGTCATGGTGGCCCCTTGCTGTTGCCTGAGCACACTGGGCACATCCGTCCCTAGGCTCTCGGCGCTGCCTGATTCTTCACTTTCTCCCGAGACATACATGTGACATGCTCCTTCATAAAGGCTCTATAGAGGCAGAGATTTCTCTCAAATCTTTTTGTTTTGAGACAGAGTTTCATAAGCCCAGAAAGGCCCTGAACTTCTTCTGATCCATCCTAGTTCACTTCCCAAGTGCTGAGATTACAGGCCTGCCCCACCCACTCCTGTTTATGTGGTACTAGGGGCCCAACCCAGGACTTTGCTAAGCGAGCAAACACTTCAGCTGAACAGAAGTCCCAGACCCTTCCTCCCCTCCACCCCTAGCTTTTTCTTTGAGGCAGGGTATCATGTTGTGCAGGCTAGCCTCCAACTCTGTAGCCAAGGATGGCTCTGAACTGATTCTCCTGCCTCCGGTTAGCCAGTGGTGTCATTACAGGCATGTGCCACAATACCTGGTTTAGGGACAGAAACTTGGACTCTTCCCACAGTTGAGTTTTTTTGGGCCTGGCACACACTAATTCTTCGTAAGTATTTATAGACGAGATACATTCCATGTATACCCGCGACCTCAAGTGTCCATGGGTCTGTGGGCAGCACAAATGGCTGGCCAGGCACATGCATGCAGCTTCTGAGGCCGACAACATGCGGTAGGGAGGAGGCTGCTGACTTAAGCGGTCCCTCTCTCCACCTGCCAAAGACCAGGCCTCCTCTGTGTCCCAGATTTTCCTGTGGCTTGGGGAAGCTGCAGGTGAGTGGAAGAAGGAGGCAGCAGCCTGGGGCCACGAGTACCTGAGGACTCATCCAGCAGAGAGGAGCCTGGCCACACCTATCATTCTGGTCAAGCAGGGCCACGAGCCTGCCACCTTCACTGGGTGGTTTGTCACCTGGGACCCCTACATGTGGACGGTGAGGCCTGATACCCCATTCCCACCTTAATCTGGTGTAGAGGGGACTGGAAGAGACCCCTCCCTGGCCGAGGACTTCCTGTGAGTCGGGGAGGGAAACCTGATCTTGTACTTTAGGTTGCTTCCTGGGTTTCAAGGAAGCTCCTTCCCTTGCCCCAGTCCTGATAACACCCCCAACTCTTGACCCCAGAGCAGCCAGTCCTATGAGGAGGTGGTGGAGAGCAGCCTGGGACCAGGGTCTGCCGTCTCTGAAATAACAGCAGTAAGTGTCAGACAAGTCTCCCCGATAGCCCCATACAGTGGTCTGGGTTCAGATGGAAGGAGAGAGATGCAGAAGGGCCAGGGACCAGACTCAAAAGGCAGCAAGGGGTTCAGATGGTGCCAAGAGTCCTGTTGGTTCAGGATGATCTTTGGTGGGTGCTTGTCCTCCATATTTCAAACCTAGAGGCTTTTCTCTGGACAGGAAGTCCACAACTTCCAGCTAACTCCACAGCCAAGTGATAACAAGGCAGGTCACTCGAGGCTGCCGGCCTTCAAGGTTTCCCAGAACAGCCCACAGAATGAGCTGGACCTCAGAGCTGATGGCGAGAACCCCAGCATGAACCCCACCAGCAGCTGCAGCATCTCAGTGCCCAATGGGAGCCTTCCCCGAGAAAGGCTGATGCACCAGGCCGTGGAGGACCTGCCACAGGGTGTGGACCCTGCCCACAGGGAGGTGGGTACCGGACATGGCTATTGTCACTGGCCTGCGACCTAACTTGAGGATCCCAGGGCATCCTGCCCCCAGAGTGGCCTCTGAGCAGACCGGAGAAGAATAGAATGGGTGACACCTCTGGGTGGGACAGGACTCTGGGCTCCAATAACTCCCATCCCTCCCCACTGCCTGCCACTCCTACCCCCCATCCCCAGGTCTATCTCTCAGACTCTGACTTCCAAGACATCTTTGGGAAATCCAAGGAGGAGTTCTACAGCATGGCCAAGTGGAGGCAGCAACAAGAGAAAAAGAAGCTGGGTTTCTTCTGAACTGGGGGACTCTTCTCATCATACCCCGAGGCTCCTCCTGGGATAACTCCCCCTTCCTAATAAATGCCAGTGGCTGGTGTCAGTTTTAGCATGTGTGCCTGTGTGCCTTCAAGCTGCACCATCTGGTGGGGTCCCCTTCTCAGCGGCAGGGCCCTGGGGCACTCTGGGCTAAACCCTCCTCCGTGGAAAGAATTCTTTCTGACTGTTCGCTCCACATGACCCCATGATGGCGGAAAGGGATACACAAGCAGGCCTTGAGGGACTCTAGTGTCCATGTAAAGAGACTATAAGGCTTTACCTTGTGATTTTTATAAAAACTCACAACCTAAAGACAGCAAGAGGGTAAGGGAGAGGGTTGCAGTGTTGTTCCTAACGGAATTTCGGTCCATTCTGGGGATTGGATTGCTCCTGGCCCCCAGAGAGGCAGAAGCACAGACGATGTGTTAGATCCAGAGGCAGTTCAGGGCCTTGACCTCTGTGCCAGAGGTCAGTACAACAATGCCAGCCTTGCCCGGGGTGTGGACACAGCTTGACCCACTCAGAGTAGGCCTCACCAGATCCCCAGGCTTAGTCCTGGAAGGAGATCTTCACAAAGAGGGTGGCTGATGGATGCTGGTCTCCATTCTTAGACAAGAGGTGGACGTGGCGGTACCCTGGTAGGAAGGACAGTTCTGGTCACTGGGAGAGGATGCTCAAGCCATAGTGACCTGTAGGCTAAGAGAAGCCAGGCCCTGTCCACTGCTCCTGGCAGGGCCCTCCCCTCCAACACTCACCCTGCTTGAGGCTGTTCCAGGGGATAGTACTCTGGCCAATAAAGTCGTTCTTCGAGGAGGCATCATAATCTTCTACTACAAAGCGTACGAGGGCAAGGTCAGGCACAGCTACCTCAAACTCAAACTCCGTGTCCCACCATGGGTTGAAACCTAGAAGAGCAGACACCATATCAACAGCAAAGCCACCGGCACCAACAGCCTGACCCAACCCACGTATAGTGCATAATATACCGTTATTGGTAATAACTGCGGTCTGACGGCTGGCCACATCCTGGCCCACGCCATGGATCTCCACTATCACCTTGGGGTCCACGATTGAATTCTTATTCTTGTTGACTTTTGGCAGCTGCTGTCCAGAGATGATCTAAGGAAAGATGGAGACAACAGGCGTTCAGGAATGGCAGAGAGCAGGAAGGGATCTCCACAGGTAGCCTTCCCTCCTGGTCTGGCCATACCCGGACACGGAGCCTCTTTGGAGCCCACCAGGGCCCCTGAGTCAGGTCACGTGAGTTGAAGGTGGTGTCAGAGTCTCTCAGGAAGTCAGGTTTCAGCACATACCCACAGGCTCCATTGTCCTGGAAGCGGCCTAGGTATACATCCATTTCTGGCCCAGGGGTTTGGAAGTTCAGAGCCACTGCAGGCGAAACAGAGCAGTACAAGCTGTGTTGACCTCAGTCCTGGAGCCCAGCCTGCTCAGAGTGGACTAGAGTCTAGGTTCCTATGTAACTTAGAAGCAGGATCCAATGGTGTTCTAGTGTCTCCTGTCCTCTCATCATCCTAATGACCCACCACACTGACCACATGTTCTATTTATTTGTGTGTGTGTGTGGTGCTGTGTGTAATACAGGTGTGTGTGTTCATGGAAGTGTGTCCATGTGTATATGCATGTATACTTGTGAGGACAAAAGGTCAACATCTGGCATCTTTCTCAGTCACTCTTCATTTCTACTGAACCGGGAGCTCACCAATCCATCTGGGCTGGCTGGCCAGCGAGCTCCAGAGGCTAGCCTATCTCTACCTCCTCAGTGCTGAGATTACAGATGCAAGTCATCACTCCTGTGATTTCACATGGGTAGCAATCCCATCTCAGGACCTCATGCTTGTATGACAAACTTTTTTCGACTGAGTCATCTCCCTAGCCTGTTTTGTTGGGGCTTGAGGCAGGGTCTTACATGGCCCATGCTGGGTCATCTACTCACTATGTAGCCAAGGATGACCTTGAACTACTGACCTACCCACCCTACTCCCACCTCCACCTCAGAAAGTGCTGGGATGACAGGTATGACACCATTCCCCATTCTATGTAATGTAAAGGATTGAATGCTTTCCAGACAAGTGCTTTAACAGCTGGGCTACACCCTTAGCCTCACATGGTCCATTTCTGATGGCAAAACTCAGATGGGTTGGAGTACACACCAGACACAGGCTCGCTGGCTGGGCAATTTCCATGTTCAGCGCTTAGCCTGCATCCAAACCTTCTCAGGTCCCAAGATCTCTCATCCTATGACCTCTAGGCCACTGGACACCAAGACTAAGTGCTCTCTCTAACCTCCCTCCAACCCCAGCTGGTCCGTACCAATCTGGCAGCCCCCATTCCACATCTCTACAGGACTGTAGTTGGAGGAGTCCGTTCTCCATCCAGCGGGGTAGATCCTGCTTAGGTGGCTCACATTATGGCGGACAAAACTATTTCCTGAGAATAGATGGAGTAGAGTCAGCAGTGAAGGCCTTGGTGGGCTAATGACACACCTACCCACCCTGCCATCTGTCTGGACATAAAGCAGGGAATGCCAACTTGGGGTCTCACGAGGGGAAGGGAAGGGCAGGCCCAGTTTTGACCAGTTCACATGACCAGGATCATATGCCTGCAAGGATAGGGGCTCACCTGATTCTTGCAGTAGCCGGAGGGCACGGCTCTCAGAGAAAGAAGCCATCTCATAGAATGCCTGCCTGGAGGTGCCAGGACTGGAGAAGCCACCAAAGTGAACACTCTTGCAGTAAATGACCATGTCAGAGAGCTCCGGCACCAGCCTCAGTTTATCCTCCTGGAGGCCGCGGGGAGGCCCAGGTTAGAGCCAGAGGGTGGGACAAGGTGGGCACTGAGCACCAGAAACCCAGACAAGAGAGAGAGAGGAGACAGACAGAGAGGGGGGCAAAGGGTCTGAATGGCAGCCACAGAAAAACCAAGGCAAGGCAGCTGTCCGATGGGCAGTGGGGTGGAAAGGGCCCGGGCCACCCCCACTCCACAGCTTCCCCTAGAACCTTGGGTTTGTGCTGCACTTGGCTGCGTACAGCCTCGTCCTCCATTTCAGCAGCCTCATCTTCATCAGACACATCAGTAGCTTCAGGCCCGCTTTCCCCTCCGGCAGGCAGCAGCCCTCCAAACTTCTTCCCTTTCAACAGGATCTTGCCCTTCAGTTGCTGGGGGTGTACAGCTAAAACTGGTCAAGACCCATGTAGGCTTCTAAGCCAGGCTCAGTTCCCCACCTTAAGGGTGCCCACTCCGTACCTCTGGCGAAGGCAGGCTCGTGGTAACCCCGTCCAGTGGCTGGTCCAGCAGCATGGCCCCCAGGATGGCCCTCATGTGGCGCACCATCACCCGCTGTTGTTCCAGGCTGCAGTGGTTCTCCAGGGACAGGATGACTGGGTAGGGAGATGCCTAGAAGCCCCAAGATGAGTTAGAAGGGACTGTCCACCCCTCGTATCCTTTCCTCACTCCCAAGGGCATGCCCGACCTTGAAGGCATAGTCCCGGATGGCCCTGAGTACGTCGCAGAAAAGGATCTTAGAGGTGAAAGTATAGCCATGGTAGATGACGGGCTCCTGATTGGGCCCATCCCAGCAGTCCAGCTCCAAGCAGCGGCAGCCTTTGCACAGAGCCCTGCAGGGAGTGACAACAGCTAGGCTAGAACCCTCCAGGTCCTGTTCCCAGTTCCACCCTGACTTGCCCCTAACAACTCCCTGGGACCACACCGGATGTAGGCCTCCGTGCTGCTGGGCCCTGTGAGCTGGTCTTCCAATAGGTAGGTGTTGTGGGACGAGGACACTAGGTAGTGGCTGAGTGGCTGGTCCATGTCCTGGTAGACACGGCGGTGGGCCAGGCTGAAGGCGCTGCCATCAGCTGATAACAAGTACATGAGGAAGCCATCCTTGGTCATCTTGTGCTGTGCCTTGGCTAGGTAGGAAGAAGCCATTTCCAGTCAGAGCTAGTAGCCCACCACTGTGGAAAGAAAAGTCTTTTCTCCACTCTGCCTGCCCACCGCCTTCAGCTAGTCCCCTGCAGTTCTAGGGAACAGAAGTGTTGGTCTTCCAGTGAGACTGTGGTGACAGTGTAGTGAGGCCCTGTCTCCCCCCCCCCCCCCCTTCTAAATGCCTCAAAGGCAGGCTGCCATCTCCTCTGTGTCTCAGAGTATTTGGAACTGAGGGCTGAGCACAGGGTCTTACACAAGCACTCTACCACTGAGCTGTATCCCCAATCCTCCCTTAACTCTGTATTGGGACCCTGGGTCTCACTAAGCTAACCAGGCTGGCTGGGAAGTGTTGAGCGGAACTCTCTATCTTCTCTAGGTCCCTAGGATCAAAGCTGGATAGACGCAAAGAAGGAACTAAAAATAACCTTGGCTTTCCCAGCCACTTCTTTTTATATCTTGGGGCAGGGACACTCAATGTCTTTTGAAGAAGGAACTGGAGGAAAGGGAGGGCCAGACAGGGCAGACACTGAGCCCTGTCTCCCACCCACCTGCTTACACTGGACAGCCACACACTGATCAGCAACCCTGGGGCTGGCTCTCTCTAGCATGGTCTGTCTGCCTGCAGTTCATCAGTCTCCCAGCCATTGGCTTTGGGACTGCTAGGCCCTCACCCGTCTCACTGGGCTCGTAGCGCTCAATGAGGGAGAGGGCCAAGGCTGGCCCTGCAGCCTCCTCCCGCTGCTGATGCTGCAGGAATGTCACCAGCTTTTCCACAGACAGAGTCTCCGCAGATCCTGTGGCCTCTGCAAAGGCACAGTCGATCTCCGCCCGCTGGGTAAGCATCCTGTAGAAGGTCTCAATCTCCTCATCCTCCAGCGAGTCTGTCTGGGAGTGGTCGCATTCCTACAAACCCAGCACAGCTCATGGGCAGGGCTCAGACCCAGCCTCAGGCCAGGACCAAGGCCCCACAGCCACAGCCACAATGAGCCCAGCTCACCCTGAAGATCCTCCTTGCGTAGCTTTCATCCACCTGTATGTTGAGTTCCTTCAGAAAGTTCTTCAGCTCCTTGAAGTTCATCTTGTTGTCCTTGTTTTTGTCGGCTTTTCTCAAGCAGGAGTGGATCCAGCTGAGCAAGCAGTCAAGAAAACTTACAGCAGCCTGACGCCCACCAGGACCCCAGCCATGTGCAGCCTGTGGGTGTAGTGGCCTGTAGGCCAGATGACCACAGAGCAGGGCTGGGACCTGGAGGCCTTCCTTACTAGGGGTCCTTATCTCTCCCTCCTTCCCTTTCTTTTCTTGCCTGATGGTTCTTTGTTTGGTACTAGGGAAGAACACAAGGATCCTACACAGCACTCTTCCTTGGTCTTCTTTTTACTTTGTATTTTAAGTCAGGAGCTCTCCAAATTTCCTAGATCAACCATAAACTCCAGTTAGAAGTCTTTTTTGTTTGTTCTTTCTAAAACCTGATGACGGGTTAAAATACTGACTATAAAAAGACTCACTGAAGACAACTCAGACTGCAAAGACTCACTGAAGACAACTCAGACTGCAAAGACTCACTGAAGACAACTCAGACTGCAAAGGGAGCCCAGTGAATAGCTCCCCCGCCTGATGGGCCATCTCCCACCGTGCTGTGCCAGCCTGTGCGAGGTGTGTCACTCTGCAAAACGTGTCCTCTTGTTTCTCAAATCATCAGCCAACATGCCACCAGTACTTGACATAGTTTCATGCTGAAAAGTTTCCAAATTAACCTATCAAATGATGTTGGCTTCTTTTCAAGAAATTGGCAAACTGATCTTAAAATACATGCAGAAAGTCAGGGGACTCAGAGTGACCAAATCAATCTTGCAAAACAAAAACCAGACTTAGACAACTCACACTTCCTGATTATGAAGCTTACTACAACGTTACAGGAGCTAAAGAGTGTGGTACAAGTGTAATGCCTGATCTAAGGGGCAAATGGACAGAACTAAGACCAGAATAAATACCTAATTTTCACTTAATGGACAATTCAATGGGAATATTCAATAGGATAATAAATTTCCAGGCCCATGAAGTGGGTTTACCAGCAGGTAAAGTCCCTGACAACCCAGTTTAATCCCCGGGACCCAAATGGTAGGAGAGAACTGATTTGTGCAAGTTATCCTCGGACCTCCACACACACGAGATGGTAAGTTTGCAAACTCACAATAAACAAGTAATATAAAAACAAAATAAGTCTCAACACAGTGCTGGAACAGCTACATATCCAAATGCAAAGAGAAAAAACAGATTTCCTACCTCATACCACACACAAAAACAAACAGAAAATGAACTGGAGATTTTCTTCACAGTCACAGAGTGTATAACCAAAGGGGAATACTAAAAACTAGTGCTGCCATTGATGTGAAAATGGAACCCCACACACACATTTATGGTGGGAATCTAAAGTGTCAGAACCTCTTTGGAAAACGGTTTGGCTGGTTTTCAAAAAGTTAAGCATGGGGGTGGAGATATGGCTGAGAGGACCAGAGTTCAGTTCCCAGCACCTACATGGGGCTGTTCACAATGGCACATAACTGAACTCCAGGGGACCCAGTGTCCTCCTCTGACCTCTGCAGGCATTCCACACACATGGACATACATGCATACAAAAATGGAGACATAAACATGCATACATAGACATAAGTGCACACAGACAGACAGAGAGACAGACACATAATTAAAACTAGAACAAGGGGCAGGAGAGATGGTTTAGTCGTTAAGAGCAATGGCTGCTTTCCCACAGGATCTGGCGTTCAATCTCCAGCACCCACGTGGAGGCTCAACTGTGTGTAACTCCAGTTTCAAGGGATCCAGGACTGTTTTCTGGTCTCCTTGAGCACCAGGCATGGACATACATGCAGGCAAAAGACACATACACTAAAATGCTAAAAATAAGATCCTAAAAAAAAAAAAAGTTAAGCATGCCAGATGCCAGGCAGTGGTGACGCACGCCTCTAATTCCAGCATTCGGGAGGCAGATGCAGGTGGATCTCTAAGTTCGAGGCTAGCCTGTCCACAGAGTGAGTTCCAAGACAGCCAGGGCTACACAGAGAATCCTTGTCTTGAAAAACCAAATAAATAAATAAACATAAAAGTTACCACATAACCTGGCAATTTTGCTTCAGAGAGACGAAAACACACATTCACACCAACGCATGTTCTAGTTTTCATGGCAGATTAGAGACCTAAAGTAGAATTGGCAGATTAGAGACCTAAAGTAGAATGGGCTTAGAGGTCGACTACTGGTAAGTTAGGAGTTATGGAGAAGGGTGTATCCACACAGTGGGATACTGTTAGGAAGCTGGGAGGGAAGAGTGCAGGTCCACAGTACATAGTGAATGAACACTGGCACACACTAGGAGAAAGAAGCCATTCGGCAGAGGCCGCGGGGTCTGTGTCTGTGGCAAGTCCACAGAGGGCAATGTGTTCCAACAGCAGATGGTGGCTAACTAGGTCTGGGGTTGGGGGAAAACATGAAAGAACTACTAATGGGCTATTTCAGGCTAGGAAGGGGGGTGAGGGCAGATGTTCTAAAGCTGATGGTGGGGATGAAAGACAGCTGTAAGTTCGTGAAACCGCACTGAATTGGGTTCAACAATAGTATGTGTTTCTGTTCATGTGGGTGCAGGTGCACACGTGTGCACGTGGAGACCAAAGGCCAACAATGGGTGTTGGTCCTCAGGTGCTGTCCACCTTGCCTTCTGAGACAAGGTCTCTCACTGACCTGGAACTCACTTTTCAGCCTAGGCCAATGTCAGGAAGACCCAGGGATCCCCCTGTCTCTACTACTCAGTACTCAGTACACCATTATCTGGCTTTGAAAAACAACAAGATTTATTTTAAGTGTGTGTATATGTGCATATGTGTGTGTAGGTATGTGCACATGAGTGTAGGAACCCCTCACAGGCCACAGGGATCAGGTTCCCTGAACTTGGAGCATAAGACAGTTGTGAGCTAGCTGACTTGGGTGTGGGGAACCGAACTTGGGTCCTCTGGAAGAGCTGTAGTCCTGGTCTCTTACATGCGTGCTGGGTTCAGGCTCAGGCCCTTATGTTTACATGGCAAGTTCTTTACTGACTGAGCCACTGCCCCAGTCTTAGGTTCAATACCTGGATTAATTTTATGGTATGTGAATTATCCCTCCATAAAACTGTCATTATGAAGGGGAGCTGCAGGGCATGATGGGAAAGGCCTGTAATCTCTGTACTCAGGAGGCAGGAGGATCACACGTTCCAGCCCAGAACCTGTCTCAGGCAAACCAAAGAAAGGTGGGAACTGGCTCTAACCTCACACATGCCAGAAGCAGGGTCACTGAATTGGACTGATCCATACGTTACTGACTTCACTCCACAGGCTGGTCTGAACACTGGGGTCACAGTATTGCTCCCCAAAACATGGCTCGGGAGAGAATCATGGCCTTCCAACTCCTAGAGTGCAGAAACCTGGAGAACATGACTCCATCGCCTCACCTCACTGAAGGAACTTCCCTGTTGCCTGACTCCATGCTGCTCAGACAGAATCATGGAGACACCGCTGTTGGCCTTGGGTTGGAAGGCCCTGTCCTACCGTTCCTTCTGCTGTGGATTAAAGCAAGAATCCCTGAAATTCATAGTAGAAACAGCAACCCCTGTATGATGATTTTAAAGATGGACATCTTTGGAAGGTAATTTAGGTTAGATGAGGACACGAAGATGGGACTCTGGCCAGAGGTCTAGTATCTGCAAAGGAGGGCTTTCTCTGTGTTCATGAGAGGACAGAGTGAGAAGGCAGCCACCTGCAAACAAGGGAGAGGGCCTTCACCAGAACCAACCAACCATTCTGGAACCTGAAGAAACACACTAGTGTTGTGCAAGCCAGCCAGTCTGTGCGGTGCTTGGCTGTCATTGCCACCTTGACTGGATTTGGAAGACACCTCTGGGTGTGTCAAGAGGTTAAATGAGGAGGAAAATGTGGTTTGCTCCATTCCCTGGAGTCCCAGGTTGAATGTTCCTACGGCTATGCCTTTCCTGCCACCATGGACTGTATTCTCCCAAACCACAAGATAAACTGTTTCTCTCTTGATTTGTTTTTATCAAGCATCCCAAGAATCAGCTAACTATATATAACTAATATAACTAATGCATTCCGGTATGTTGTTACAGGGGCACAACTGACCAAAACACATTCCACACCCAGCCAGGACCCACCACCCGCAGGAGGATACTGCTGCAGCTTCTGCCGCTGGTCCATGGAGCCCGAGTGATGGATGATCTTGCGCAGGCCTTGCACCCAGTGCTGCACATCAGCTGATGACGGGGCAATGAGGTCCAGGGTGTTGCGCTGGTCCTTGAAGACTATAGAGAAACATCGGTCCTCGGGTATGTCACGGGCAAACTTCTCCAGGCCTTCAGTGCGGTGTCCCATCCGTACCTCCTGAATGTCTTCGATGGAGACTGTAAATGGGTGGGGGGGGGGGTTGACAGCAGAACAGGCTGTGACATAAATGGCTACTTCTGACAGAGCCAAGGCCACAAGGAGAAGAGCACAGCCTAGTGTCACAGCCAGACTGGGGGCTCAGACTGTGGGTCCAGGGAGAAGGGCAGGAGGGCAGAGGAGGGCAGACTAAAAGAATGAAGACAGTTCAGGCAGAGGGCACAAGACAGCCAATAGAGGGCAAAGTAAGAACACACAGGGAGACAAGAGGCAGAGATCTTAGGTTAGGAAGGGCAGCCAGGACTCAGGTCTGTGGTCACAGTAATGAAGGAACCAGGTAGCAGAAGATGAGAGCAGGCCTCTTATGGACAGACTATTATGGAGCCTGGCACCTGTGATAGAGAGACCCTCGAGACTTTGGGCCCCCATAGCTATGAGAGTCTCCAGGCCCCTCTACGGACCACATAGGAAATGGGTAGCCTTTGGACAGTCCTGGCTCTGGGGTCTAGGCACAGAGTCTCAAAGCTGGAGAGAAAAGTGATGTGTTTACTCTGTGTATAACTTCCTGATTTCTGGCTTCAGGGAGCCCTCTGGCAGAAGGGTAGAGAAAGGCCCTATCACCTTCCAGGGTCCCAAGAGCCAGAGTAGAAGCCAGTCTGTGTCTCTGAAAAGAGCTGGGCAGGCAGGGGGACAGGAAGGCAGGGTTCTGTCCTCATGGCCCTGCCTCAGTTTCTGGAAAGGCTGAGTTCTGCATTAGAGCTAACTGTACTCTGAGGGACCCTAGACCTAGGGGACTCAGCAGTCTGTCAGTAAGGAACAGACAAGAAGAGGCAAGACCATCCCAGCAGGTTAGACACAGTCCATAGTGGGATCACTGTGTTATTCCTGGGGGTCTGGGAGATAACATCATTCTACCCTTAGGAGGCTGGGGCAGGATGGCTGCCCTCCCATCACAGCCAGTCTTCCTAGCTCCAGGGACAAACAAGACAATACATGCTGCTATCCCAGTGTACCTCTACAGCCTGGCTGAGAGCCAGCCTCACCAGCATGGCTCACACTGGCCCTCTCCACAGCAGGACTGCCCATGCCACACTTCATCTTTAGCCATTCTCATCCAGTCAATCTGTCCTCTCAAACTTCTCCTACCTACCCTGAGTCCCCAGCAGCCTCCCAGCTATCTACAGGACCATAAGTGTGCCTTGACTGGGCCATCAGCTCTGAAGAGTGGGACACGTGACCCCAGCACCATCTGGGATGCAGAGCATATCCCTGGTTAATCCTTCTCTGCCCCACAAGGCAGCTGAGCCACCCTAGGCCAGGGATAAAAACAGGAAGCCTGGGCCACGGGGCCCCCAAGCCCATGCCTCCACTGGCCCACAGAGGAAGGTCAGCTGCCTTCACTGCTGATAACACTCCTGGGAACAAAAGGTGGGCACTAGGGAGACGTAGCAAGAGACAGAGACAAAGAGAAACAGGACAGTGTGTTACTCTGCCATTTATCTGGACTCAGTTTCCTTGGGTTAAGGTACCATTGAGTACAAGAGCCTCAACCCTTACATGGGAAAAACTAAATTGCAAACAAGGCCTGCTAAACATGAGACCTGTGGCAGCCATCTGAGTTGGAACCAAGCGCTGGTCCCCCTCTCAACCTGGCTCTTTACCTCTGTTTATAGGGGTGCTACCCTGAGTGGCAGCTGCAGTTGGAAGGGTATAGGGAGGGGCTTTCTCTACTTCCTGCCCCCTCCCCTACCCTCTCCAAGCAGTTCACAGAGGCATCCATTCACATGTATCCACTACAACTACAGTGAAAGCCCTCAGTTCCCACTATGCCCCCATCCACCAGCAGCTAACAGGGAACCCTATACCAGGACAGGAGCCCTGTGGAGGAGCCTGTCTGGTGACACAGACACAGGCAAGGTCAGGGGTCACTCCTGTGCTGGGAAGCATTAGCTGGGCTACAGCAGAGTTGAGTCTCAGGTGGTTTTCTTTTGTTTTTGTGACATGAATATGTTCCTAAGCTGGTCGTAAACTCACTATGGAGATGAGGATACCTTGAACTTCTGATCCTCCTGCCTCCACCTCCCAAACACTAAGATTACAGACATGTGCCAGCATACCCACTTTATGGAGTCCTGGGGGTTGAAGCCAGGGCTTCAGGCATGCTAGGCAAGTCTTCTACCAATGGAGCTACATCCCCAGGTCTCTGCATAATTTTTTTTTTGGGGGGGGGGTTGAGACAGGGTTTCCCCGTGTAACAGCCCTGGCTGTGCTGGACTTACTTTATAGACCAGGCTGGCCTCGAACTCACAGTGATCCACCTGCCTCTGCCTCCCAAGTGTTGGGATTAAAGACATGCACCACCACGCCCGGCTGCATAATTTCTTAGACACTTCAGAGTCCCATCCTCAAACTGAGCACATGGGGAGGCTACTGCAAAGATCAGGGATTCACCCTCAGCAAGGGCCTGAGGGCCACTCTCAGCTACACAGTGAATTCAAATGAATACAACTCAGATTGTATTAGATCTTGTCTATAAAAAGACAACCAACACCAGGTGTAGTGACACACTTTTAATCCCAGCAGAGGCAGCCGAATCTCTGAGTTCAAAGCCAGCCTGGTCTACAGAGTAAGTTCCAGGACATCCAGGGCTACACAGAGAAAACCCTGTCTCAAAACAACAACAAACAAACAAATCTCACAAAAAACTCACAACATTCATGGGTATAAAGTGCAATAGAAGTTAAAACTGGGCTCCTCAGTCACACTTACCACAAGTCTAGAGCCCACTAGCCCCCTGGAGCTGGTGGTTCCCATACTGGACAGTGCAGGCAGGAGTCTGGACCACTGTTGTGGAGTTCTAACAGTGGCATTGGCCTAACCTTTTCCCCCAGGAAAGGTGCAAGGGATGTCTTGTAGGGAACTTTCAGGGAGCTCCTGCATTGAAGAGCACATCTGCAGAGCTAGCTACCCCTAACTGTCTCAGGAGGCTCTCCCATTTGCTCTCCTATCTCCCAGCCTGGTTGCTTTCACTCTCTTTCTCTCCCCTGTCCCACCCCAACCTCCCATGGCTCTGCCTCCTGAGCCCCACCTTACATACCAGGCACTGGTACGGCTTACCTGTCCCTGGACTTTGGGCCTAGCTTTTGGCCCTACCATACTTGGGAGTGCTGATCCACCCTTTTTTTCTCCTTCTACAATTGCCTGGGTGGTACCTATAAATTCAAACAACCCTGTCCGGCTCCATAGTGCTTCTGAGACTGGCTGGCCCCATCTGTAGTCAAGGTTATATATCTTCACCTTCCTTTAACTCTTAAGACTGTCCTCTGTGACCAGCCTAGCCTCAGTTTCCCTACAAATAATTAAACTTGAATCTTTCCTTGACCCAAGGCAGCCTAAGTTTCTTCCTTTTGCTCCTTATATCATGCATGGCCCACCTGTGGTCACCGTCCATGACTAGCCTCCACCCTACCCTGTGCCACCCCCACCACGAGACCCAGGGCACTCACACAGCTGGGACTCCGGGGACCTCATGACCTTTCGAGATTCCTGCCAGATGGTCTTGCAGTCCTCCTGTAGCTTGTAGAAGCGTTCTCTCCGCCATGAGCTGGACTTAACCTTTAGAAGCTGGCTGCCTTTCAGAAGGGCCTGAAGGTCCTGGTCATCCTGCAGCCCTGGAAGAGTCACTGCTGGTGAGATGCTACTTCCTCAACCAATGTCCCTCTTATCATCAGCCCCGTCCTCTGCCCTCGCAAAACTCACTTTCACCAGCCAGTTCCCCGGACCCCTGCCTCCTTCAGGGAAGACTTCTACCCACCTAAGATCATGCTTTTTGCCCCAGCAATTGAACCCAGAGTTCAATCTGTGCATAGCAGGCAAGCATTTGACCTCCCTTCTACTCTCTCTCTCTCTCTCTCTCTCTCTCTCTCTCTCTCTGCCCCAAGACCATACTTAGACACTGTGACTTGTCTAAAACCTGAATGAGCTCAGATCAGAAACCTGTGGTTCCTGGGGGATCTGGGAAATGGCCTGGCTCAAAATGAAACCAAGGAAGCTGAGACTAAGAGATGAAACCTCTCATCTCCAATGGCTCCAACATTATCTGTATCTAACTTCCAGCACACTTCCTGACCAGCTGTGTGACAACATGACTTCATGATTTACTCCCAAGGGATCCCTGGGCCTATACTATTCCAGCAGACCCTCTCCCTTATGTCCTCCTCCCCCATCCCCACCCCACAACAAACCTCTAACTAGAATTTGCTTCCTGTCTCTGGTCTTCACCCCCAGAAGAGAATGATGAGCTCACTATGGACTGTGTTCAGCCCACTGGGACGGCCCTGTCTTTCCTACCGGACCCCTACCACTGAGTGTCCTGGGTTGGGGCTCCCTCAGGAAACAGTTGCTTTAAGACAGCGCTCATTCCCAAAGCTGAGACAGGGCCCAAAGGGAAGACAGAACTCTGTCTGCTTGCCTGGCTCCTGCCCAGCTCTTGTGCCGTTTTCAGAGATGTGAGCTTAATCTGAGTCATGGTCTCCAGAGCACTCAGAGTCCTCTCCCTTGACAGACCCAGACAGGAGACACCAGAAGGACACCAAGCCCCTCAGGAGTCTTCATCCGCAGATCCCGTACTAATGATGATAAAGGATACCCTGAACCCTAATAGCACACCAGTGTGATACAGCGGTAGATACACTAGGTGGTGTGTACACACACACTCCAGCAGTCAGATCTATTCGAAGCCAAGTGGATACCTAATTGTGTCCCTTAAACTATGTGACCCAACAGGAAAGTGGCACCAGAGACTGCAACCGTCCTGTTTGAGGGGCCAGAGTGTGGGCTTATGCTGGAGAATCATCACGAAGTTACTGGCTTCTCTTTGGAGCCCAGACCCTCCACCCCTGATCTCTCCTCCCCGTTCATCCAATGCCCCCATGGCTTTCTACATAGTATCCACAAGCCTGTATGAACCAGGCCTCACCCGTCCATGTCATTCCTACCCATCATCAGTTTCCTACTTCTAATAAGGACAGATCCCTGGGCTAACATCCACTTCTATAGATAGCTTCAGGAGCCTCCTTCTCTCCCTGTGCCTCTGCTCCCTCATCAGCCTGGGGTAAGAACAGTGTCGAAGAAAGCATTATTGCCCTTATTAGAGATGACAGTCTTGCCACATGCCACCACCTTTGTCCCATGTGTCTACCCATCGCTAGAAGATGCTCTGCCTCAGTAGAGGCAGCTTTCCTTCAGTGTGGGCAGACCTAAAGGAGAGAAGGGACCTCACACAAAATGTTCCACATGGAGGGAAGGTTAGGGAGTTTCCAGACTGTCAGTGCAGAGGGCCACCTCTGGCCTCTGCTGGATGATCCCACTATCTCTTTTCAGGATGAGGTAAAACTAGGAGGCCTGCCCATCTGGCAGCACCCTGCCCCCTGATCTGAGCACAGCTAAGCAAGCTCCTGCTAACAGCTCAGATTGAAATGCGGGCTGCCGGGAAGTGAAAGGCAAGACCCCATTCTCTCATTGTGGAAAACACCCTGAAGGGATGACAAGTTCATCCTGTCCTGGAGCCAGCTTGTGGCCCAGGCTGTGGCCCAGTCTGCCGGGTCAGACACTGATAAGTTCCAGTAGGGTGACACCTACCACCCTCCAGGAATTGGGAAATCTAGGCAGGGACCTCCACGGAGTAGGAGGGGCCCCCTGATTCTGAGGACTCTGGGTGGCTTACCACCGGACCCTTGTTCTCTTATCATGCAGAAAGTCTGTGGGAACCCCTAACCCAGCCCTGACTCAGACTCCGGAGGGCTGGTGGGTTGTGAGCTCAGGGGCTCCACCAATCATTTCCAGGCTAGCTGCCCACAGGGAAGCAACCATGTAGAGGGGGCATGGAGGGCACTACAGGAGCCATCGGGAATCAGGAGTGCTTGATAGTCTGTCCATGTTCGCAACATGATGCATGATGAAGGTGCTGGGCCTGGAATCCACATCGATACACCGCTACACCAAGATACACCACTGCACCATAAACAATTGCATACTCACAGACACAACCTAGCACGCAGGGACACAGTGCTCTCCAAACTACCCGTGTTTTTCACACATGGGAACACCACACACAATGCAGGAACATCATCACCATAATAATGACAGCAGCCACTGTAATGACAGCTAATATTTGAATAAGATACTGTTTGCAGTACATGTATTTAACCCTCTCAACAACCCCATGGGGAAAGGCAGTATCATTATCCCCATTTTACAGAGGAGGAAATCGAGGTTGAAGGAAGTTCCACATCCAAGTTGGGACTCAGAAGTTGACAGCCTGCTCTCAGGGTCAGAATTATGAAACATGCAGCCACCACTTGTAACCAGACAGACACAGCCAGACACATGCCACTGGGTAACCGCATCAGAAAACCCACACCATAGTACGGAATGGCAGGCACTCCATCACCTTAGGTCACACAGTCACATCTGTGATAAGCAGTTACTGTCAGCTGCGCATTGTCACACAGGGTTACACATAGACACCTTCAGTACCACAATGTCATGCTTCGGTATATGGCACTACAAACTATCATCACCATGCAATGGTATCACAATACTATGACTGTGACAGAATCACTTAACCTACCCTGGGGCCACCACCTGTCACTCGTGCAGGTACACATTTGCCCACCTACATACTAGACTCGTTGGGTTACACAGTCACACCAGCTATTCAGGGAACCACGCACTCAGGGGTGAATTTGTAACCAGGAGGGGTTGGAGTCTGTAGGATTGCTCCGAAAAGGGTAGTTATCTAGTCCCCCCAGTACTCACCCCACGCACCCACACTGAAAACACAACCCTGAAGAATGAAACATGTATACTCTGAGGCTCAAAGGGAGGAGCGTCTTGCTCCAGCTGCCATCCCATTCCCCGTGCCAGGCTCTCGATGTCCCCTGCATCCCTTACCCAGTCTCTGCCCATTGAGCGCCGCCACCTTGCTACTCTGCTCTTTCAGGTAGCGCTCCCGGGAGCGGCTCACGCTCCGCCGCCGGCAACTCGGGACCCCCAGGCACTGCATGGTGTTCTTCCAAATCTCTGCCCGGGTGAATCTGAGCTTAGAAACCAGCAGAGTTCGGAGGGCAGTCTAGCCTTGAGAAGGCGGAGCCAGAACCTAGGGGAGGGGCGGGCCCACGCCACTAGAGGCGGTGCCATATCCTAGGGGGCGGAGCCAAGTCAGGGGCGTGGCCTATGGGCTAGGGAGGTGGGAGGGAGCAGAAAGTAGGCGGAGGAAGTGGAACCAGAACCTCGGAGGTGGGACCGGGGAGATTGACGTCCACCTCCCGGTGTAGCCGAGATTGTCTTGAATTACGGATCCTTGTGCCTTCACCTCCAGAGTGTTAGACTAGCAAGCATGTCTGGAGGGTTAGAGTGGCAGAGCCGGCCAGACATAACCCAGACCGGGAGGCTGGCAGTCACCGCCTGAAAGGCGACGTGGATGAGTCACAGGCAGGAAGCACACGAAGGGAGCGCAGGAAGGAGGCTCCTGCTCGGGAAAGGCGGAGTCCAGGCAGGGAGGGGAGGAATCTCCGCTTGGGAGGGTGTTTGAGGGTGGGGACTAGGAGAAAGTGTGCGGTAGAGCTTAGCAGAGAACCCCAGTGCTAACTCTGCAAGATCGCCCAGGCACCAGGGCTGGCAAGACTTGCGCCGCAGAGGGAATCCTAGTGGCCTGCAGGGTTTAGCAGTGATGCGGAGGTGGGAGGTGGTCAGGCGGAGTCGGGGCTAGTCAATGGAGCCCGCCAAATCCATCTCCCAATCTCTCTCTCTCTCTCTCTCTCTCTCTCTCTCTCTCTCTCTCTCTCTCTCTCTCTCTCTCTCTCTCTGGCTCTCTCTGTCTTTCTGGCTCTCTCTGTCTTTCGTTTTTCGAGACAGAGTTTCTCTATGTAACAGAGCCCTGGCTTTTCTAGACTCGCTTTGTAGATCAGGCTGGCCTCTAACTCACAGAGATCCATCTGCCCCTGTCTCCCGAGTGCTGGAATTAAAGGCGTGCATCACCACTGCCTTTTGGTTTTTTTGTTTTGTTTTGTTTTTCAGCCCGCCAAATCTCTTATCTTCATTTATTCAACTGATTTGTTGTGACTAGGCCTGCTGCCTGATTTCTGGTTTTCTTCTCCGTTTCCTATCTAAGCAGGGCAATCTCCAAGATAACATGCAAACGCAATTCTTTTTTTTTTTTTTTTTTTTTTTTTTAGGACAGACTTTCTTTCTCTCTTTCTTTCTTGTTTTTGAGACAAGGTTTCTCTGTGTATCCTTGACTGTCCTGGACTCACTTTGTAGACTAGGCTGGCTTAGAACGCACAGAGATCTGCCTGCCTCTGCCTCCCGAGTGCTGGGATCAAAGGCATGCACTATCACGCCTGGCAAGACAGTTTCTTAACCCTGGCTGTCCTGGAACTCTGTCAAGAAGGCTGGCCTTGAACTCAGAAATCTGCCCTCTTCAGCCTCCAGAGTGCTGATATTAAAACCATGTGCCACTACTACCAAGCACAAACACAATTCTTCAAAAAGAAAAGAAAAGAAAAATGCTAGGTGGGCATAGTGGTGCATGCCTTTAATCCTAGCACTCGGGAGGCAGAGGCAGACAGATCTACAGAATGAGTCCAGTACAGCCAGGGCCACACAGAGAAACCCTGTCTTTAAAAAAAAAAAAAAGGAAAACGCTGGCCCCAAAAGGAGTCTGCAAGCTTGTAGAATACATGAGAAA
This sequence comes from Lophiomys imhausi, assembly GCA_907164525.1. Taxonomy (NCBI): domain Eukaryota; kingdom Metazoa; phylum Chordata; class Mammalia; order Rodentia; family Muridae; genus Lophiomys; species Lophiomys imhausi. The sequence continues at coordinate 4,812,238 of CAJQZJ010003646.1, read as the reverse complement.
GACTGCAACTTTCTGCAAAAGTGTGCAGCCAGAGTGCCTGGGACACTAGGGCCTTTCATGTAGACAACTTCCCTTTCATTCACTCCGCAATTACTAAGTCCCTACTGCAGGAGGGTCAGGACACCACCCAGAGGCCTGACTCACCCCTCCTTTACCCTCTGTCCCTGAGGAGGTAGGTACCCACTGGGTTCACTGCAGCAGCAACAGTGAGTCACTGGCAAAGCCTGTTTTGGCACAGACAAGCGCAGTAAAAACAAAAAACTGAAGCACAGAGCTAGTAAAGTAGGTTGCCTACAGTCACACCAAAGAATAAATAATGAGCAAGGCCCTTAAATGTAGATGAACCGAAATGTGAACACAGGAAAGCTTTTTATTTGAGGTGGGTGTAAGTAGAGTACAGGGTAACCTACCCAGATTATAAACACATAAAACATATATGTATATTTTTTCCTGGAACTCATTCTGTTTGTAGACCAAGCTGGCCTTGAATTCAGAGATCAGCCTGTCTCTGCCTCCCAAATGCTGGTATTAAAGGCAAGTGCCACCACCCAGCTATATAAAGGTTCTTAACCACAAAAAAAGACCACCTGGGGCCCAATTCAATCACATCTCAATATGCTGTATTTCCCTTGAATTCTTTTTTTTTTTTTTTTTTTTGGTTTTTCGAGACAGGGTTTCTCTGTATATCCTTTAGCTGTCCTGGACTCACTCTGTAGACCAGGCTGGCCTCGAACTCACAGAGATCCGCCTGCCTCTGCCTCCCGAGTGCTGGGATTAAAGGCGTGCGCCACCATGCCCGGCTTCCCTTGAATTCTTTAGCACTTTATGTTATGCATCTAAAAACATGATCCTAAGTTTGTTAAGGTGGCTCACATCTGTAACTGTAGTACTCAGAATTGTGAGGCAGGAGGATTGCTATGAGTTTAAGGCCTGCTTGGGCTACAAAGTGAGCTACAGGATAGTCTGGGGTATGAAGTGAGATCCTGCCTCAAAAACCAAACCAAACAAACAAAAACTCCCAAACAACAACAAACCCCAAACAACCCACAACAACAGTAAAATGGAGTTTTGAGACTGTCCATAGACTTTTCCTGACTCCTCAAATGGCCTGGGGCACAAAAAGTTGAAGAACAACATGGGTCAATGCATGTATATCATAGGCCCAGAATCCCAGAGGCAGACAGCTTTGAGATTTAACTCCAGTGGGGAGCTGCCCACCCCCACCTGCTGTGATGGCTTTTCTTGGGGCCTCTGGCTTTTTAAAAGAACCCAGAATTCCTAAGCCTGTTAATTTTGTTTGTCTGAGATAGGGCCTTGTGCAATCCCAGGCTGACCTCCAACACCTTGTGTAGCTGAGGTGGCTTGAACTAGTGATTGTCACCTTCCAAATGCTAGAATTTAATCACGTGCCTCTATGCCAGGCTTATAAGGTGCTGGGGACTAAACCTAGGAATGTGTGCATACCAGGGAAGCACTCTGCTGAGTTAAACCCCCAGCACCCCCCCCCCAACATTTTATCCTGGCAACATCCTCCGGTGAAAAAAATATATTGTAATTCCATGGGTTAGAAAAAGGTTCAGAAAGGCAAAAGGTTACACAGCAATAGCAAAGTTGAGATTAGAGCCTGTACCACATTTTGGGACCTGCTGAGGATGCCAGTCCAGGCTTAGCTAAAATAGAGTGGGGTGGGATAGGGAGGGGAAGATAGGAAGGTGTAGCATCAGTTGCTGAGCTCCAGACATAGAAAGAGCCCCTTCACTCACACATCTGATTCCAACCACATTTGCCCTTGGTAGTGTTCCATCAGCTACCCACCCCCCTGCCAGGCAACTCCTGGTGTGTGTGTGTAGGGGGGGGTGACTCCTGAAAAACTTTAGTCTGATGTTCTACCTGCTTGATGTTTTCTAATCCCACAACCACAGCACCCCTGTAAAGTGGGTGATATTTCCTCTCATTTTTCAAATAAGGAAACTGAGGCAGAAGACAAGTGACTTATCTGACATGGAGAGAGAGAGAGAAAGAGAAAGAGAGATTGTAAGATTCTGGTGTTTGTCTTCACAATTTATGGCTTTATCCAACGTTGCCTCAGTGTGAGTAGGAAGTAAGGGCAAAAGGGACATTTCATTTCTAGGTGGCTCCATAGGTCTCCAGCCAATGAAAGGAACTCAGAGCATTCTTGCAGCAGACCCTCCAACTGCGCAAGCCAGAAACTGTGGTCAGGCAGTGTGTGACCAGTGCTGTGGGGACCTGCGCTGAGGAAAGAGATGCAGACTCCCCGTCAGAAGTACAGCTAGGAAGCACAAGACACAATGACCACACTCTCCCACTACTAATTCTCCTTGGCTGCTCTTACTTCCCCATCTGGTTTGCACTGTAGGAAGAAGGTGCTTGGCAGCAGTCACTGGGCATCCCAAGCTAGAAGCGGTGGGCCCACGGGTCCATCAGCTTGCTCACAGTGTGCATTCCAGTCCTGCAGGAAAGGCTCGACTGAATCACCTATTCGGAGGGCTGGTCTCAAACAGGATGAGCCAGGCTGGCCAAGCCTATGGTATTAGACTGAAGCTCTGTGTCTTTCTCTGTAGGGAAGATATCGGGGCTGAACTAGGAAAGACATGGGTCAAGGGCACAGACACTAAGGGTAGAGCCTTCACAACATGACCCAAGGCTGCTGTGGTATCAGAGGCAACCGGAGGGTTCAGAAGGAGGCAGGCGGGGAAGAGCCTGGTAGGTAGACAGGAATAGTTAACAGATGGGAATGCAGAACAGAGGTCTCTCTCCACTGTGATTCTCGGAGCTGCCAACCCTCTGCTCCCACCAGTGTGCCAGAAGCTGTAAGGGTATCTCTGGCCTCTGAAGAGAATGAGGGGGCAGTGGGAGGGGCAGAGACCCAGCCTGAAAGGCGGCTTTGAGAAACTCAAGCTTACTGGGTTCTGGTGGCAAAGTATAGGTCAACTGACAAACACAAAACAGATTGGGGGCTGGCTGAAGGGCACATATCCAGGGGGAGTGGAGTGGAGGACTGGAGAGCACAAAACCCAGTTGGTGAGGTGTCTCAGTGGGTAAAGGTGATTGTTGCCGAGCCTAGTGACCTGAGTTTGATCCCTAGATCACATGGTGGAAGGAGAGAACCAATTCCTGAAAGTTGCCCTCTGGCCTCCATACACCCATACCCACATCCCCTCACACACACAAAGACGTAACATTTAAGTTTTTTAAAACCCTACCCTCTCAGGATACTAGAGTAAAGTGAGAAGTACTGTTAAGCAGTGGATTGATGTGAGAGAAGCAGGGTTTGCTGAGGTAGCAGATGACCCAAGAAAGACAAGAAGGAAAGATTCTGTCAAACCCCTCCCCCAGGGCTCGTTAATACTAGTTCCTCTCCCTTCCCCGGGGGTTCTAAGACTTGCAGCCAGGAACCTGGGCTTTCCTCTCTGCTAGAGGGGCAGCTACTGGGAGAAGAGCTAGACCAGATGGGAAGAAACAAAGCCGGCTGGACAAAGGACAGAGCTGCAAGGTACTTCCAGCTGGGAATCTGGCCCACTCAGGCCAGGAGGGTCCGCAAATACGATCGCGCTGCTCCTCCCAGCCCTGGCTTCGCTATTTTCTATTCCAGGCAGAGAAGGCTGCCAGACAGACCTCAGCCACACTTGCACACCTCCTCCTCGCCCCACCCCCTTACACCCTCATCCGCCACACCCGCGCGGCTTGACGCGGTCCGGGCGTGTTTTGGGAAACCTCTGAAGAGAGAACTTGGTGGTCTAAGGATGCTGTTCCCTTCCTTCCTTGATCCATTGTGTACCATCTGGATCGAGGACTGTTCATAAAAGTCCTTTTATGAACAAGATAAGGGGAAATCCCCGACAGAAGTCTGTACTGCTCCTCGATCTCTTGGGCCAGATTTGGGGGAAAGTCTGGAAACGCCCAAAGTTGTGCCCGGCGCGGGCTGAGGTTTTCTGGGATCCTGCAAGGGGCCAAGGAGATGGTCTGTCTGGTGTTGCAAATGCAGCCGAAGGAGCTGCTACCCCGGCCGCCCGGGTGGGGAGAGGCTTTCCCCGGGGTCTCCCCCGAAGGCGGGACACTCACCATGCAGGGTCAGGAAGTCTCGGCCCGCGTCCATGCCCGTCCGGGCGCGCGGCGTAGGGGACGCGGCGTGACTCACTGGAGCAGCAGCCGAGCGGCCTGGGGTCGCAGCGCAGGCGGGTGCAGGGACCCGACTGAACTGCGGTGGGAGGAGGCCGAGGGTGGGTCCACGGTACCGCACCGCCCCCCGGTCCCGCCAACCGGCGCTTCTCCCCGCCCCCTCCAGGGGACCGGGAAAGGACGCCGAGCGGGGGGCCCGGGAAGACTAGCCAACCCTAGCCGGGGCTCCGGCCAGCTGGGTGCGCCCGGGCCAGAAATAGTCAGATCCCTCCCGCTTCCTCCACCGCCGCCACCCACAGGCCCTGTCATTACGGCGAGCTGCCGGCCCCACGCCCGGCTTGTGGGCACCTCGCCTCGCTGGGGTTGTGGGTGATGCGGGAAAGAATCAGAATAGGGTCTTAGCGGGGACACAGGAATCACTGCTTAAGGAACAGTCTTGCTTGTCTTCTGAGAAACGAGGGCACTCACCGGCCCACAGCTCGAGGTTTTGGGAAAGCAATATCTAGATTCTTTCCAGAAGAGGGCCCCTCACTTTCTTTGAGAGACTTCTCACTTCAGGGAAGGGCTGAGGGTGCTTTCTTTAAGGTAAGGGTAATAGCAAGCAGTTTTAGACCCCTGACTCCCTAATGAGAGAAGGAGAAAAATGGAAGGCCTGCTATGAGGCTGCCTGGACAAGGGTCCCCTAGTGGACTCCACACCTGATGGTGAAGGCAGTTAGTCTGGAAGAGGCCAGCCTGGTTCACCTCAGCCCGTTCTCTTCTAGCACTAGCAAGCCTCCCTGGGGTTGGGCATTACATGTGAAACAGCCAGAGGGGCAGTCTCTCAGTACTGAGTGTCGAGGCTGGGTATCCCCACTCCACAGTTTGGGGTTGGCTCCTTTTCTGGCCTCAGCCATCCTGGTGCCATAGGAAGGCCTCCCAGGTTTTCTGTCCACAAGCTGGGGCTGCTCTGCGTGAGGGATATGCAAGGCCCCATTATAGACAGAGCTTGGGAAGAGGAAAGATGAGAAACTCCCTTCTCTGACCTCCCTTCTCTTTCTCCACAGCCAGACTCCCCAGGTCCTCCCTGAACCTCAGAGCCTCCCACCTCGATCTCTGATCCTGCCCTGGGGCCTGCCAGGCACTCTAATCCATGAGTCAGGCCTCCTCAAGCCCCAAGCCCAGCTCCTCTCCTCCACCTGAGACCAAGAATTCCTGACAGCAGCATTTGGCATGGCTTCATCTCCAGCGTCCTTTCTTCTTGTCATCTTTGCCTCCCAGCCCTGGGCTCCAAGACAGGGTATTTATCCAGCACTAGGGCCTCTCCCTCTACCGCAGATGCCCATGGTGGGGTTTACAGAAGATTCGACCTCCACATACTCCCAACTCACTGGAAACAAGCCCACTTCTGGCTTCTTGACACACATGGGAGCTGACGTCCCCACCCTGGCCTGGGGTTGCCAGACAGAATGGGCATGCTGACTCAAAGCTGGCCCAAGCAGCCAGGTTCTTCCAGAAATGAGCTGTGCCACGCCCTGCCTCAAGTGCTGACCTGCAGGATGGTCCCCTCCCCTTCTGGACCCCTCCTCTGCTCTGGGAAGCTAGGTTTAAGCAGTCTGTGTCAGGTGATTGTCTATCTGGAGGGGGTAAGGTGGGGACATGTTAGACACAGCAAGAGGCTTTGTGCTAAGCTACAAAGTGGTTGGACTCTGTTTGCTCTCAACATCCAGGGGCAGATGTGCGGACCTAGTCCTGGCCAGGCGCCATATTTACCCTACCTCAGAACTTCTGCAAAATCTCCTGAGATCCTGGTTACTCCCAGGGCTCATTGGTGGCGGGCTTTCTTTGGAGCACAGAGCTCTGAAACCTGTTATCTATAGGCAGAGTTCCAGTCATTGTCCCACGACCCCAAACCCTGCCTGTCCCAGTCTCAAGTGTCCGTGCAAAGGTGGATGTTGGGGAGGGGGCTTCTGAGGTGACCATGAGTAGGTGAAAAAGGTCTAGAGTTAGAACCAGTCTGTCAGAGTCACTCCCTTCTGCCCCACACCATATGTCTCACTCTGAAGGTGGTGTGTACATATGTGTGTGTGTGTGTGTTCTTTCAGCACAAGAATGCTAAATTTCAGGATGGTCAGGCTCCGGGGCTCACCTTGCTCAGCACCTCTCCCAGGAAACTCAAACCAAGACTGGCCTGGGTGGGTGAGGCCAATGAGGATTATTTGGTCCCCTTGTTGTCTTCAGAACCCAAGTCCCAGAGCATTAGGGTGAAGGATTCTTTAAATCTTGGCTCTGCAGTTTCCTGGTGTGAGACATCACTTTGCTTTTCTATAACCAGGAGCAGCCATCGGCTCTGGGATAAACAGGAAGGATTCATGTGGCAGTATGTGGCACCCATACGTGCCTGCCAAGGGATCTGAGCTAGAGATCATCTGCCCAGAGCCAACCTCTGGCCTTCTCAACATGTCCTGGTGGCTGCAGGGGCTCTTGGTCTAAGGGTACAGCCCTGCTTCTGTGGAAACTGTGAACTTCACCTGGGTTCCATGCAGAAAGTCCCAACCCAGGTCCAACTGCACCAACAGGAAATGGGACGCTCACCTGCCCAGGGAGGATTGCAAGGAGGGGTCCTCAGACCACACTGGGCTAACGTCACCCAGGGGCAAGGATCCAGATGCCAGCATGGACCACAAGGTTGCAGCCTTCCTGGTAACCGCAGGATAGCACAGGGTTCTTGAGGGTTTGTTTTGTGTCGCGTCCCTCTCGACCAGCAAGAACGACGCAACTTGTAAAAGCTCTTTTCAAGCAGTTTATTCAGGTCCCTTGAAAACAGTCTTCCGAATGCCCGGGCAGACCCAACCCACAGGCTAAATACTAAATGAACAGCCAATCAAGTAAAGCCACGTAGTGCTATCTTAGAGGCCCACGTATGCGGAAGCAAGCCAGATCAGAGGTCTTAGCCAAATATGGACTTGTTTACCACCGAGAGCGCTCACCGTCGGGCTGGTGGAAGGCGGAGACCAGCGCCATCTTTAAGGCGCGGCACGTCGCAGCTCTCTACAGTTCCTCCTTTTTTTATTTTTTCTAAAGTTGGTAGAAGTCCCTGGAAAGGTTTCGTAATCCCCCTATCTGGGGATCTCACGGTGGGCCTGAGCCTGTAGGAGGGCGGTGTTCAAACTCTTACCCGTCTCTGGGTCAGCCTCCCCACTCGGGACTGCCCTGTCTTAGGTGGCCGAGACTTACCCGTTAACTCCGTTACTGACTTACCAGACCCTAATATCCGTGGAACGAATTCCTCAGTGGGCAGGGACTATGTTTAGTGAAGATTTACTTCACGGCAGCAAGCCATGCCTGAGGGGACTGGCCCGCCTCAATGGCAACAAGGGCTTGTATAATCATGGCTGTGTTACGTTTTTGTGTGGCTCTCATTTTGTAGATGTACCATAGGCAAACCAGAGAGGCTAGCATCATTAGTATCGCCAAAGAGCCTACACCCGCCCACTCCTTAAGATGATCCATAGCCGTCTGTATCCAAGAAGTCAAGCCAGTAGCCAGGCTCAGATCCACCCGAGTGGAGTCGATGTGGATGATTGTCGCTCTCAGTTCTCTCATCAAATTTTCAAATTTAGCCGACCAATCCTGTAAGAGGAACTTTGACAATTGTCTGGACAAATTAGCAGCTTTTGTATAATTTTGATATTATACGGAAGTAACATATAAACTTTGTATTTTTCACTCACACCCCAATTGTGCTAGTTGTCAAAGAGAATCAATCTGTTTTTGTATTAAATCTATGTGTTGATTAACTATCATAAGACCTCCTTTGAGATGAGAATTTATAGAGGCCTGAGTATCCAATGACTGTGTCACAGTGGCTGAGATGTTATTCAGGGCATTGGCAGTCTGTATAGAACTAGACAAGGCAATAGCTGAGGCAGTAGCCCCCACAGCAGCAATAGTGATAGCAGTAACAATAGCTGTAGTGATGCCAAAATCTCTTTTAATTTTGAATAGCATCATGGTATTAGGAGCCTCTACAGGAACTGGCACATATCGAGGCATTTTAGTCACCACAGCCACAGGAAAGGCTGTGGCATTCTAGCATAGGGCATAAAAACATGTGCCTGGAGTGTATACTAACTTTTCTTTACCTAAGGATGCACTCCCATTACTTACAATCCACAGAAAAGGAGGCCAGAGACATACTGGCAAAGCTAAAAAAGTCTTGTTGCGGTAAGAATGAAACAAAGAATTCCAAGTACCAGAGCCACTACCGCTAGAAAAATCCAATTTGGTAGCGGACCCTAGGGAAAAATTACCTCTTTGATAAATTCCTCCTCTAAGCATAATGACAGGTCCCAAGTCCATGTAACTTTCATTTACTCTACACAAAAGCCACAAATCAAAAGGATTGGTGGCAGTCTGTTGAGGATCCCTAGTAGATATATCAAGCATTCCTGTACAAGACTTATTTACTACATTACTAATCATGGGGCTAAAGGAAAAATAATCTTGTTGAACCCAAACTGTTCTGTGCTCTTGACATCCAGTCCAGGGAAAAGGTCCTTCCTCTCCTGTGGATCCTCTACAAAAAGGTGCCCAGCGTGGCTGTCTGGGGGGGTCCCGGTCAGAGACTCGTGTGGGCCACCATCCTTCAAGGCGAGAACCATTGCCTGAAAACAAACCACCACTCCTACCCCCAAACCTCAGTTGTGGTAAAAAATCTGCTGACTGCTGAGACAATTTAATGCATTCTGTATCATCTGACCTATTGAAGCTCATTAAAAAGCACAGACTACCCTTCAAGCTGACATTTCTATTACCCTCTATAGGGCTTCTCTGATCATCAAAGGGAAGGTAGGGTAAGCCTAGGCTTCTATTACTGCTAAATAAGCGTGGAAATACAGTTGCATCATGTCTGACCAGCATCGGCTTTGGGAATATCGACAGGATCCCCCATCTCGGCTCGGTCATTCCTGACATACTCACTGCTACTATCACCAGGATCCTTAGGAAGGTCTTCATGACGAATCTTCCTCACAAGGCGTTCAGGCACCCACACTGGATCTTGTTGATCCTGAGGAAAAACACAAACAGACCCTCTCGCCCATGTTAGCACGGGGTCAGGCCCCCCGCCAAGAGCCTGTCAAAATATCCTTCCACTTCACCATGCTTTTAGGTGGACCATGGGAATCCTGATGTCTGTCCGCTGCTGAGCGGCCTTGAGCATCCAAATTGAAAAAGTTTAAAGTAAATAAGGCTAAAGACATTCTCTCCTTGGGGGTACGGCCTTGGCCTATTCCCCCTTTCTGCTTTTGCAAGCATTCTTTCAAGGTGCGATGAGCACGTTCCACAATTCCTTGTCCTTGAGGATTGTATGGTAATACGTGATTAAGCTGTACCTCCATCTGGTTACAGAAGGAGACAAAGGACTGTGCCGTATAGGCTGGTCCATTGTCCGTTTTCAGCTGCTGTGGTTTTCCCCATGCAGCCCAGGCTTCTAAGCAATGTCCTATGACATTGCGAGTCTTTTTTTTACTCATAGGTGTAGCATGTATGATACCTGAGTAGGTATTCACAGATACATGAATATATTTTAAGGTTTTAAATTTTGAAATATGGGTAACGTCCATTTGTCAGATTTTGAGTGGCATCAACCCTTTAGGGTTTACTCCCATACTGGGAGGATGATGATGAATCACACATTGAGGACAGTCCAAAACTACTTGTTTAGCATCTGTTCTAGATAAATGGAATTTTTGTTGTAGAGTTTTTGTATTTACATGAAATAATTGGTGAAACTGGCTTGGTCCAGGAATGAGCTCCAAAAAATGTATTTTATCCTGGTCCATTGATCAACTTTATCATTACCCTCACTTAATGGTCCAGGTAATCTTGTATGTGTTTTAATATGTTGAATATAAAAACATCTTTTTTTTTGTTAGATTAAAACTTGTAACTCTTGTAATAAGGCACATACAGTACTACTATTCTTAATAGGACCTGTTAATTTTAATACTTTTACTGCGTTGACTATATAGACTGAATCTGAAATCAAATTGAATGTAAATTGACATTTTTTAAATATCTCAATTATTATTTTTAACTCTACTATTTGGGGAGAGCCCGGTTGAAATTGACATAACATGGGCTCTTGTCTTTTTATCAAATAGGCTCCACAGTCTGTCTTTGAGCCGTCAGTAAACACATTTGGTGACCCTTGAAGTGGTACTGTTGAAGTAACCTTAGGGAATATCACTGGGTGTTCTTTAAAAAATGATAGCAATGGATGTTTAGGGTAATGGTTATCAATCACTCCTTTAAAGCTACATTGTAATATTGTCCAGTCATCTACAGTGTCACACAAAATCTTAATTTGATAACTGGAATAGGGCACTATTATACTGTCAGAAGCAACTCCAAAAGACTGTAAGCATTGTTGAATACCATTTAAGGCTAAAGCAGCAAGTGTAGTGGGATAATGTTTTATGAATTTTTTTTGGAGAAATCTTTGAATAGGTTCATAATAATGGTCTGTCCTGTCATAACAATCTTGTAGGTTGACCATAGGTGGCAAATATGTACAATGTAATGGGCTGTCCTTCCTGTCATCTCTTTAGAAAGGCACTCTGTAACCGTTCTTTCACTTTACATAAAGTTTTTTTTGTTTCGTCTGTTAATTGTCTAGGAGAATTAAGTGTTGAATCACCTTTTAAAATATCATATAGGGGTCTTATTTTATAATTTGGTAGCTTTAAATAGCCTTTTACTTAATTGATATCTCCTAACAACCTTTGAAAATCATTTAAAGTCTTTAAATTATCTTTTTTTATCTCAATCTTTTGAGGTATTATCTTTTTAGGTCCAACCTTCGCTCCTAAATAATCAACCATATTTTTCTTTTGAACCTTATCAGGAGCAATAAACAACCTTTTTTTTTAAATAATTGAACTAATTTTTCATAGGCCCGATCTAACATTTGTTTATTTTTAGCTGTCAGTAAGATATCATCCATATAATGAACACATCTCAAATTTGGAAAATTTTTTCTCAAGGGAGCAATGGCTTTTCCCACATATAGTTGGCACATAGTGGGGCTGTTTGTCATGCCCTGGGGTAATACTATCCATTTAAACCTCTGATCAGGTTCCTCATGGTTACAGGATGGAACAGTAAATGTAAATCTCTCACTATCTTTGGCACACAAAGGGATGGAGAAAAAACAATCTCTTATATCTATAACTATAATGGGCCATGAGGCTGGCAAAGATGATAAAAGCGGCAAGCTGCGTTGTACTGGGCCCATGATCTGCATTTGTTGATTTATGGCATGCAGATCATGCAATAATCTCCATTTTTTAGATTTTTTTTTAACGACAAAGATAGGTGTATTCCAGGGAGATACAGATGGTTTTATATGTTTTAAAGACATCTGTTCATCCACCAAATCTTTGGCTGTATTCAATTTTACAGAGGAAAGTCGCCACTGAGGAACCCATACTGGATCCTCTGTCTTTCAAGTTATGGGAATGTCCTCCTCAGTGGCCCCTAGGAAAAACCCAGGCCCTGTTTCTTTTGTCTTTGTTGCATAGATATGGGACTCTTTCGTCCCTGTAAATATTTTCCTATTCCAAAGCCTGGAGCATATCTCATATCTTGCATCATACGTTGGGCTGAATCAGAATAGTCATTACTCAATTTAAATCCCATATCCTTTAAAAGGTCTCTTCCCCAAAGGGAGATAGGGAGCTCAAGTACATATGGCTGTATTTTTTTTGAATGGTTCTCTTGGTCCTGTCACTTTAATAACCTTGTACTCATATTTGGAGTCCTAGCATAACCCAGGCCTTGAAGTGTTTGAGAAGAGGCTTGTACAGGCCAACCTGAAGGCCAGTCTTTTTTTGTTATGATATTTTTATCAGCCCCAGTATCCAAAAGGCCCAGGATCTTTTTACCATCAACTTTTAACTCCAAGACGGGGCGTTGGTCCAAATCTAGGGAGAGAAAAGTCAAATCTGTGTCCGTGGACCCAAAACCATCTTTTTCTCTCTCTCGATCCCTTGCTGCATAGCGGTCATGTAAGCTCGGCAACATGATCAATTGAGCAATTCTATCTCCAGGAGAGATAGCCGTTATATCACGGGGGGAGGCTACCATGATCTTAACCACTCCTGTATAATCTGGATCTATAACTCCAGGATGGACAATAAGTCCCCTCAAGGCTGATGATGACCTCCCTAACAACAAACCAACTGTACCAGATTTAAGGGGTCCTTTAAAATCTGTTTTAATTAACTGGACCCCCATTTGGGGTGTTAATACGAGTCTGGTGGTGGAGCAGAGGTCCAATCCTGTTGAGCCTGTAGTGGCTCTCCGCGGTCTCTCGGATGGTGGAGGGTCGGCCATCTCTCTTGATTTTGTTTTTTGTCTTGATTCTCTATTGTCCCATATATTTGTGGGCCCTGAGGTCGTGGGCCCCGCTGTCCGTTTTTTGGACGAGCGCCACCATAACCTTGAGTTAAAGGCTGGCCATGGATGTCTATCACTGAACGGCATTCATTAGTCCAATGGTTCCCTTTTTTACATTTTGGGCATAACCCCGGCCGCCTGGGGCATTGTACACTTCCTGTACTTTCTGTACTCCTTCCCCTGGGGCACTGTCTTTTAAAGTGTCCCATCTTGTCATACTTAAAACAAACTCCTGAACTTTTTCCATCTTTTCTGGCCAACTGTATTACTGTAGCAGCGAGACCAGCATTAGTTAATGGCCCTCCAAGTTCTCTACACACTTTCATCCAGGCTTCTAGGCCCTTATTCTTATAAGGGGTGATAGTAGCTCTACATTCTTTAGTACATTGTTCATAGACCAACTGTTTTATTAGTGGCAAAGCAGCATCCGGGTCACCAAAAATCTTCTCTGCTGTTTCCACCATTCGTGCTACAAAATCTGAAAAGGGCTCCATGGGGCCCTGTAGAATCTTAGTTAAGTTCCCACTCACTTCCCCTTTATTAGGAAGAGATCTCCAAGCCTTGATAGCTATCTTGTTTATTTGTTCATAAATCTGAATAGGATATCCTATCTGTTGATTGGCAAATCTCCCCTGTCCAAGCAGCATATCTCTATCCCAGGCTGGATTTCCATCTCTCTGATTATTGGCTGCTTGCTCAGTGGCATACTCAATCAAGAAAGCTTTCCAGTCTAAGTATTGTCCTGGACTTAAGCAGGCGCGGACCAGGCCACTCCAATCACTTGGAGTCATACAATGTCTGTTTAATGCTTCCACTTGAGCCATTGTAAAAGAAGCGGTAGTACCATAGGTACGAACCGACTCTGTAAGAGATTTAACTACCTTAAAATCAAGCGGTTCCTCGTACCTGTTCCCTTGTGGGTCTTGGTATACCGGATAGGCAAACTGTAATTCTGTTTTTACTTGTGTCCACATCCCCGGGCAGAAAGATCTCCCTACTTTCAGTGACTGAACAGGCTGATCTATCTGAGTGGCTTCTGGATATGGAGGAGGAGTTAAAGGTGCCATGGCAACGGCTTTGTTTACACCAGCTGCCGCCCGCGTGGCTGAAGGCGCTGTAGTGACGACTCCGCCCACTCTGACTGTTGCTGACGCTGACGCTGACGTGTCAGGCGCCATAGCAATAGCTCCTCCCACATTGACTGTTGTCGACATGTCCTTTTTTTTTACCCTTTTCTTTTCCTTTTTTCTAATAACAGTCCTCTCCAACTGTTCTAGTAGAGCGTGTAGCTCTCCTTCAGAATCTGTGTTCTCTGAGTCCTCAAAATCTCTAAAATCTCTAAAATCTGTAAGATCGGGATAGAGAGGAACTTTTTTTTTGCCTCCCTTTTCACTGTCTGTCTGTTCAAATCTTTCGCCTTTGTCACTGTCTACTTGCTCAGATCTTTTCCCTTGTAGCAGTTCCAAGGCTGACTCTCCCTCCCTAATTGCATTACAACATCTCTGATCTTCTAAACAACTCCTCACCATTTTCCAAATCGGTCTTACTCCATGCTTCAGAGTCCCTTGCTCCCAAGCAAAATCCAAGTCCCTGCCTAATTTGTCCCAGCAGGATACCGTAAGACTCCCGGACACCGCAAACCACGGAGCCACGGAATCACATTCATTCAAAAATCTTTCTAGGGTAGACTTCTTAATCTTCAAATTTCTAGCTAAAAGTAGCTCCTGAAGAGCCAGAAAAATTGGGTGTGACTCAGACAACCCCATGTTTAAAAATTTACTTTCGATTTGCAGCTTCCCCATGAAACTGTATCTTTTGTTCGCTATCTCCATGAAACTTTACCATACGTTCACTGTCTCCGCGAAACTTCACCGTACGTTTGCTATTATCCGCGAAACTTTACCTTGTGTTTGCTATCTCCGTGAAACTTTATTGTCCTGATTTATCCCAGGAACTTACCAACGCGTTGCCCCTGACTGTAGGAGTTCTGAGTCTTTTCTGGGTTCCCCGTATGGGCCACCACTTGTCGCGTCCCTCTCGACCAGCAAGAACGACGCAACTCGCAAAAGCTCTTCTCAAGCAGTTTATTCAGGTCCCTTGAAAACAGTCTTCCGAATACCCGGGCAGACCCAACCCACAGGCTAAATACTAAATGAACAGCCAATCAAGTAAAGCCACGTAGTGCTATCTTAGAGGCCCACGTATGCGGAAGCAAGCCAGATCAGCGGTCTTAGCCAAATATGGACTTGTTTACCACCGAGAGCGCTCACCGTCGGGCTGGTGGAAGGCGGAGACCAGCGCCATCTTTAAGGCGCGACACGTCACAGCTCTCTACAGTTTTGTTTCCTTCTCTTTTGACTTTATAAGACAGGGTTTCTCTGTGTAGCCCTGGCTGCCCTGGCACTCACTTTGTAGATCAGACTGGCCTGGAACTCAAAGAGATCTGAACTCACTGAGATCTGCACGCCTCTGCTCCCTAGTGTTGGGATCAAAAACATGTGCCACCACACCCAACAATTGGAGGTTTCTTTTCTGAGATTATATTTGCTAGCATTCATGGGAATGGAACTGAGTCAACTTTAATGTGGACTCTCACCGCACACCTCCACCTGCCCCAGCCACAAGTAGGTGGGGTGGTTCATGGGTACTGGGGAGATTTTTCGGTAACTATCTCCTTTGACCTGAAAATTTCCCTTTGAAGAGGGAGGGTCAGAAGACACAGGAAGCTAAGGAAACTTACAAGGCTCAGGAAGTTACAAAATTTGCAAGACTTCTCCCAGGTTTCGCTAATCATGGAACACACCTGCAGAGGGAGAGGAGGCCCCTGTGGAGCTGCCTGCAAGTTCTTCAGGGAGTTTTAAGGGTGACCCTTCATGAGTCCTCACCAGGCTGGGACTGACTTCTCATGACCCCGTTGCCTTGGACTAACCCATGCTCCTGTATGTGACCCCAGTAAGCTCACCAGTTCACCAAACAAGTTCCAAATAGAATCATTTCTTTAGTCTGCCATTGGTGTCATATCTGAGGTGAATAGAAGGTTGTTCCTGTCTCCCCAGGAAAAGCCATGTGACAAAGTTCACCTGAGCTGGAGAGAAGAATGTCCAATCTGAAGAAGGCACCAAAACCCCTGTTTGATTAAAAACTCTATATTTTGTTTTTTTTTTCTTCAATAAATATTTATTAAGGATCTATCATCCGCTGGGCACATAGAAACTTGGTACTCACAAGTGTTCAAAATACATTAAAAAAAAAATCCTGCTGTCATGGAGCTTAGATTTTAACAGAAAGAAAAGAGCTACTGTAATAAACACAAGAAGTGAGCCCTGTGGAATACGAGGTGACAAGGAAGTGAAGTGGGAAGAGGCTGGGCTTTAAATAGGTTGGTCTGGCTGGCATGTATGGGGAAGGGAGCTCGGAGAAGGCTCAAGGAAGTGAGAGAATGGGGCCACATGGATGCCTGCGGCCAAGGATTCCAGGCACAGGGAACAGGCTCCAGAAGAGTAGTATGTTGGAGAAACACATGGTAGAGTGGCTAGAGGTAAGTAAGAGAGGGCATGATGAGAGGAGGAAATGGAGAGGTAACAGGATCTGAGGCCTGTTGGGTCTTACAAGCACTTCCACCTTCTCTGGAAGAAACAGCTTATCTGAGTCGTACTGGAAAAGTATCCTCTGGTGGCTAGAAGTCACCATGGATGAGCAGGGCCTAAAACAGGGAGCCTGCGGGAAGAGATTCCTGCCCTCAGTCATTCACAGGGGTGAAAGGTGCCTTGGCTCTTCCACAACAGGGCTCTCTGCTGATGAAGGTGATAGGATTCCAGAAAGTTTTCAAAAGCAGAGCCAATCAGTGCTGGAAAGAAGGTGTGGCGGCTGAAAGGTTAAAAGTATGTGGCGCTTTTGTGGAGGACCTGGGTTCAGTTTCCAGAACCGACACCAAGCAGTTCACAATAGCCTGTGACTCTTGATGATCAATGTCCTCTTCTGGCCTCTGCAGGTGCCTGCATAAACAGAGCTCCTGCAGACGTTCACACACATGCACATACATACATGTGTGTTTTGTTTTGTTTAAGTAGAGCCAACATGATAGAGGGGGGGAAGATGTAAGGGAAACTGAGGACTCCAGGTGACTGGAGGGCTTTGTCCAGGGATCTGGAAGACAGATCAGTCTTTAGCGCTTTGTTTTGATTACATTGGAGGCTTTCAGACTTCCAAGGGACCGCTTCCAGTACAAGGCAGTTCAGGGGGGAGAGGCTAGGGATGAAATTCAAGACATGATCTAAAATGTATTTAAAATGTCCGATGGACTGGGGAGACGTCAAAGGGCTTACGCAAACCTGAGGACTCAAGTTAGAACCCAGGAAGTGCCAGGTGTGGTGGCACACGCTTGCAATCCCAGTGCCGAGGAGCCAGGGACTGGTGGACTCCTGAGGCTCACTGGTGAGGCGCCTTAGCCTACTTGGAGAGTTCCAGGCCCATGAAAGACACTCTGTGATCTGGGAGTGGTGGTGCACACCTTTAATCCTGGCACTCAAGAGGCACAAGCAGGCGGATTCCTGAGTTTGAGGCCAGTATGGGCTGTATGATGAGTTCCAGGCCTGCGAGGGCTGCCTAAACAGGCACTGTGGCCAGAAAGCAAACACAAACAAAAAGAAAGCAAGGTCAATGTCTGCTGAGGAACAAAGGGCTGGAGTTGACCTCTGATCTCCACATGCACCTGTGTGCACATATACAGTAAACAAAACAAAACAAATGCCCAGAAGCACTTACACGATGTTGACAGGCATCTTCTGTGATCCAATCTTTCTGGGAGCCAAGTGCTAAAATGTACATATCATTGGCTGAGGAGTTCTAGCATATCATCCCACATAAATATTACATGGCTATAAGAAGTACATGTAGCCGGGCGGTGGTGGCGCACGCCTTTAATCCCAGCACTTGGGAGGCAGAGGCAGGCGGATCTTTGTGAGTTCGAGGCCAGCCTGGTCTACCAAGCGAGTCCAGGACAGCCAGAGATATTCAGAGAAACCCTGTCTCGAAAAAAAAAAAAAAAAAGAAGTACATGCAGACATGAGCGGAATCCCTCATGACGGCAGTGTTCACAGTAGAACAAAAACCAAAACACCAAGCAAATAAACAAAAACAGTCCCTGCAAATTTCTATAGAGTAAATGAAGAAAAAGCCATAACCCATAGCATGGTTTTCTGTTTTTTAAATAAGAAAAACTTATAGATGTTGGTGTTTGTATGAGCAGGAAAAAAATGTCTGTAACAATATGATAATCTAATTACCTGGGGGAAAAGAAGTGAGAATACTTTTATTAAATGTATTAGTTTATCTTCAGCTCTGGGGATGGAACCTGGAGCCTCTGGAAGGCAGGATAAGTACTCTGCCACTGAACTGGACCCCTAGCCATCTTCCACTTGTCATATTGAGACAACATCATGCTGAATTGCCAGGCTGATGTTGATCTCTCTCTGTAGCCTAATCGGACATTGAATTTGCAATCCTCCTGCCTCAGTTTCCTAGGTAGCTGGGGTGACAGACCTATGCCACCAGGCCCAGCATGTTTCCTCCCTTCATGCCCTGTTGAGTTTTTGTTTTTGTGATTCATGATAATAATGTTTCACATATGAAAGTAAAAAAAAAATTAAGCAAAAGAAGTGTGTGAAACCAAGAAATGATAAACAAACATGAGTTTCAGGCTGCAGGAGGGACTGAAATGAAGAGGGAACAGCTCACCAGGAATTCCCTTTGTGCCCACAGAGTCCCCTTGGGGAGGTGACTGGACGGACGGCAGTGTCATTCACTTATTCAGAGGCTAAATGGAAACTGAAGGAACGATGTGTGTGGCAGGATCAGGGCTGGGTGGTGTAGCCAGGTGTACACAGAGAGTCTAATAGAATAGACGCAGGAGGCTGGAGAGCACATGAACTGAGAGAGGAAAGCAAGGGGAGCCGGAGCAACCAGCGGGCAGGGAGCGGTAGATCCCTCACATGAGGACTGCTGGAGTGGCCTTTGCCACCAGTGGGACTTTGACTTGGACGGTCAGCTGAGCAGACAGTAAGACTGGGCATGCACAGGAGAGGGATGGGGAATGTCTCTGTGACAGACTCAGACTCCCTGTGACCATCTCTAAGGACATCCGGATAGAGTGGAGGAACAAAAAATAGCAGCCAGAACCAACTGTCTTAACCTCCTGTGTATCAGGGAAGGACACCTGGGAGTTTCCACAGTGAAGAACTGCTAGGGACAGGACCACTCACTCTGGAGGGACCCTCCTTTCATATCAAGGACACCCACACTCGGCTCCCATTCTGGGGCCCTCCCCACGTAAAGCCCTTCCCTACACCATTGGGAACCTGGAATGTAGGTAGGCAGGCCAAATATTTGCCCATATTCCTTCCATCCTCAAGCTACCCTTACTGCACACTCCAGTCCGCACTAGGAGCAGGGAGTAAAAGAGGCCTAACATGTCCTGGGAACAGACTCAGGGTATTTGAGCAAAAGCTTCCAGGGTCCCAGGTACCTGGAAGGCAGATGTGGGCATTTCTCACCTGGCTGGGCGAACTCTTTACCTGCAGGGAAGAATGTAGCAAGGAGAACGCCAGAGCCTGGTCCTTTCAGGTACACACCTTACCAAGGCACTCTGCTTCTCCTACTCTCTGGATAGTAAGGTCCCTCAAAGTGCAGATGACACGATGTAGCTAACTAACCGAGAGTATCAGAAATGGCTCAGGTTTGGGGGTGAGCACCCTGGGACTCAACTCAGGAAGTCGGTTTGGGGCTGTAAGGCAAGCAAACTCACACCTGAGTAGAAAGCCATTATTTTGGCATCTGTATTAGGCAAGGCTATCTGGAGGTACAGAACTGACAGCATGGTGCACTGACATACACATAGGCAAAATATACACAGAAAATAAAAACCTTTTTATTTTTTTGTTTTTGAAACAGAGTCTCACTATGTAATCCTGGCTGGCATAGAACTTTCTATGTGGAACAGGCTGGCTTTAAACTCACAGAGATCTGGTTGTCTATACCCACTGATCACTGGGATTAAGGCATGGGCCACTAGGCCCAGCTACACCTCATGCCCTGTGTTGATTGGACTCTCTGCAGGAACAGCACCAGTAGAATGAGTACACATTATAAACAAGGTTATCAGCCGTGGGCGGTGGCGCACACCTTCAATCGCAGCACTCGGGAGGCAGAGGCAGGAGGATTTCTGTGAGTTAGAGGCCAGCCTGGTCCACAAAGCAAGTCCAGGACAGCCAGAGCTCTGTTACACAGAGAAACCCTGTCTCGAAAAACCAACCAACCAACAAACAAGGTTATCAGACTGGCTCACATAACAGTGGCCGTCTGTACCTGGTAGCTGCTTGGCCCTTAATGCTGAATGCCTCAGTGGCCCTACTCTGCCAGTGAAGGGGTGGAGGATTCCTGGAGAGCCACAGCCCAGGTCTCTATGGTGACCTCCAAGCTGGCCTGAGCTTTAGAGTGACACCCTGACTCAAAAAACAAAAACCAAAACAAAACCAACAAATCGTTTTTTCAGTTTTTTTTTTTTAATATGTGAAGAATCTTCTTAGCAAATTAAAGAACGGATGAAGATACCTGGGTAGTAAAAAAAAAACAAGGCTTTGCGGTCAGACAAGCATGACGATGAATCCTTTTGTCCATCAAATTTCATAATAAGCCCACCTATAAGAAGGGTGATGCGGGGGATGAAGAGACCGCTAAGCCGTGAAGAACGCATGTGCTCTTGCAGAGGACCAGCGTTCAGTTCCTAGAACCCATGACAACTGGCTTACAATTGCCCCTATCACTCCAGCTCCCGGAGATCCGACGTCTTCTTCTGGCCTCCATTGGCAACTGCACTCGTGTGCACATATATACACAGAGAGACCCACAAAATAAAAATAAACCTTTACAAAGAAAAAAAAGATGCTAGTTGGCTCAGCGGCGCACACCTGTGTCCAGAACTCGGGAGGCTGAGGAGAGGGCGGAGGATGGTGCGTTTGAGGCTAGCCTAGACTACCTAGCTGGACGTTAGGAAGGCAAGCCTTTGCGATGACGACAGGGATGACGCTCTTCTACAGGAAAAACTAGGCGGAAGGGGCGGAGCCGGAAGTAGAAGTGGGACGCGGGAGTCTGCAGCGTCTCCGTTGCCATGGAACCGGAGAGCATGGAAGAGCAGAAATCCACAGTTTCTCCGCCCGATATGTCCCCGGAGACCGTGTGGGCGTCTGCCTCGCAAGGGGCCAGCAGCCCCAGCTGGTCCACCAGGAAGTCCACTATGCGGTCCTCTCTCTTCTTCACCGAAGGTCCCCAGTACGGCTTCTCCACGCGGTCCCTCCGCTCCGGGTTCCTAGGGCTCCCGCCCATCCCGGAGCCGCAGATGCTGCGTCCGCGCCCCACCTCGCTGCGCACGCAGGACATCTCGCATCTGCTTGCCCGCGTCTTCCGAAACTTGTACACCGCCCAGGTAATCGGAGATGACTTGAGTGACAGCATGATCAAGGCCCGCGGCAGTGATGATGTGCGCCAAGAGGAGTTCCTGGACCAGTTGCAGCAGGTATAGCGGGTGCCGAGTCTCCCGTGATAGGCTCTGGATGCAGCCGCGCCAAAGTGAAGAGCCCTATCCAAACTTTACACGCACGCATATAAACGATACCTCCAGCGCCTTTCTCAGTTTACATGCACATTAGGCGTTGCAACTATAAGCCCTCGTCTGGGTGACTCTATCACTAACCACAATCATGGCTGAGGCATTCTTGCTCACATCTCTGGTCAGCATCTCTGGTTTCTTCTGCACTAGGGTCAAAACAACTGACCTGGGCCCTCCTGATGAGCCTGCCTCTGGCGGCCCAGCTGTCGAGGACTCCATTCCAAGCTCCCCTCTGTATCAGCCTCTAGGACCTTTCTTCTTCTTCTTCTTCTTCTTCTTCTTCTTCTTCTTCTTCTTCTTCTTCTTCTTCTTCTTCTTCTTCTTCTTCCTCCTCCTCCTCCTCCTCCTCCTCCTCCTCCTCCTCCTCCTCCTTCTTCTCTCTTTTCCATCCTTCACTTGCTCCTGACATGACATGGCCCCAGCCTCATTCATTCCTCATCTAAAACATACCTACTGTGTGCCATGCTCAGTCCTAAGCCGTGAGGATTCAGTCGCCATGGATACATCACAAGTGGGATACACCTCAGGGGTAGAGTGCTTGCCTGGCAAATGTAAGGCCCTCAAACACCAGAAATGCAGCAAAACAAAACAAAACAAAACAAAAACAAACAAACCAAAAAAACTTTAAAAAGAAAATAAAGGGACTGATAAAATGGCTCAGCAGTTAAATGTGCTTGCTGCTAAGCTGTCTCACACACACACACACACACACACACACACACACACACACACACACACCCTCCTTCCCAGTGGCAGGATATTGATAGATCTATCTTGGGTAATCATGGCAGAATGAAGTCAAGAGTGCAAGAGCCAAATTATTCTCAGAGAACAGTGTTCCACCTCACTCCCCCCTTTCTCTGTGCCCCCCCCCCCCACACACATACAGTCTTCTGTGATCTTCCCTGAGCCTTGGAGGGAGGAATACAGAACTCCCACTTGACAGCTCAAGTTCCAGCATTCCCTTATTCTGCTTTTTGATGGTTATGGAAATCTGGAGCTATTGTGAAGAGAGAGTCTGTGCCCACAGAGATTGTTGTAAGTATTGGGCTCTCATGATCTGAGGTCCACATAGTCTCATTGGCTGGTCATCTTTCACAGAAATACTGCATGGTGTGATGATTAACCACACAAGCTCAAAATACATACTCAGGCCTCCACAGCACACAACTTGTATGGCTTTGAGGATCATGTGAGTCAGTTCAGTAAAAAACCATTACCTGATGACTTTAGGGAGGATCCTGACTCTTATATCCAAGAATTAGGATCAGGCTTTCTGGAAGGTCCAGGTAAGGGGACACTTGACTTAAGCACAGCACTTTATGTTCAAGGCTGTCCTGGCCACTGCATTCCCAGAGGAGGTTTTCTGTCCACAAAAAGATTTAGCCACCACCTCCTAGCACCTCATACCCATTCCTCTAAGAGTGGCTGGAGCTGGAGAGTGGACAGCCATGGCATTTCCCACCGGGCCTGATGACCTGACTCCTCTATCCCCAGGACCCACATGATAGAAGGAGAGAACTGACTTCCACAAGCTCACCATAGCGTCCTGTAGCTCACCACTGCCCCCACCAATAGATAGGCAAGTGGAAATCAAGTAAGAATGACTAAATAAATGTCTTTGAGTGCTAGAAAGGCAATACAGAGAGTGCTCTCCCCATACACTGCTGTCTTATCATTCCCCACCCCTGTAAATACTCTGCTTCCAGTTCCAAGAATATGGTTTAGAAGGTGACTGGCTTGTCAGTCAGTCTTGAAATTGAAGCACGTGCTGGGACAGCCAGGTTGGACCTCTCAGTGCTGATGCTGTGGCAGAGTTTGGGGTATAAGGTTTGCAAGAGTTAAAAAAGCAGGATTGAGTCACAGAAGGTGAACTGAGATGGGGGTCCAATAACTTGGGAAATTCAATAGGTTGGGGGCTAGAAAGAAGGTTCAGTGGGTGAGAGAACTTGGAGCGCAAGTTCAGGTCCCAGCACCCACATAGAAAACTGGGCATGGCCGAATGCCTGCCTGTAACCCCAACACTGTCTAGGGGTGGAGGTAGGATTGCTGGGGACAGCTGGCCATCATGTGTACTTCCAAGTTCAGTTAGAGACCCTATCTCAAGAGAATAAGGTGAAGGGTCATAAAAAAGCACTGAATGTCTTCCTTCGGCCCCTGCGTGTGCATGCACGCACAAATATAGACACATGCAACACTTAAAAAATATTGATTTTATTTTTTATTTATGTGTATGCATACATGTCTGCATGTGCTTTAATGTGTGTGTGTGTGTGTGTGTGTGTACGCCAGAAGACTGTGAGATTTCCTTATGGCTGTAGGTACAAGCAGTTATGAACTGACTGGTGTGGGTGCCAGGAACTGAGCTCGCATCCTCTGGAAGAGCAGCCAGTACTGTTAACAGCAGAGCCACCTCTGCAGCCTCCCAACCCCTCGGAAAAAGGCAGCAAATTTCCCTAAGTAGCGTATTACCTGACCACATATCTCTTTGAATCAAAACAGCCATGGCTTTATGTACACCAGATGTGGATGCAACAAAAAATGTTATCTCAGGTGAATCCCTTCCAGCAGCTTAAATAGAGAAAAGTGGCTGATAGCCGGAAGCCGCCCGCTGGCTGTGTTTGATGGAGCTAGACAGTAGGGCCTTTCCTGAATCGAGATTTGGGTAGCCTCACTTTGGTGTACCAAAATGGGTTTGCACTTCACAGTACGACTGGCGGCTCTCTTTACTGTGAAACCCGGAGTTGGAGTACCAAGCTTGACTCTGTTACTGGACACATTATGAAATCGTCATTTCTGTCTCTTGACTCCAGATTTTACATCTCGTGGGTCAGACCAGAGGGTTTTGATAGTTCTGTAGCTGCCTTGTGCTTGTCTGAAAGCCCTGATATGGAAGGGA
This sequence comes from Lophiomys imhausi, assembly GCA_907164525.1. Lineage (NCBI taxonomy): Eukaryota > Metazoa > Chordata > Mammalia > Rodentia > Muridae > Lophiomys > Lophiomys imhausi. The sequence continues at coordinate 4,788,096 of CAJQZJ010003646.1, read as the reverse complement.
ATACGGTAGACCCAAAATGTAGGATCTCATCAGATTTCTGTGCCTTCGAATGCCCAACTTGCAGGTTCGAGCGGTCTATAAACAGCGTCTGGATGAGGTTACCATGTTGGAGAGACATATCATCCAGGCCCGTGCACGGGATCTTGCAGAAACAGAGCATGCCTCCAAACAGAACCAACTACATGTCCTGCAGGCCCCTATCAGGCTGCCCCCAGGTAGGTGTGATGTGTATCCATCTGCCGGCCTCTGCTTCTGCAGCTGTTGGGATTGTACTGTATCCACTCCACTGCCCACTCTTCTCTGAACATCAGGGGACCAAGACCAAGTTGCATATATGACAGTAGTAAAACACTTCAGTGTGCACAGTCCCTCCAGAAGAGTGGCATTCCACATGACCAGCATTTAACACTCCAAGCCAGGGACTTGGCATTAGTGTGACATTGGTCCCTGCCCCACCAGTCCCATTTAAGTTCTGCTGACCCCACCATGACTTCTTCTCCTCTGACCTTTCCTTGCAAGCTCACCAGGTAGGCTGGGCTTGCTGGCCAGTGAGCCCCAGGAATGTGTCTGTCTCCACCTTGAAAGCCGGACGTACAATTGTGTGTGACCACAGGAGCCCAGTTGTGATCAGACATCATTTGTTCTGGCTTCTCAGCCTTCTGCTTGTAATGTGTCTTTCTTTTATTTCAAAAGCGGTAGAGAGGAAAAAAAGCCTCCAACTGCTTATATTATTTCTCAGCCTTTCTGTATCCATTAATACAGTTGTCACGAGGTGAGGAGTCTTTCACTTCTCTCTATGGGTGGAGAAGGGTTGCGACTCCTCAGGACAGCTTGTGCACTCATCCCTGTCCTCGCTGGTCACTGGCCCACACTAGCTTCTGGAGATTGGAACAGCCGGCCCCTTATAGAGCAGTGCTCAGTAGCCACAGGAACAGCGAAGGAAGCCCAGCCTTCCCAAAGTAAGACTGTCATCAGGGCTGGCACAAGGTTTTCATAAGTCCAGGTCTGATATGGAAGGAGACTCTTCAAAGTCTGATAAAGAAACTGCCTTAGGGAGCTGGAGAGATGGCTCAGAGGTTAAGAGCTCTTCCAGGGGTCCTGAGTTCAATTCCCAGCAACCACATGGTGGCTCACAACCGTCTGTATTGAGATCTGATGCCCTCTTCTGGCCTGCAGGCACACATGCAGACAGAACACTGTATACATAATAAATAAATTTAAAAAGAGAGAAAGAAGGAAGCTACCTTAGTGAGGGCTGGAGAGAAGGCTCAGTGGTGAATGTTCCGCTCTTTCAGAGGGCCTGAGTTCATTTCCAAGTACAGGAAGCTCACAACCACCTGCAACTCCAGATCCAGAGGATCTGCTGCCTCTGGCCTTCTCTTGCATTTCTCTTCCCATCCACCCCCTCAAAGCATGCACACACACCTACATATACACACATACACACACACTTAAAAATCTTTCTAAAAACTGCCCTGAAGAGGATGCTCAGTATTATGTGTGTAAAAATGTCATTATTTTATGTGCCAACTTAAAAAACAAACAAGCAAAGCAACAAAAAGACCACCCCAACCCGTACACCCTAGTAGGACTGAGGAGAAGGTTTGAAGAGAGAGAAGATCTTTTATTTTGTCTCATGACCATCACCAAAGTCCATAGGAACTAGGCTGGATTGTGTCCCCTTGGCACTGCTATTATTCCCCCACCAAAGTCTTCCCTTCCAAGTTGGTAGGTCGAGGACTTCACTTCCAAAAGTGATCCTTCCCTGTGGTTCCAGGATCCATCAGAAAGGGTCTGGGGGAGTTCTGGAAGGAGTAGCATGAGCCTTAAGAAGTAGTAGCTTGTGCGTGATTCCTGGCCATCAGGTTTTTTGCCCATTTGATTGATCGATTTTGTTGTTTATACATGTGTATCTGTGTGGTATATGCACTTGAGTGCAGGTACCCTCAAAGGCCAGAGGAAGGTGGAAGATCCCCATCATCGCAGTTCCAGGCAGTTTCTGAGCCACCAGATATGGGTGCTAGGAACCCAACTCCAAGCTTCCTTAACCACACCTTCTCCCCAGCCCCGGCTGTCTGTTTTGGAACCGCCTTTGGATGACTTATTGAGAAACTTGTGCTTCAGGGCTGCCAACCAGTGTTGTTCATGGTAGTTCCCCTGGCCTTCCTTAGCCTGTGATACCCTGTACTCAACTCCCTTCCATTTGCGATGCTGGGAGTGTCTTCTGCTTCACGCTTTGACCGTTAGCTTGCCACCAACCTCCTCATCCTTGTTAGCACCCGTGAAGGCAGAAGCAGGTTTTCTTCCCAATCACCTTCATCGCTGTGTACTGGGGACTGGTCCCAGGGCTTTGTGCATGCCAGGCAATTGCTCTCCTAACTGAGCTACATCCTCAATCCCTAGGGGAACTTCTAACATGGCACGAGAAGGCTCCCCCCCCCCATACATAGCAGTAAAGATTTGTGTAAACAGACTGTAATACGAATTGTGAACTCTCCCTTAAGACATGTGCTTTGATTGATGGTGATACATCAACATAGGCTCATCGTTTGTAGCAAGCATGCTGTCTGTGGAGGATGCCAGTCCTGGGGACAGCTACACACGCACAGGGGTAGAGGGACATGGACACTCTCAGGCCCTCTCAGTTTGGGTGCCAGTGTCTAGCTGCTGCAAAGTCTGAAGCTGACAGATGGCTCAGTGTGTGAAGGCACTTGCTGCCAAGCCTCACAGCCAGAGCTCAGTCCTCAGGACCCGTGTGATAGAAGGAGATCAGCTGACCCCTGAAAGTTGTCCACTGACCTCCACACGTGTACTGTGGCTCCTACATGCCCCCCCCCCATAGACACACAATAAACACACAAATGTGATTAAAATATAGCAAAAGTCTATTTTAACAAAACCTTCCTCACATCTGCCAGAAGAGATCACATTTCTCTCAAGTCACTTGCCAAGGGCATCTATTTTCAGTTAATGTTTCTACACACTAGTGGTATAAATTATATGCGTGTGTGTATGTGTTTACTATTATTTCTTGGCTCATCAACTGCAAACATCAACTTTCACGCTGTTAAGTGACTTTCTCTAATGTGTCATTAGGTCAGTGGGAGTTGGCTGAAGCTACAGTTATTGGTTGCCATAGACTGGGCTCAACTGTTCTCTGCATGACTTTTTTGCTGGTATCTAAGATGAAGAGACAAGGAGGCTCTTCTCTGTTGGTGGCCAGAGCTCACCAAGCACATCTCAAACCCTTGCCAGCCTCAGTTGGCCAAAGCCAAAGGTGAAGAGGAACAATCTGTTACAGCAAGAAGCATAGGGAATGCCTCGCAACTCAGAACTCTTGCCTGGCCTGAGCCATAAGCACAGCCTGCCTTCCTAACAGTGAACAATCTGAGCCGCCCTCCCATCTGCATCAAGCTGTGTGTACACCCCACTTCAAACAATGCAATAAATTGCCCCCCAACAATAATTCCCTATTGCCATACATGTCTTGGAACATGTGCAGAAACTAGAGGCAGCCTAAACCAGTTTTGGGGGCATGCATGGTAAGGCAAACTGTCCTCTGGGTGAAGTTTTAGGGGAATTTTCCTACGGATCATCTTGTGCATATGCATAATTAAACACACATATGCTTAAAATCAGATGCATCATGAGAAAGGACATACACAATAAAGGCTTACATAATCCAAGTCTATCAATGGAAACAGAGACCCACTCACAGGTCATTCTTCAGCCACCAGCTCCTCCTCTCAGACTTCATCTAAAGAAACCTCAAACAATAACCAAGACTCTTGGGAGCTCTAGCTCAAGTAGTCCTTGCAGTGTGTGTCCTGTGTCTCTTTAAAATAAAACTTCTTGCTGCTTTGCTATTTGTGTACGCTTTTCCATTTCTTTTAATAAGATGCCACGAACCTGGAAACACCTGGTCTAGACTGGGACTCTCAGTAACACTGTCTCTAGTGACATTGCAAAGGATGGACATAGAAGGGTGAAGAGCCAGGGCTATGCTCCCTCTATGGTCCTGTATCTTGTGTCTTCACAGACTGCATGTAGAGTTGTAGCTTGCCCCAATAACCCCATGCACAGCTTTGCCCAGTTGTTGGCTTCGGCCGAGCGGCTGACAAATCTTTGATCATTAGTTTCTTAAATCTCAGCTTCACCCCAAGACTCTGAGAATTTACTTGGGAAGTATAGGCTTGGAGCATTTAGGTGTGGGTTCAGCTGCTTCTGCCTGGGCGTAGCCTAAGTGCCTTTGTCCTGTTCCCTTCTCTGCAGTGAAGACAGTCTTCAGGTGGTGTATAGACAGCAAGTTACTTCAAAAGCATCACTTAATCTGCACGGAGGACTACTACAACGACCCTGTGCCATTTTGTGCAGCGCCCAAAGGTATCTGTCCTTAACTACTCTGGTGGAGTGCAGGGACATCCCGCGGTTGCAGGCTCACCCTGCCCACCGTTGCTGCTATTTCCTTGTGCCCTGGCTTTCCCCTCCTCTTTAGTTGTGATCATGGATTGGAGTACTCTCATCTGAGTTGTCTCTTCTTCATTACTTTAATACCTTCAAGGCAAATGTCCCATCTCCCCGACATGGGATTTGATGCCTTTTTTGGCTGCCCAGCACCTAGAGGTTCAAAAATGTTTAGATGTAGCTGAATGAACCAGCAAAGGGAAGGGTCGAAGACTTAGATAACCAAGCAATCAAGTTCCTGATGCAGGCAGAGTGGACCAGGGTCTTCCCAAGTCAGGAAAAGAGCAGCTTTTTCAAACATTGAGAATAAAGAGAAGAATAGGCTAGGGGGACAGACGAAGAGGGAGGAGGGGGGAACAAAGTTGGAGGTGGGGCCTGTGAAGCTGAGCCAGTTTCTAGGGGGAGGAAGATTCAGACCCAGGGGCGTGAGGGTGGTGATGAGAGAGAGACCCACGTAGAGAAAGGGAGAAGGAGGCAGAGTCAGCTGTGCTGAGTGGCTGCCACTTCAGGACTTTTCTGTTGGATACTCACTACCCACCAGGTAAGTAAAGGGGACACTCGCTCCTTGAGGGCTTACTGGGCATTAAGATGTGTGTGTGGGGGGGTGTTCATTGCACTTTTGCTAGCAACACAAGTCCCAATCTAGCCTTGGGGACATAGTCTTACAGATATGGGAAGCTGACACAAATGCTGATTCCTCACATCAAGTTTTTTTGTTTGTTTTGTTTTTGTTTTTTGAGACAGGGTTTCTCTGTGTAGCCCTGGCTGTCCTGGACTCACTTTGTAGACCAGGCTGACCTCGAACTCACAAAGATCCGCCTGCCTCTGCCTCCCAAGTGCTGGGATTAAAGGTGTGCGCCACCACCGTCCGGCTTTTTTTTTTTTTTTTAATTACTCACTACAGAGTAGAGAGATGGCTCAGCAGGTAGAGGCACCTGTCACCAAGCCTGGTGACCTGAATTCGGTCCCAGGCCTAAGTTGTGAAAGTTGTCCTCTGACCACCACACGCACGCTGAAAAAGTACATGTCTGCAATAAATAAGACATAATAAAAATAAAACTTCAATGAAATCACTTAAGGGGAGAGGCGCAGAGAGATGGCTCAGTGCTTAAGAGCACTGGCTGCCCTTCCAGAGGACCTGGATTTAATTCCCAGCACTCACATGGCAGCTCACAACCGTCTGTAACTTCAGTTCCAGGGAATCTGACACACACACACACACACACACACACACACACACACACACACACACA
>CAJQZJ010003646.1:4742499-4760994 GCA_907164525.1 Lophiomys imhausi | reverse complement strand
CTGACTGGTGTGTAACGGTGTTCGAGTCTTCATTTCAATGTTTGTCTTAGTTTGTTCATTTTCCTCCTCCTTCTTCACTCATACATTACATCCTGACCACAGTTTCCCCTTCCTCCACTCCTCCTAGGTCCCTCCCACACACCTCCCCTCTCCCCCAGATCTACTCCTCCTCTATTTCCCTTCATAAAAGAGCAGACCTCCCAGAGATATCCACTGAATATGGCATAACCAGTTATAAGACTAGGCACAAACCCTCATATCAAGGTGGAAGGAGGCAACTCAGTAGGAGGAAAAGGGTCCCAAGGTCAGGCAAAAGAGTCAGAGACACCCTCCACCCCCTAGTTTCCCACCCTCGTTGCTCACAACTCCTGCTGTTGGGAGTCCTACAAGAACACCAACTATGCAACTATAACATATATGCAAGGATCTAGCTCAGACCCATACAGGCTCCACGATTGTCGCTTCAGTCTCTGTGAGCCTGTATGACCCCTGTTACTTGATTATATGGGCCATGTTCTCCTGGTGTCCTTGACTTCTCTGACCCCTACAATCCTTCCCCTAGAGACCTACAGCCAAGCATTAGATGGGGTTGTGTTCATTCTTAAAAGTAATATATTGAGGTCTCCAACCATTCTACTTGAATTGCCCATTTCCTTTTCAATTCTGCCAGCTTCTGTGATGTGCACACAAGACCCATCAACAGATGTAATTACTGGTTTATGTGGTTCTCTTTTAAGCCAGATAAAAGAAATGAGTTACAGGGGAAAATTAATTTATCCCATCTTTTATATTTATGGATTTTCTTTGATAGTAACATGTCAGTCTGGACCCCACAAGGGAAATAGAACAATAATTTATTAAAATACAATTTTGGGGTCTGGGGAGATAGCTAAGTTGATGAAGTGCTTTTGGTGAAAGGGTGGGACCCTGAGTTTGGATCCCAGCACCCACATTAGAAGCATGTGTTTGTAATCTCAGTACTGAGGAGGCAGAGACAGGCAGTGCTCCAGGTCTTGCTGGCTCGCCAGCTTAGCTGGACCCTGTCTTAAAAAATAAGGTAGACAGCAACTCAGGACACCAAACACTGACACTGACCTCTGGCCTACACACATACACACAAGACCTTTTGATACAGCCAGACATGGTGCATGGCTGTAATACTATAGCACTCAGGCATCTGAAACAGGAATATTATGAATTTAAGCACCACTCAAGACACATAGCAAGACTATTATTATATTATGTATACTACATTGTGTATATATAATGTATAATACACAAACTATATATATAATATTATGTGTGCATATATATATATATATATATATATAAAATTTCTTGCAGTTATATCTTAATCAACTCACCTGACTATGGCTGGCCAGGCAATCTCAGGCTCTTGCTTTTAAGACCTCTCAGATGATTGACAGACCCATCTGGACTCTCTAGGATAATCTTTGCTCAGCATAAGTGCTAATCATACTGCAAAATGCCTCCAGCCGTCTAGACATGTGGAGCTCTTTTCATCAAGCTCCTGCTTCACAACAAGAAAAAAAAAAAAAAACAAGCTGAGAAGCAACTCTCTTTCTGTCTATCAGAGAGCTGAGGACATGGCAGGAGTACCACCCAAATTCCAGGCAGACAGTCAAACATAGAAAACAAGTCAGTTGGGCTGGAGAGATGGCTCAGCGGTTAAGAGCACTGGCTGCTCTTCCAGAGGTACTGAGTTCAATTCCCAGCAACCACATGGTGGCTCACAACCATCCACAACTTGATCTGATGCCCTCTTCTGGTTGCAGATGTTCATGCAGATAAAGCAGTCATATACATAAAATAAATAAATCTTAAAAAAAAAAAAGAAAACAAGTCAGTTTTCCTGAAGCTGAAGTAGTTGGAGCTGGTCATGGAAGGAACACTCAATAGCCTCAAAAGTTCTAGAGGCCGAATATTGACTGGGATAAGACTCAAAACTTTTGGGAGCTGTTGTAGTTTACTTTTTGTTGTTAAAAAACAAACAAACAACAACATTCTAACAAAAAGAAACTTAGGGGAAAAAAGCATTTATTTGGCTTATGTTTCCAGGGCTAGCGCGTCACTGAGGGAAGTCTGGGCAGGGACTAGCGGAACGTGTCTGGCTCCCTCTTAGGCTCATGCTCAGCTAACTTTCCTATAGAGCCAGGTTCATCTGCTTAGAAATGGTGCTGCCCACAGTGGGCTGAGACCTCCTGCATTTGTTACCATCCAGGGAATCTCCCATAGACATGCCCACAGGCCAATCTGATCTGAGCAGTCCCTCAACTGGGACCCTCAGATGACAGTTAAAACTAACTAAGACAGAAGTACCTAGAGTCTTGTGGTAAAAAGGGAGAAGAAAAACATTTTTTTTTCATTCGCTTAGGGATAAGAAGAGGTGAGTAACCATTCTAAAATAAGCCCAGAGTATGCTCCTTAAAATTTCTCAGACATTTCAACTTTGAGTGATTTAAAATTTAAATATTTTGTTTCTGCATGCTCACTGTTAAAGTATAAGAATATGGTTGTTTTGAATGGTGATCTTGTATTTTTGTTGCAGCCGTGGCAAACTTGGTGTTAGGAGTTTGATTTGAAGTTGCCTATGGTTTTCTTGAGGAAGGGTCTCACTGTGTAGCCCCAGCTGGCCTGAAACTCCTCATGTACACCAGGCTGGCCATGAACTCACAGTGAACCCCCTGTCTCTGCCTCCTGGCTTCTGGAATTATAAATGTGCACCACCATCCCTAGATGTTTTATTGTTGCTATTTTGGTTTGGTTTGGTTTGGATTGGGTTTTGTTTGTTTATTTTGTTGTTTTATTATTTTAAGATTCCTCAGAGCTTTCTGCAAGACACCCTCATGCCATTTTGTAAATTTGGATAGTTTTCCTTTTCCTATCTGGGTGTCATGTGATTTTCTGTGTTCCAGCTACCTTCCTGTGTATGCTGAGGTGCAGCAGCCTCACGTGTACCTGAAGAACAGCCATGTGGAGTTCAGCAACCTCTACATTGGTGTGCCCGCAAAATCAAGCATCATGCTGGTCAATGGCACGCTCCTGCCTACTCGGTTTCACTGGGGCAAGGTGATTGCGCCTGAGCAAGCAGGAACTGCAGCTCCTGTGGCCCCGCCCCCTAAGCGGCTCCGCCCTCCAGAATAAGTGTTCAGCCTCCCTCCTAAAGCCTGTCACTCCATCCACAGTTCGAAGCAAAACATGGCTCTTTAAGGAGCAGTTCATCTTGCCTGACCTTTCATGGCCCCATCTTTAGGAAATTCTAGTTCCCTCCCTTAGAAGGGGTTCCTGATGAACACAGCTGGGACCTCCCAGCCAGCACAGCTCACAGCTGGTCCAAATAGCTGGTCAGAGTCTAGTCATGGCAATGCTCTGTGGTTGACAGTGGAGCTCGCTGTGAGCCCCATGAGAAGAAACCTGAAAGGCAGCTGCCTTATGCTGTACATCACAATGAATTGCCCAGTGTGTCCAGTCAACCCCTGGTGGGTAGCGAAGTCCACCCATACTTGGGGAGGAGAAAAGGCTCTTTGGTTTATTCTTGAAGCGCCCAGCCCTTCCCAGTTTGCTGTGCTAGTAGCACTCCGTGTAGACCGTGGACCATCTGGTAGCCTCACAAGTCAATAAGCCCATCCTGCATCTTACAGCTCCTGGGGGCTCAAGCAGCCTTCTGCAAAGTGACAATCTCTCCCAGACGTGGCCTACTGGGCCCCAGCGAAGAATGGCATCTCCACTTGGAGTTGACAGTCCACACGCAGGTGAGTGAGGCATTTGGGAATGCCTGGTGGCTGGGAAAGCACCCTGTGCAACTGCTCGTACCAGTGCTCCCTGGGAGGCCTACCGCACACCCTACTCCTGCTCTTCATCAATGGGTAAGAGACTTAATGTATTTGTGTTTCACTCCGTACCTACTCTCCGAGGCCACAAGACCAGAGGGCCTAGAGTAGGCTCAGATGTGTCCCCGGGACCCACTGACCATGCTGCCACAAGCTCTACCCTTTCCTGGACAACTCTATGGCCTCAGGCAGTCCAGTTGTCCGATTTTCCCAGGGCAAAGCCATTGCTCAAGGCGGGTGCTGTTCTGGGTGCTGAAGCAGAAGGCTAACGGGTGGCTAACATCTTCCTAGAAGAGGCTCATCTTTGCCCTGGATTATCCCAAATGGATGCCATCACAGTGGGACATGCTCAGTGCTTGGGTGTTGCTGGCTATCTTGTGGATCTTTTGGGAAGAGAAAAATTCTCAGCTCCTTAAAAATGAAAGGTTTTTCTTTTTTCTTGATTTTTTTCTTTTCCTTTTTCTTCTTTCATTTCTTTTTTCTTTCTTTTCTTTTCTCTTTCTTTCTTTCTTTGTTTTTTTTTTTGAGGTAGGGTTTCTTTGTGTAGCCCCAACTGTTCTGGAATTCTCTGCGTAGACCAGGCTGGCCTCAAACACACAGAGATCCACCTGCCTCTGCCTCCCGAGTACTGGGATTAAAGGCAAGTGCCACCACACCCGGGCTTTTACCTTTCTTTTTACATTTTATTTATGTATTCATTCATTCATTCATTGTGGGTGTGTGTGCAAGAGTGTACACACATGCCACTGCAACTGAAGGTCAGAAGCCAGCTTTCAGAGACTCACAGGCTCAGCTCCTAGCTCCTGGATGGCACACGTGGGACCAGTGTGCGTTGTTCCACAGCTGAGCCTGGGTACCAGGGTGAAAGAGAGACAGGCTCAGGTCTGGTGTGGAACAGCTTCCTGCTGCCCTTCAAAGAGCGTGCACTGCTCTCTGGAAGTGGCTTTGAGAAGTCTCCTGTGTCAGTTGCTTTTCTCCTTGCTGTAACAAAAGCAACTTACAGAAGGAGAAGTTTACTTACTTTACTCATAGTTTGAGGCTGCAGAGCCTCAAGTTGACAACAAAGATTAGCCACTACACCTTCCTGTGGATATATACAGATACATAGGGTAGACACACATACCCGTGAACGCAAAGGAAGGGTCAGCCTCTAAGGGCCTTGCCTGGACTGCTGGATTGCTCATGCAGGCTCTGGAGGGCTTTCCTCAGAGAAGCCAAGGCTTTCCCGTTCAGAAGATAAGCCTATGGGTTCATCCTCTAAACCCTTACCCTGAAGCTGACCCATGGATCAACTTCTTGCAGGAAAAGCTGACTGATTTGGCCCTCCCTTGTCATGTGTCTGGCATGGAGGAGCCACTGGCCCTGGGCATTTCTGGGAAGCCTCTGGGACTGCAAGTGACCATCACCGTACAGGGCCCTGACAAAAGGTGAGTCCAGAGTAGGGGGAGCCACATGGAGAGCTGGCATTGCACAATGGTTCTGGTCCCCATTACGCCCAATCAAATTCCCACAGTGGAGAGAAGGCTCCCAAGTTGTCACAGGTCTCACTATCTCTGCAGAAACCACTCCTTCCACCCCACCCCATGTGGCATGGCTAAATGCACCACGAGGTGGGAGATGGCAGGGCGGGGGTTTCCCATATGAGGCTCAGCAACTGGGAAGCATGCCATTCTCACCCTTCTGGGACAAATTGCACATTTTGATTACTCCTCTGGCATCTTAGATTGGCAAAAAGGTTGGGCCTTGGGTCTGCCACTCTGTGAGTAGGGAATCAAGAATTAAGTTGGGTTTCAGGACTACTCTGCCACCCCACCTAGAGTGGCTCTCTGAATGGGAGCAACAGTGGCAGGTAACATAATGCCCACTGTCAGCATTACACAGTGGCCAGGCCACTCGGAGGAGCTCCGCTTGGACTTTGGCTCAAATGTGCCACTGAGGACCCCTGTGTCTCGCCAACTCATCCTGACAAACTGCTCCCCGATCCAGACCCCTTTCACAATCACATTCGAGTACTTCGGGAGCACCCTGAACAGCCTGGACAAAAAGATCACTCTGTAAGTGTCCGTCTCTTCCTGGGGCATTTCCCACGGTGCGTGTGGCCTGGTGGGTTATCCGCACTGGGCCATCGTGTGCCTTGGAAGGCTCCTGGAGGCTGACTGGTGTGGGAAGGAGTCTGTGGCTCAAAGACAGATGCACAGAGGAGAGAGCTCTTACAGCCCTCCTTGAAGACCCCAAGTTGGCCCGTGAGAGAGGCCAGGCTTTTGACTCCTTCTCAGCTTGGACTTGGATGTGGAGGGCTTTTGAGACCAGGCCAGACAGGTGGGTAGATGAGGGAGATGCTACTGCAGATGGAGGAACTGGAGACTGAGCACTGGGGTTTGCCTCAGGGATTACAGGATGTCTGGCTCAGAGCCCATTCTGTGTATTTCTTGGGAGGCAATTCCTGTTACCCTAGGGGTAGCTGCACCTAGTGTTGCTTTGGATGGTAGAGGTTCAGTGGAAACAGAAATTTAAAAAGAGGTGAACAGGTAAAGAGGGGCCTGACTGGCTTCCCTTGGGCAGAGCAGATGGGGCTACCTTCCCATGCTGAGCACCTGTCCTCCTGTGCTGAGCACCTGTCCTCCAGTGCTGAGCACCTATCCAGCTGTTCTGAGCACCTGTCCAGCTGTGCTGAGCACCTGTCCAGCTGTGCTGAGCACTGTCCTCCCGTGCTGAGCGCTGTCCTCCCGTGCTGATCACCTGTCCTCCCGTGCTGATCACCTGTCCTCCCGTGCTGAGCACCTGTCCTCCCGTGCTGATCACCTGTCCTCCCTTGCTGAGCACCTGTCCTCCCGTGCTGAGCACCTGTCCTCCCGTGCTGAGCACCTGTCTCCTGTGCTGAGCACCTGTCCTCCTGTGCTGAGCACCTATCTTGCAATACTGAACACCTCCTATCCAACCATTTCTGCCATGGGCTGTGCCTCAGGGTGTAGGATGGGCTGACTGCTTCAATACTATTTTGTGTCTCTGTGAAGCCCTGACATACCCGCTGCCCTGCTAAAGACAGCACACATCCAGGAGCACTTGGCCAAGAAACAGCAGCTGGGTAAGAGCCAGCAACATAGTAAGTGTTGGGCCCAAGCCATGGCAAGAGTTGGGTTTGACATGGCCTTCTGAGGATGTGGGCCAGCACCTGCCAGGGACAGAAGTGTGGACCAGAGAGATCCTCAGTGTATCCCCTCAGTGGAATTCCCAAGATGGCCAAGGTTTTCCTCCTGCTAGGGCCTAAGTTGTGTATGTGGTTTTGGTTTGGGCTGGTGGCAGCTTGACCTCATAGGAGGTACAAGAAGATGTCCAAGCAGGGACTACCTGAGATGGCTGCCTGACTGAATAGAGGCTCCACTGGGGCCAAACTTAGCTGCTAACTCCTGAGGATTTAGTCCTCACTCTCAGCCCAGGGCCCTGACCCTCCATGTTCTTTTCTTCCCAGACTCTGTGGAGAGCATGTTATCTCACAGGAAAGGAGCTGCTTTCTTCCCTCACATCTCCCAGGGCATGCTGGGAGCCTACCAGCAGCTGATTATTGACATCACAGGCTGTGGCAATATGTGGGGCGAGTACTGGGATGAGCTCCTTTGCGTGGTAAGGGCACGCGTGTGGGTACATGACTCCTAGTCTCCTCTCTGTCAGCTGTGGCCCTCAGACTCTCCAAGCACAGCTGCTACCAGCTGCTGCTTGCTCACATCTGCCGCAGCTCCTGGGGTCAAGGCTGAGACACTTCAGAGAGGAGAGTCCTCTTGGACATCTCCATGATGTACAGGGCAGACTGGAAAGAACAGTAAGAGTAAAGAGACAGTAACAACTTCTTCCCAGCACAGCGACCTTACCAGCCCTCTGCATTTTATCATTCAATAGGCAGTCTATCCACACACGCATGGATACACGCAGGCACACACACACACACACACACACACACACACACACACACACAATCTATAACAAACTAAAAGATACAGAAATTTGAACGAAAGGGCCGTAAGAGGCCAGAGGCCCCGAGGCTAGGAGATCAGCAGCGGTAGCAGGTTTCGAGGAGAAGAGAGAGCAGGCAGGAGCTGGGAGTCAAGCAGCTAGGGTGTCCAGCTTGGCAACCAGGCAGCCAGTGAGGCTGGTCTCAGCAGGACCTGGATTCTGGGGGACCCTAGGCTGGTTGGGCGAGTAGAAGCTTTGCCGGAAGGAAATGCAGTGGCTCCCATTGAAAAAAAGCTGGTGCGCTTGCAGGTGGGAGACCTGCCAGTAACCGTCATCCCGGTGTATATGGCCGTGGTGGGCTGCCCCATCAGCTCCCTGAGGAATACATGCTACAGTGTGGCCCCGTTCCAGAAGGAGCCTATTATCAGGTACCCGACTTCAGCCCTGGTCTCTGGTCCCCATGACCCCTGGAACCCTCTGGCTGCCAGTCTGGGTTGTCTGTGCCAGCTCCTGGTTCTCCAGCTGGCCTAGAACCTTCTGAGCCACTCATAAGGAGGGTCTAGAGTGGGGTCATCTTGGAGAAGAGAAGCCTCAGGGGACATGGCTGGCATTTGTGTGTCTCTGAGCTTTGGGGAGACTGGGTGGGCAGAGAGTGATCCAAGGCAGCAACTACCCTAGGGCTGACACAGATAAACTAGGCCCCATCTGATGACCCCAGACACAGTGTTAGAACCAGGGGTGATGCGACAATTCATCTGACACTCTGAGCCCTGGGTATTGGTGTTACTGGGACGAGGACAGATAGCTGATGCCTCTCTGACCTGAGATCCACCCAAGGCTCCTGCTGCCCCAAGGCTGTGCAGTCTGTGAGGAGGACTGCTAGCTACGCTGCTCTCTCCCTCCAGGTTTGGGACCCAGATCTCTGGAGGAAACACAGTCACCAGGGCTCTCCGTCTGTATAACTCCAGTCCCTGTGGTGAGTTGCTCTTGTGGTGGTTAGGTGGTGTGTCTGGCAGGGAGACAAGATGGCCTTGAGGGAACTGACAGCCATGAATAGGACCCAGGGAGTCCAGGTGGCCTGTGGGTCTTGAGACAGACCAGAGGTCCAAAGTAGAGAGGTGACTATGCCAATCCAAGGTTAAGAGAGAGACACTTCCCTCCTTGAGGACAGACTCATCCTTGCTTAACTTTGTGTCACCAGCATCTCTATGCCCAGGGCCCCCTTTCTCATTCCTTCAGCCAGCAGCATTTGAGCTGCAATCAGATGCTACACAAGGGACTAGGGCTACTGGGAGAACAGGGCAAAGGGTTTTACATCCCGGGGCTTCCATCCTGATAACAGTGTGACCAGGTGCTGGGGGCCTTTGAGGAGCCTTTCCGTCTCCTTGTGGGGGACACTTGGGATGCATTTGGGTAAAGCCAGAGAGGTGGGGGCATATGGTGATTTAAGGAAGGGTTATGGACAACTCAGAAGCCAAAGGTTTAAACTCTCCAGGCCATTCTAAGGAAGGCTTGCCCATGTGCGGGAAGCAGGGCTCTGGGAATCTGCTTCTAGTGGGGTCCATACAGTTGTGAAACTGTATTCGAGTCTTCACTGTCACCATGTCTTGCAATCAGGCCCTCCTTGAATTTCCAAGAGCTCTGTGTTGTATTTTCAGCTGATTTATTAGATGCATTTCAGGGCATCTTCTCTTGTCCCCCACCTTGGCTATCCCTCGTTGGCTCCTTTAGTTTATCACTGACACTCTCAGGACTCCCCTTGCCTTGTATGAGCTTCGCCACCCTGGGCATTTCTCGGTGCCACTGACTCACTAACACTTCGATGCGATTTTTGTTTGTTTGCTTTTAAGTTTTAAAATTGCATTTATTAGCCGGGCGGTGGTGGCGCACGCCTTTAATCCCAGCACTCGGGAGGCAGAGGCAGGCGGATCTCTGTGAGTTCGAGGCCAGCCTGGTCTACAAAGCGAGTCCAGGACAGCCAAGGATACACAGAGAAACCCTGTCTCGAAAAACCAAAAAAAAAAAAATTGCATTTATTTATTTGTATGTGTGTGAAGAAGGGTCATTCACAAGACAGGAGGAGTGTGGAAGGCAGAGGACAATTTTCAAGAGTCTGTCCTCTCCTGTTATGTGTGGTTTTGGTAAACAATGCGAGGCTAAGATTTTCAAAATCTGGAGACAACCTTGTCTGGGGGATTTTCTGGTTGGTTCTGCAGTTGTAGGGAGTTGGATGAGGGTGTCGCTCATGCTAGACCAGAGCTCTGCCATGGCCAACTCCCCAGCCATTCTCTCTCTTGTCATTCAGAGACATGGTCTCACCAAGATGCCAAGGCTGCCCTTGAACTCACTTAGGACACACCTGAGCTTGGCATCTTCCTGCCTCATCTTCTCAAGGAGCTGGGATGAAGGCCTGTGTCATGAACCCAGCTCCTCTCTGGGCTTTTCTCTTTGACTTCCACTCTCCCCTGTGGTTTCCTTTTCTTCCTTGCCACTCAAGATCTCTGCATACTGACCTAGTCCTCTGGACTCAAGCTATGGAGGTCATCAGTAATCCTGGTTAGAAGCAGACACCAGATAATAGACAGGAAAGAAAAGATCATGAGCCTTGGGTGTATCCCAAGGCGTTCCCCAGTTCCAGAACCAGCACCTGATGTTGTAGATCCAGAAACTCTATGCTAATCAAGACACGAGGCGTTGCCTGGAGAACTGATCCTGGTAGCCTGTCGTGGAGAGGGACCATGGCATGGCTGAGGAGGTGGTGTGACTGAGGGAAGATTTGCATGGCAGGGAAAGTCTGCACTAGCTTTAGTGCTGTTAAGAAGCAGCTAGGCGGGATGCAAGGACAGGCAGAGGACAGAGGGGACATTGCACTTGGTGAGTCACTGCTAGGTGGGAGCCAGATTGCAGACAGGTAGGAGTGCGGGCGGACTTCTGGCAGATGAAGTGAGAAGTGAGGACACAGCCAGGCATGATGGAACACATAGGCGGTGTCAGGGGAGAACAGGCTCAGCTTGGCTTTGTTGTGCACAGAAAAGAGGACAGTGTGGAGCCCAGGTTCGGGGGAGCAATGGTGGGTAGAAGAATAGGGGTCCAAAGGGAGGTAGGAAGTTGCTGGGAAGATGCCCATGGAGGTTAGCCTGACTGAGAGAGAAGGTGAAGACAGTCTGAGGCTGATGGATGGGTGTAGAGAAGGTGAAACTGTAGAGGGCCAGCCTGTCAGAGACAAACCAGAGGGAGAGGAAGCTGTAGGAAACAAGGAGGTCCTAGGTTCCGGGATTTAGACATGAAGACTGGTCATGTGACCATGAGGGGATCAGGTAACTGAGCTAGGTGGCATAAGTCTGCAAAGAACTACTTGTGTTCCTGTATGTGTATGTGCATGTTTGCGTGTACGTGTGCATGTATGTTCAGACATGCTTGCATGAATGTGCCTTGTGTTCCTGTATGTTTATGTGCATGTTTGTGTGTACGTGTGCATGTATTTTCAGACATGCTTGCATGAATGTGCCCATGCATGCAGAAGACAGCCTTAGGTGTTGAACGTCAGGTGCCATCCACTGTGCTTGTTGAAATGGGGCCTGTCGCTGTCTGAGGACTCACCAGGTAGCCTAGACTGGTCAGCCTGTTTCTGCCTCCTCAGAGCTGGGATTACAGATGTACGCTGCCACACCCAGCTTTTCCTGTGGTTCAAACTCAAGTCCTTGTGTGTACACAGTGCCCTAGTTTGCTTTCTGTTGCTGTGACAAAACACCATAAAAAAAAAAATCAACCTGGGGAAGAAGGGGTTTATTTGTCTTTGCAGTCCATTATCAGAGGCAGGAACCTGGAGGCAGGAACCGAAGCAGAAGCTGTGGAGGAACATTGCTTACCGCCTTGCTCCTCTTGGCTTATTCAGCTTGTGTTCTTACACAACCCAGGACCGCCTGCCCAGGGGTGACCTTGCCCACAGTGGGACGGACCCACCCACATCAGTTGTTAATCAAGAAACTGCTTCATAGACATGCCCACAGGTCAAACTGATGGAGATGATTTCTGAGCTGAGGTCTCCTTTCCCCAAACAACTCTAGTTTGGAACAGGTTGGCAGAAACTATCAACACAGCAAGCACTGACCATCTTAGTCATCTTCCCATCCCCAAGAACTTCTTTCTAAAACTGTGGCACCACAAAAATAGCGAGGTCCCCTCCACTTTGAACGTGGGAGATTAAGGAGGTGGAGGTCAGAAGAAGACCACCCACTCTCCTTTCTCCTCCATGACTGCACCAGACATCCGCCTGGACTGGGAGATCTACATCCCAGATGAGAAAGAGGACCAGTTGCTGGATCTGCTTGTGTTTTATGGGCCACCATTCCCGCTGCGGGATCAGGCTGGGAATGAGCTCGTGTGCCCAGAGACCTCTGAGACCAGCTTATCGGAGTCCCCAAGTCTCTCCAATGTGTCAGTGTCTGGCCATGCTGTCCCCTCATCGGTGAGCAGGAGTACAGGGCATGGTAAGATGTGGCCCCAGTCAGCTGAGCCTGTGTGAGCTGCAGGGTCTCGTTGGCAACAGGGCAGCTGCAGCTACAGTAGTGGCACCAGGGCCGAAGAGCAGATCATCTCCATCATCCTGCAGGAGCACGAGGGGGTGCCCTCCGAACACGTGTACCATATCAGCCCCAAGCAGGTGGTGAGTAGGCAGGGGTACGTGCTCTCCGGTGGAGCTGCCCTGGACTTCCAGTGTAGGAAGGACTGAGGCTGCTGTGTTCCTGCCAGGTGATCCCAGCTGGAGGCAACAGCACCAGCTACATCTCCTTCACACCCATGCTGCTCAGCCTTGATGTTATGTGCAAGGTGGAGTGTACTGGTTATGCCCTGGGCTTCATGAGCTTGGATAAGGAGGTGAGCCTTCCCACCTGGGGTGAGGGTACCATGGCTATCTCTTCTCCCCTGGGAGCCCCACTGCCTGCTCAGCCCAGGGACCACCAGTGATCTCTGACGGATTGGGCTCTGCAGACAGACAGACAGATTGCAGGTCGAATGCGCCGCCTTCAGGACTTCGCCATTGGCCCCCTGAGACTCGATCTGCATGGCCACGTGAGACATGCACAGTGAGTCAACTGGGTCTCCCTCCCCTGTGCCCGCTCCCTTGAGAGAGGAGCCTCACTTCATTCGTGGGGTTCTTAGAGCCAAAGGGTAGGAATAGAGGGTAGGAGGAGACAGCAGGGACAGGGTCAGGGCACTAGGGGACCCAGAACCTGGCCACTGGAGCAGTGCCTGTCACTGGGCAGGCTGGATGTCGAGCTGGACAACAGTGGCTACTTGGAATTCCGGTGCCAGGCCAGTGACCTCATCCCGAAAGATCCCTGCTATGGGGTGAGTATGATGTCACCCTGACTGGACCCCCCCCACATGCCTGTGGGTCCTTCTGGGACACAGGTCTTTCAGGTCTTGAGTCCCTTTCCCAGAGTCATGGGCTCTCGGAGTAGGAAAAGATGTGCCATGCTAGCCCTCCCCTACACACACATTTCTGCGGCCCCCAGGTGCTGAGTGACCGGCCTGTCATTCGCCATATGAAACTGATCAACACCAGGGAAATCCTGCTGTACTTCCGGATCCTGGTCTCCAGGCCCTTCTTCATTTCTCAAGGTAGGACCAGCTCGGACAACAGAGCCCATCGTCAGCAGTGCGACGAGGAGATGGCCTCCACAGGCCAGCAGCTGCTGCTCCGCCCACAGGAGAACATGCTGGTCAGTGCAGGGGTGGACCATCTCTGTCCCCGCCTCTACAGGCAACACACACACACACACACACACACACACACACACCCTTCTTACATCTAGGCACCAGGTACAAATGGACAGTTACAGGTCGCATGCCCCAGACATGTCCCTTTCAACCTGCACAGCCTCTTTGCACAGGTTATACACAGATAGACCTACTGCAAGTAGCCACATGCGTTCGGTACACATATCCAGACTCTCCTGTGTATGTCCCTATGTCCCCACCACTGATGGCCTAGTGGAGGCCAGTGCATACTGGTGAGCACCTCCTCTTCACACCACGTCCCCTCCCTTCTCATGTCCCCTTTGGCTCAAGGTTTAATGCCATGGCTTGGAGCCACCTGAGGTTGGAGTGCCATGAATGTAAGTCACCCAGAGCATAGAGTATTCAGGGGTCTGGGTTTTTAGAAGTGGGGTTGTCCTGGGGATGCCAAGTCCTTCACAGTAACCATGAGCCTCCATCTCCTTTGACTTGAGGTACCCAAGGCAGGGATGGGACCCAGGCTTTGCAGAGATAGGGCCTGTGCACAACCCTTCCAATAGTGGCTCCCTGGGTGAGCACTGGCTTGTCCAGGATGGACAGCGAAGCTGCAGACCTTTCCTCCCCTTCCTCCCCTCCCTCCCCCACCTCCCCTCCATCCACATCCTCCAGTGTATCTCACTGAGTAGCCACATGCTTGCAGATGTGTCTGCCTTTCACTGTCTGTGCAGTGGGGGTCTGCCATGTGTTGTCTGGCAGGACTTCCCAGGCCTTGCTTCTGGGCGTCAGGGAGCCAGAGTCAGATCTGCCCAGGATGGCAGGGAGCTCTCTTGGCCACCCTGCCTTGGATCCCTGCTAAGACAGCTAAGGAGAAGGGAGGGCCCTTTCACTAGAGCTTCCCCAGAAAGCTCAGGGGAGACCCAGATGCTCCCAGAAAAAAAAAGAATGTCACACAATGACCTTGCACCTTCCTGTGTGGTCACTGGGTGACGGTACCTGGGCATCTGGGTCCTGATGTGAGGTTTTAGTTGTAGACCTAAGCACACCCTGTAAACTGAACCCACCATCACCATGCCCTGTCGTGAGTGGTGCCTCCTCTGTGCAGTAGCATTTTATCACAGCGGCCACTCCCACCAGCCAGAACGCTGAGCTCCTGATAACCAAGCCCCAAGAGTAACCTCTGACCTGTCCGCTCTGCCCGTGCTTCTCATCTTAGCCCGAGACAGTGGTTACCAATCCTGGGAACATCAGCTTTTAAAATGTTTGCAACAAGTACTAAGCTCCCAGACCCCCTTAAGGCCCTACTTGCCATGTGAAAGTCAGGATTTGGTAAGTGTAGCAAATACCTCAGCCAGTCTGATCAGCTACCACGGAGCTGTCTTGAGGGCCAGGAGCCCAAACCACACTCTATAGGTCTCCTGTTCTCACCCCAACTCTCCACACCATCCAGAAGCACTATGGAAGGAAAAGCTGCCTCAGGTGTCCTGATTCAGACCCTAACAGGCCCCTCGTGTCCTCAGAATAGAAACAGTTTTTCCTTGGCCCATACACACAACCTCAGCCTAGGTCTTCCTCAGTGAGAAGGGCAGTTTCCTTACTCTGCCCACTCTGGCACACTCCTGAGGACAAAGGCAGGCTGACTTCCTCATGCTGACCAGGTGCTGGGCACACCAAAGCAGGTGTGTGCAGACACTGGGGACCAAATGCTCGGGGGGGGGGGGACGGAGTGCTGCTGAGCTGTGCACTGAGCAGCTGGGCCACGCTGGGCTCTACAAGCCCCATAAACTAGGGGCTGAACAGGACCTGGCTGGACCAGCAGAGGCTGTAGGAGGGACAGGAGAGAGAGCTTCAGATGAAGCAGGCTACCTGCCTTCAGCACTCTAGAGTGACGCTGTGTCCACATCTACCCAGGTGGACTTGTTCTTCTCACTCTCCCTGGAACTGCTGTCCTACCAGAAGCTTCAAGCTGACCAGATGCTGCCTGGAGTGGACATTCAGCAGAATGAGAAGGGAGAGAAAACGATGCTGTTCACACAGAACCTGCTCTTGGGTTTCACCAACGAGACCATTCAGGCATGTTCTGGGCTGCCCCCTGCCACTTCTGCCCCCACAGGGAGAAAGATGGCACCCTGCCCTGAGGGTGAGGGACTGGAGGGGGAAATCCAGGGTGCTCTCTGGAACAGGTAATAGGTGAAGCCCGTTTCCTGTTGAATCAAGGGAAAAATGGAACCTATATGGAAAGACCTGAGGTGTAGCCTCATTGGTGGGGACAGTGAGCAGCCAAGGAAGCTGTGAGGGACACTACTTGGCTCCTGTAGGGCTTTGTGGGCCAGAAAGAGCACCATTGACCAGGTCACACATAGGTCAGTGTGGAACTGAGGGAGTTAAGAGGGTCTAGCTGGGGAGGCAGGTAAGGAGCCGAAGGACAGACCTGTGAGACTCCACATACAGCAGAGCGGTGGAACCCTACAGCCAGGAACCTGGGCGCCGGCCGGGGCCAAAGGGAAGCGACTGTGGACTTCTGAAGGGCCTCTCGGCTCAGGGTTTAATGAGTTGAGGGGTGTGCTTTGGACCCCCTAGAAGGAAGGTGAAGGAGGTCGGATGGGAGCAAAGCCCAGAGCTCCATGGGAGGGAGGGTGGCAGAGAAGCCAAGGATGTCCTTCTGACCCTGCAGGATTCCACCTGCCCCTCTGGCTTTGCTGGCAGTGCCAGCCCCATCCTGTACCTGTCCTGTCACCCCAGCTCTGTTCAGAAGTGTCAGTACTTGGGAGAGGTGGGGTTCCCTGTGTCCCAGGGTCCAAGTTGAGAACACTACCCCAGTGGGCAAGGCTGCTTCATCCCTCACTGAGTCACAGGCCGGGGCTCCCAGGAGGTGCCCCTGCGGGCTGTCGTGGCTGTGCCAGCGCTGCAGCTCTCCACCAGCTGGGTGGACTTCGGGACCTGCTTTGTGAACCAGCAGCACACCCACATGGTCTACCTGATGAACCTCAGTAACTGCCTGAGCTACTGGACAGTGCTGATGGGTATGCTGGGACCTCCCGGATGCCTCAGTCCCCTGATGGTCCCGAGCAAGAGCCCTAGCAAAGACCACTGGGTCCTGCCCAGGTAGACTGGCCCCCTAGAGCTGCTGGCATCTGACTCTCCTGGAGCCCACCTGTCTTCCTGTTCTGGGTTGCCCTGCCCTGGGTTGCTGGCAGGACCAGAGGTGCACCTGAGAGGCCAGTCTGATCTGCAGGAACACCGCATGCAGCAGCCTGTGGCCATGCACAGCCTCCTTTCTTGTTGGTGTAGGACAGGAGGAACCACACATGGAGGATCATGTCTTTGGGGTCTCCCCACGCAGTGGGGTGCTGAAGGCCCGACTCACCAATGCACCCCCAGTCTCCATTCCCCTTCAGGTGTTCTTCAATCCGAGGTAAGAGCTGCTTCCTGCCTCTGGGGTTCCGCCCATGGTCCCTGGGCACTGGCTGGTGCTGCCTAACCTCACCTACCCCTTCCCCAGGAGCAACGTGCTGTATGAGACCACAATGGTGGTGGAAGGTGTGCTGAGCGAGAAGCCATGTACCCTCAGGCTGCGGGGCCAAGGCTCTTATGACGAGAGATATGTGGTACCCCATGAGTTCTGAGGCTCCGTGGTCTGCAGCCCCGGACCCAGCTGAGGACATCAATCTGGCTCAGGGTTGAGGGGCAGGGCTGCTGAGTGGGGGCGCAGGGTATGGGGCTGTAGCTGCTCCTAGGATGAGGGATCTCCTTCTAGGGGACAGTGTCAACCAAGCCCTGCGTGACAGGTCTCAGGGCTAATGAGCACAGACCGCCGCCAGAGTGACTAGGACTGTCACCACAAAGACGGTCCACAGATTCCAACGAAGCAAGAGCTGGACCCTGGGTGAAGTGACTGCCACCAAAACCAGATGGCATACATTTATTATGTCTGTCATACCCATCATTCACAAGGCCACCCACAGAGATATGAATGGTCCTATGGTCAAGCATGGCCGGCACTCACTTTGGTTCAGCTGAGAGGACCGGACTGGATGACCCAGTGCCCACTCGTCCCTGTATTTGGATTACAATTTCTGAATTAAAGTGCTGTGGTGCGCCCCTCCAGTGTTGTGTCCCACGCAGATGGCTTCTGTTGCGTCCCTCTCTGGCCACCACTGCAGCCAGGGCTTCAGTTCCCAGGGTATTCAAAGACAGCGGCGGCTCCCATCCCAGTCCCGATGCACATGGACACCACTCCATAAGCCCTGAGGAAAAGAACCTGTATTGTCTGGGCAGGGCCAAACCCCAACCCGTGCCCCCACCAGGCAGAGCTGCAGCAACAAGGGCTCATGGATGGAGTTAAAACCAGTAGATCTGTGGAAACTGAGCCCCGGGGCAGGCGGACACACACCCAGGTGACAGACACCTTCCACAGGTCATGCTGCATCCTAAGCAAGCCTTCAGGACAGCAGGTCTCACTCCACATCCCTAGCTCGGACCACCTGCGTATGTGTTCACCTCCCCAAGCCCCAGCTATCAGACACCCCAGCTCAAATAACCGCCACAATGCTCCACAAGGAGCAGCCTTACCGCTTCCCACGGCGCTTCAGCTCATTGAGCAGTGTGACAACCTGCCTTGCTCCAGTGCAGCCCAGGGGGTGGCCCAGGGCTATTGCACCCCCCAGGGGGTTCACCTTCTCTGCAGGAATCCCCAGCTTCTCCACACAGTAGAGGGCCTGGAAGGAGCCAGAGCAGTAGCTGAAGCCTCCATCAGCTCTGAACCTCCAGCACAATCAATCCCGCCATAACAAGCAGGCTCACCTGACTTGCAAAGGCCTCATTGATCTCAAAGATGTCCACATCATTCACAGTCAGCCCTGTAGGCAAGAAGCAGACCAGAGCTGACAGTTATGGGCAAGACTCTGGATTTCTCCTGGGCTCCAACCCAGTACAGCTCTAGTGGTCTACTGTGTAT
>CAJQZJ010003646.1:4730143-4742099 GCA_907164525.1 Lophiomys imhausi | reverse complement strand
TTCTCCTGGGCTCCAACCCAGTACAGCTCTAGTGGTCTACTGTGTATTCCAGGGGAGTGGGTTCCAGTGGTAGGTTAGGGAGGCCTTGGATGTGGGGTGTTAGCCTGACCCACCCACAGCACCCACAAGGTCAAACCCAGCACACCCAAGTCCCAGGTACAGGTAATGAGGGATCCAAGCACAGGGTGGGAAGGAGCCACCTCACCTGCTTTCTGCAAGGCTGCAGGGATGGCATAGGCAGGTCCGATTCCCATGATGTCAGGAGGGACGCCGACCACTGCATAGGACCTCAGGACCCCAAGGATGGGGAGGCCCAATTCTTCAGCCTTGGACCTCCGGGCCAGCAGGACGGCGGCTGCTCCATCACTCACCTGACTAGAGTTTCCTAGGGAAAGAAGGGTGGGACAAAGAGGCTTCAGGCTGAGCTGAGGAGAGCCAGCCCTCCATCATCACCTTCCCAGGGGGCCTGGTCAGCTCCAGGCCTCAGTGGAACAGGTCACTTCGATCAGCCCTACTCCTGACCCATACTCACCAGCCGTGGTAGAGCCTCCATCCTTGAAGGCAGGCTTCAGCTTGGCCAGGCCCTCCATGGTGGTGCTGGGACGGACTCCTTCATCCTGGGACACAGTGACGGTTTTCTTGTTGCCCTGGTCATCAAGGATGGCGGTTGTCACAGGCACGATCTCAGCAAGGAAACAGCCCCTGCTCTGGGCTCTCGCTGCCCTGCCAGCACCATGGGCAATAAGACACAGGCATGTTTGGGATCCCTTCCTGCCTGTCCCTGGCCTTTGACAACTCAGGGAGACACACAGCCCCAGGGTGTACAACCCTGGGACCACTCTGGCCCTGATGATGGGGCCATGAGTGACAGCTGAGGATTCCTCAGTGAGGGGTAGGAATGCCCAAAGCTTTCCTAGCCACTTTGTCGTCAGCTCCAGATTTCCACATCTTGATGGTGCTTATCCCAGTCAAGAACAGGAAGTTTGGAGGTGCTGTTGTGTTTAGTGCTCCTTATTCACTGGCGCCTAAGACTGCTCAGTGGGCTCTTTCACAATGAGGCTGGACCCTCGGGAATATTGGTGCTGGATTCTTCAAGCCACATGTTTGGCTGCTAAAGGTACAATTTTACCTGCTCCCCATCTTAAATTTAAAAGTGAGGTGCACCTCCTAATGTATTTTTTGGCTCATACGCTGTTGATACACGAGGCATGTATGGGATGGCCCTAGGTAGCCAAGTGCAAAACATAAGTAGGCCCATTCCCAGGGGCAGGGACACACAGCTTCCAGTGCATACACACACTGCTGACCAACTCTAAAAGACAAGGCCTCCTGGCTCAGGTTTTATTCATTCCTTTGCTATTCTCAATACAGGGCCTGAGTGGCCAACCTGCTGGCCTGCTTCCCACAGGCCTGAGGCTCTGGTTTTCTTGAATGGCAGCCTCAGGCCACCGCCCCCACCCCAGGTCTGCCTCTTGTGCTAGGAGGGCCAAGTCTTAGCACCACTGGCCCCATAAACCAGGCTCAAGGACCACCGGTAGTCACCATGTCTGGTCAGAATGGGCTCCTATTCCTTATGTTCCAAGGAGCAGAGTGTGGGAGGGGATGAGGCCCAGCTTAGGGAGAGGACACTGAACAGAGTGGCCAGTTAAAGATGCACCCAACAATGGTGCTGAACCTTTCCACCTCCCAGCTGGAAGCATGAGGCTGGTCAACAACTTTGTGTCATCCTGATGCCCCCCCCCCCACCTCTGCTCAGGCCACTCTCCAGCCCTGTCAATAGCCCGCCCCAGCTGCACTCACTTCTGCTGGGAAGCCAGCGCGAAGGCATCCTGCTTCTGCCGAGAAATGCCAAACCGCTCAGCCACGTTCTCCGAGGTTATCCTAGTGCACAAGCAGGAAAGCAGGAGGCCGTGGGTCTCCTGGCCTGAGGGCCACGGCCACACTGGAGGCCTGTGCTTGCACCTCTGGGCATCCAGGTCCGAGACAGAGCTTCTGGTCCACGCCCCAGGGACTCCTGCTCATCATGGATGTTGAGCAGATGATCAAAGACTCACACTTCAAAGACACGCTCTTAAAGGGCAGAGCAGCCTGTATGTGGCCTACAAAAGGAACTGTCCCCTGGGTGAGCTGCCTCAGCCCATAACACAAGGGTAGGAGTGATGCTAGAGGCACACTCTGGCCACAGTTTCTCTGCTGGCTTCCAGGCTATTCTTGGAAACATGGGCTGTGGACCAAGCCAGGCCAGCCTAGAGTTCTCACATGGCCAGCTCCCCAGAATCCCCTGCTGGACACCCTGAGGAGAGCTCACAGACATGGCTGCTGGGCTAAAGCACTGGAGAGACGGAACAGATTTCCCACACTGCATCTCAAAGGCCCGAGTCTTCCCCTGCATGTACAAGAATCCAAGCTCTCCCTGTGTCCTCAACTGTTGAGGCCTCCAAGGCTTGGGGGACTCCTACCACTGCCTTCCCTGAGACATAGCACCTCAGACAGGAGGGCATACACACACACCCCTGTGGACACTCACCCCATAGGAATCAGGCAGTCTCTGGCCTTCTCGTTCTCCAGCAGGCGTGAAGAAATATTCCCAAGGTTCCCTCTCCCTGACAGGGTCATGGACTCCACCCTAAGGAAAGAGTGAGCTCTAACCCTAGTAGGAAGTCCCAGGGCCAGCCAGCTGTGTGGCATAAATGTGTTGGGGAATAAATAACCAGGGAGCCCTCCAGGTATGCAGCAGTGATTGTAGGGATTGCACGGCGCCTGAGCTGTGGTTCCTCCAGCCCAAGACTCAGCACTGTACCAGATGCAGCCCCAGCTCTAGGGTCCTGCTGCACGGTACATCACTGAGCCAAGTGACAGTTCCAAGGGATGGCCTTCCGGTGCAGTACAGACCAAATCAGCCTGATTCAGCCCTCAGTGTTCCCGAGTCACAGGGAGAAAGGGGAAAGGGTGAGCACTAAGCTTATACCAAAGAAAGACCTGCGTATATTGACAAGTGGGTATGATGGCTGAGAAAAAAGGGCCAGGAAGCCAGAGCTGGGGAGTCAGACGTCGCTGGGAAGATGTCTGCGGGCCACATGAATACCAGAGGCCTCAGCTAAGTTCTCTCCCGACCCTGGCGTGACATGAACTCTTCCTTCTTTTGGAAGGGTTGCGTGTTACCTGCGGGATCTTGACTGTGGCCAACAAGCACTGGGGAGCTAAGCCATATCTCTTGGCCTTAAAAAGAACTTATTTCATTTTGAGACAGGATCTTGCTAGACTGCCTCATCCCAGATTGGCCCCATAGCTCAGGTGGGCCTTGATGTTGACATACTCCTGCTTCAGCAGGGATACAGACCTGGCTAGTTGTATGAATTCTGCTTACACATGAGAACCTGTCAAACTGTGTGACCCAAAGACACATGCCCCACAGAGTCAGCTGTGGTTGTGACCCTACTTAATCATCCTACAACATCCACAGAGCTGAGGTGGGTGTCTCTTTTTATAGATGAGGATATGAAGTCCTGGCAAGGGAGGAAGCTGGTCACTGTCACCAGCATGAACCCCAACCAGACAATCTGGCCCCATAGTTCAATCCTGAGCAAGCTGCAAATCTTAAAGCTAAAGGATGGCCAGGTTGTGATGTAAGTAACCTCCAGGTACGGCTGCTTTGTCTCCAACACCAGGGTCCTCAACCTGCTTGGGACTAGAATCAATCCCCCGAGGACCTCATAGAACCCCAGCCCTTTCCCCTTAAGCCACAACATCTGCTGTTCTTGTTATGGCTAACATGAAGAACAGCAATAGGCAGGCTGGCTGTGACCCTTGCCCACCATGGTCCCCTGTTTGTGGACTTTGGCTGTCCTCCTACTGACACACAGGTCAGGACAACCCAGTGCAGGCAGCCAGGACCTGACCATCACCCAGCAATGCTTCTTATCAAAAAGCTATTCTACAGAACCTTGGGCTGCTAGCTCCGAAGACTGCCATGGCCATCTTCCAAGGGTCTCTTAGGCTGCCTTTCCACAGAAGATGGTCCCAGAGTTCTGTTCTTTCTTGGAGACACTAATGGGCATACCATCTGTAACCTTTGACCCAGGGGTAGAAACAAAGGCGTAGTCTGAGTGGAGGGGACAGTGAGAACGAGCAGATCACCAGAGATCTGACCACATCCCTCAGAACTCAGTAGTCAGCTTGAATTTCTCCCTTGGTACCAGGGTGACAGAAAAGTTTACAGCAGAGGGAGATGAACATTCAAAGAGTAAGGAAATGTCCCTGACTTGAGGGAACTCACCCTGCCACTTCTCTCAGGAGCATAGGAAATCAGCCAGTACAACAGAAGTCCAACGTGACAATCAGATTTGCAAGACTGAAAGAGGGCTACTACACTCAGAGCTTCAACCACTGGTAGGGTGGATCTGTGGGAGCCCAGCCCAGCCCAGCTGCCTTGGTGGGCAGGGAGAATCACAGCCAAGGAAAGGGAAATTAGTTTGATTATTGCGCTGGTTAATGAGGTCCGGCAGGAAGGCAATCTTACCCACAGGCCATGCCAATGTCATAAGACCCATTTCTGATGCCACCTGCAACAAAAGCACTTCATAGCCACCCTTGGCCAGGGTGGGCCAGCTCCGGAGAAGCACAGCCCATTCCCTCCCTGATCTCGGGGTGCATTCAACAAAGCCTCACAGAAGACCTAGGAGCACCCAAAAAGGCTTGGGGTGTGGCAATGGGTGTTCCTCCACTCTTTCTGCCCAGGGTCCTGAGGGTCAAGGACCAAGGTCAGGACATGCTCATGGGCACCCAGCAGTCACAACTTACCAGCGATGTTGGCCACTGCCTGCAGTCCCGACGAACACTGTCTGTTGACTGTAGACAAAGGCACAGTCTCTGGAATGCCACTGAAACAAAAGGGGAGATGGCAGTCAGTCCTGGACATGACACTGTCTCACAGAAAGCAGGACCCACGAAACCTCTGGGCCCTGCGAGAGCACCAGCAGTGTGTACATAGATGAGGACATCAGGCAGCCTTGCCCCAACTGGAGCAGACCCATAAGAGCAGGAGAGTAGCTACTATGTGGACCTGTGTCCACAGTTACTACCCAGAGTCCCCACGCACACTCATCTGTCCCACGGTTCTCAACACAGATAGTGGAAGCCTGTTGTGGGCCACAGACAACATTCTACCTCTCCCCTGAAGACTCAACAATGAGAACCATCCATTCCTGTGGTCCTCTGAGGACAAGTGGGCCTGCTGCTAGGCTAAGACACAACAGTAGCATTCCAACGTTGGGCCACCATTCATCCCCACCCTGACTGTTCTAGTAAACTACAGAGTTGGTCCAATGTGTCCAATTTTTTTCCTCTGTGGAGTGTTTCCCCACTTGGCATGCTCACTCTTCCACCCCTTGCTCTGGAGCTCCCTGGGTTCAGCTGTTCGAGTTATTGGAGCTGCTTTCCAAGGTGGCATACAGGCCTTGGCCAACATGATGAAGCCCTAGGACACTCCCAGGCCCTTGACTGACACGCCAAGAAACCCAGAGAATGAACACACAGGAATTAGGATGATTCTGGTTGCAGAAAGACTGGAGAATCCCTGAATTGGTGCTCCAAGCCAGGTTCTGAGGGGGCCCTGGGAGGATAGCTCCCGAGGCTGTGGAATTTCTCCTAGATGCCCTAATTTGTAGTTATTTCTCTTTAC
Source organism: Lophiomys imhausi (assembly GCA_907164525.1). Classification (NCBI taxonomy): domain Eukaryota; kingdom Metazoa; phylum Chordata; class Mammalia; order Rodentia; family Muridae; genus Lophiomys; species Lophiomys imhausi. The sequence goes on along the minus strand of CAJQZJ010003646.1, from coordinate 4,736,419 downwards.
CTAATTCATCAACGTTCCCCTAAATAGCCTCTTGGCTTGAGAGAGAGGATGTGGAGGCGACAGTACTATGCCTCATCGGATGTCCAACCGTAACACAGAGAAAGACAACATGTGGAAAAGCCACACCACAGGGAGAACATGACGGAGGGAGCCACTCATTTGAAGCCTGAGGGTTCGAGGAAGCTAAGCATAAAGGATCAGAGTATATTTAGACAGGGTTTAGCCAGGACAGGTAGGGCAGACAAGGACAACCCTCCACGGGGACAGAAAGAACAGAGAAGGGATAGAAGCAAGCAGGCAGCCCTCAGATAGTCAATGTGAGGAAGCAGGTTGGAGATGAGAGCACAGTTAATCTGGAGAGGGCTGGGGAGGCCTTGAACCTCAGGCTAAGTCTAATCCTTGCCAGTTCCAGCAGTTGATTATTTGCTGTCTTTCTGCTTTGCCCTGTTCTGTCACTGGCCAGTGAGTGTTGCTGTTGCTATTCTGATCCACACAGCAGGAAGGACTGAGGAAAGGGCATCCTCGGTCTCCACATAGGAGTGAAGGAACCACTGCTCCCCCAGTAGGGAAGGCCAAGAATATCAGGCCTCCTCCTGGGCTCCTGGGTCCCTGTGGCGTGCCACCCCATCCCCATGATGCTGAGGACTGGAAGAGCCTGGACTTCCCCGAAGCTCAACTAGGAGTGGAGGCAAACACTGCTCAGGGTGGCTAAGTGACCATTTGCTCTAAATGGTATGTAACAAGTTGGCTTTGTCTAGAAGTTAGACCACAGAGAGACTGTGACCCAATCCTCCCTCAGTCCCAATGATACACCTCCTCTAAGTAGGGGAAAGGCTCTGCTCCTAGAGCAGAGTTCAGTGCACTCTAGTTGCCTCAATATCTTCTTTCTGCCTGATCTTCCGCCATGCATCCCCAGTGCGGGGGAGGGGGGGGCAGAAGTCATGGTGGGCAATCAAAGCTGCAGCCAGAGGGATTACCTCAGGAACTGGGCGATGCGAGCCACGACAGCTCCGGCCCCGGGCTGAAGCACATTGCCTGTGGACAGAAGAGCCCTTAGTGCCAGGTGGTGTCCTGAGGCCCAAGGTAAAATACGCCCAAGAAAGGAGACACAGTCTCTGGAGAGAGGTTCATGGGAGGCTATGGAGGCTCGGAGTCTGGGGAACCGGGAGCCAGCTACCCAGCAGCCTGTCCTCCGCCAGCCCAGTGCTGGAGGGCCACTAGCATGCTTGCCAAGGCATGCTCCTCTAAATCAGCGCGGGCTGGGCGGGGCCTGCTTGCCTGGTAACAGGAGAGACTCTAGGGTAAGAGACTGTACAGTGCAAAGCCTAAAACCTGAGGGGAGTGAGAATCTGCAACAGCTCACCTCCCCAAGTGTCCTCCTGCAAGCCCTGTGTCACCGCAGGGGGGAGGAACAGGCTGGCAGCTTGGGACAAAACCGTGTCCTACACTGTTGTTCTAGTTCAGATAAAGAGCAGGGGCCAGGGCCTGGCGGGGTGAACGCGTCTGCCCCAGTAGGCTGGGACAGGATGTCCGAGCAGGTCGAGAACCGTGCTCTCCCACCTCCGCGTCTGCCCCAGTAGGCTGGGACAGGATGTCCGAGCAGGTCGAGAACCGTGCTCTCCCACCTCCTGGACTTCTGGGCTTTAGAGCATCTACCAAGGGGCACCCTGCTTTCCACTTCCACTCATTTGGCCGAAGTGCCTCGAGGGGGCGCCCAAGGTTCTAGGCTTGAGACCGGCTGTCAGGAGCAGTCTCACTTCAGACCTCTGTGGTCCAGAGTCCTTCCCCTGGGTAAACTCAGGTCTGCGATGTGGGAGAAGTTTCCCGGGAAGAAGGAGGGCGGGGAGGGCCCAGTGCAGGACCCGCAGGTGAGCTCACCCACGGAGATGTCTCCCAGCTGCTCAGGCCTGAGGTTCACGTCCTGGAGAACCGCGGTCAGCACCGCCGACAGAAGCTCGTCGGGGGTGGTGTCCTGCACAGAGAGACGCAGCGGCGGTGAGCCCAGCTCCCGCATCCCCACCCGGAACTCTGCAGTCCCCCGACCCCAGAGGGCATAGGATCATCCCCGCGCTGGCGGCCTTCCGCGCCCCTGCTCCTCCGGAGGAGCCTCACCTTGAAGCCGCCGCGGCCCGCGCGGCCGATAGGGGTGCGCCGTCCGTGCACCACCACCACGTCGGAGGCCGAGGCCTGCGGGAAGTCAGCGGAGCAGGGCGCGGCGTGCAGCGCGGAGCTAGACTCGGGCCTGACGGCCAGGTGGCCCAGCACTATCTGCAGCCGATGCATCGCGAAGGTGGGTCCCACCGAGCCTGGACTCTGGGCGCACACCCCAGAGAATAAAAACCGGTGGCTGGCACCAGAACAGAGCCAGCTGGAGCCTTAACATTTTCCACAAGTCCCGCCTACCCATTCTTTAGCCAATCAGAAGGGGAGTCTTCCTGAGGCCACCCCCACCACTACCTCCCGGCTTTTCAAAGTCTAGTCAATGAATTTCAAAACCCCTCCTTCTTAAAGCTCATCCATCTACACCTATGATGGTGCAAATGGATACTGTGCAAGTTCAAGGCCAGTCTGGGCTACAGAGCAAGATGTTGTTTTAAATATATAATCTTTTTTTTCTTTTTTTTTAAGTTTGTGCACATTTCTGAAACCCTTCCCAGAAGTGTAAACTGGAACTTTCCGGTCTTTGACAGCATTTTGCAATCGACAATGCAGGCAAGATCTCAAGCGTCTTCTGCGTTTCTGGACATGAACCAGGATACCTTCCTCCAAACACTGCCATTGCACACTATCAGACAAATGGCAGGAGTTTCTGGACATGAACCAGGATACCTTCCTCCAAACACTGCCATTGCACACTATCAGACAAATGGCAGGAGTTTCTGAGGCCATGGCAACAGCTTTACACTACGGATGGAGATGGAGGTGCTTACTCTGATTTGCGTTCTAATTGGCTCTCTTTTCTCCTGGGTCTGTGGGCCCAAGCTGGAAGCTTAAGTATTTTGAGATTCCCAGTCCTACTCTTGGGCAGCTTGCTGGTCAAGAGGAACCCATTTTATCAAGGGACTGAAGTGGTTCGAAGGTCACTGAGAGTATCCCACTGGTCTCAACACCTCTTGACACCTGTTTGAGATGCCCCCCTTAGTGTGAAGACACCTGCAGAGAAGCAAAGGAACCTGCAGTGACTGATGGATTAGCTGATCAAGGACTTCCTGCTGAATAAATGAATTGGGGTTCCCTAGATCTAGAATGTGCTACCAACCTTAAAGAGTAAGACCAGGTTTCCCAATCACAGCGACAGGTCAGCCCCAAACCATGACAATTACAGTTTTTTTCTCAGACCCCAAGAGAGCTCAAAACACAAAAGGGGAGGAGACTGGGAGATGGCTCAGAGAGTAAGGTGCTTGCCCCACAAGCATGAGGTCAGAGGTCAGATCCCCAGAGCACTCATCAGCACTGGACAGGCTGGACATTGGCCCTACAACCTTAGGTGGGCAGAGGATCCTTGGGGCAAAATGGCTACCGAGACCAGTCAAATCATTGGGTTCTGGGTTCAGAGAGAGACCCCGCCTCGGAAAACAGAGTGAAGTGGGATCCAGGACGACACCCAGCGTCAACCTCTGGCCTCCACCTGTATGCATACATATGTGCCCACGTACATTTGAGCATATATACACACACCAACACACGTATATGTGAGTGAGCACAAGAGAAAGAAAGTCTTTCCAGAGCAGGAGCACTGGAGCACTGGAGCACTGGAGCCTCAGACTCCTAAAGGCAGATCAGGCCTTCCCGTCAGCACCTCCAAGTGTGGATTGCCTATCCATTTTCCTAAGAGCAGGGCTGTGTGTTTTCTAGAGACCCGGGAGGGCAGACTGCACGGTGCCTCTTCCCTTGTCCCCTCCCCACCATCTTCCAGTGCTGGAATTTGTGAACCTCTTAAGGCCCCAGGGGAAAGCCTGGACCCCATCAGCTCCTGGAACGCATGTACAGCCCACAACACACTGACGCACGCAACTAGGCCAAGGATAGCCAAAACTGCCACCCAAGACAAATATCATAGCATATCTAAGGCCTAAAAAGACATGAGATTTTGTGTTTTGTTGGTTTATTTGTTTGTAACTTGATTACGTGGATGCTGAGTGTGAACCTTGTAGATGGTGACATGCCCCAATGTCAAAATGTTGAGCTCTTCCGCACTGAGCAAGGCCAGAGAAGTTCATATGACATCAGAAGGACAGGCTCGCCCCCTCCACAACAGGGTACTGGTTCTAAAAGAACTTACTGGCTCCAGAGACCTCAGATGGAAGTGTGGGAGGGAGACTCCTCCCCAGCACAGGTGCAAAAAACTGCAACCTCCAAGACAACAGAGTCCCTCTCTAGGGCTGAAGGAAGGTAGGGAGACTTAGCAGGGAGAGGGAAAATATGACAGAGACACTACAATTGCAAGTTCCAGGGGTGGGGCCCACCACGGCTGGAGGAGGACCCTGGCTCCACATCCCACATCCTCCCAGCTCCTGCTAGGGTGTCATCTTTCCTCTCATGGAAAGGGCACTTCGTGACTGATCACCTTAGAATGAAGACTCTTAACTATTTTGCTCATCCCAAACAGTGAATTTCTCGCTGTTTTATTTTCAAGATAGTGTCTCAGGTATCTTAGGGTAGCCTTGGCCTGCATGTGCAGTTTTTGTTTTGTGTTTGAGGCAGTGTCTCAGGCATCTAGGGCCAGCTGCAACCTGCATATGCAGTTGAGGGTGACCTTGGGCCCCTGCTCCTGCCTTCTGAGTGCAGGTTACAAGGCTTGCCCCCACTGCACCCTGGGTATTTGAGGCTGGGGTGAGAACCCCAGGACTCTGTGTGCATGCTAGGCAGGCATTCAAACAACTGAGCTACATTTCTAGCCCCAACTTTTCATTTTTCTTTACATTTTATTTTTTTTTATTAGTGTGTGCGCGCGTGCGCGCGCGCGTGCGTCTGTGTGTCTGTGTTTGTGTGCCTGCGTTCCACAACTCACCTGTGGAAGTCCGAGGATAATCTTCAGGCATCTCTCTCTCTCCACTGTGGGATCCAGGAATGGAATTCAGGTTATCAGGAATATGCAGCAAGTGCCTTAACCACTGAGCCCTCTTGACAGCCCTCAACTTTTCTCTTTCTCAATGGTATTATTTGAAGCATAAAAGTGTTTAACTTTTGTATGTAACCCCTTTCACTTATAAGCACTTTTATAAATGCTTTTATAAAAGCATTTTTCCCCACAGGAGTGTCTAAACTTCCTGAGTCCCCTCTGTGTACTATTGTAGGGTGTTCCCCTTTCTTGTTTCAATATTGAACCAACTCATTATTTTATTATGTGACCTCCAGATTTTCCTTCATCAGTTTCTCCTTTCTTCTCAATTTCTGTCTATCCTTATCCTTCCCATTTTCAGTTTCTTTTGTAGGCTTGAAGCATATTGCTTTTCTTTGGATCTATGTATGTATGGGTGTACATGCTTGCGTGGCTTCACATATGTGTTAGGTATGCATGTGTATATCTGAATGCATGTGATAGTCCCAGATCAACCTTGGATATTATTCCCAGGGAGCTTTCTTAGTTTCATTTCTGTCACTGTGGTAAAAATAAAATATTAAAAAAAAGTTTGAAAAAAGAAAGAAAGAAAGAAAAAAGTTGTGATAAAGCAATTGAGTGGGGGAAGGGTTTGCTTATTTTAGCTCATCATTTGATTATAGTCCATCATAGCAGGCAGGTCAAGGCAGAAGAAACTTAAAATAGCTGGTCACATCACACCCACAGCCAAGAGCAGACAGAAACAAATTAGCCAATGTTTACATGTGCTTAGCATCCTCTCAAGTACAAGATCCCCTGCCTAAGGAATGGTACCACCTACAGAGGGCTTCCCACACCAATCAACATAAGACAGTCCCCTGTGGACATGTTCGTAGGCCACTCTCATCTAGACAATCTCTCATTGAGACCCGCTCTTAAGTTTGATGGAAAAGCCAGGCATGATGGTCACACTCCCAGTACTTGGGAGATGAAGGTAAGAGGATCAGGAATCCAAGGCCATCTTGGCTACTTTTCAAGTTTAAAGCCAGCCTAGGCTACCTCAGACCTTGTCTAGCTGCCATCCACCGAAACAAAGTATAATGGAAAACAAGAATCTCAGGTGGAGGGCATTCCAAATGCCTGGTACTGCTGGAACATTCTAGGGGCAGCATTCTTGGGGAGAACTGAGTTTCCCAGCACCATAGTATGACAGAAGACAGCTGTTAGCCACTAGG
>CAJQZJ010003646.1:4702196-4720795 GCA_907164525.1 Lophiomys imhausi | reverse complement strand
CAGGGACCAGCTTACTGAGCAGTGCCACCCCTAGGAAGGTGGTCCTGAGGTGTATAAAAAGCAAAGTAAACAATCCATAAGGAACAAGACAGTAAGCAGCATTCCTCCATGGCTTCTGATTTAGTTCCTGTCCCCCCTCCCTGGTTCTTATCCTGATTTCACTTCATAAAGGCAAGCTGCAAGGGGAAACAAACTCTTTCCTCCCTAGTTGCTTTTGGTCATAATGTCTAACACAGCAAGAGAAAGCAAACTAGGAGATGATACAAGGCAGAGACTGGAGTCCAATCCTTACATGATGGTTATTATTCTTTGTCAACATGACAAAATCTAGAATCACCTGGGAGCCTGGCCTCTGAGCATGGTTGTGGGGAGTCAGGTTAATTGAGATGAGAGTACCCACCTACTACGGGTGGTGCCATTCTCTTGGCTCGGATCCTGGACTGTGCAAGGGTAAAGGGGAGTAAGCAGCACATGTGTGCATCACGGCTTCCTGACCGTGGGGCCAAGTGATTGGCTGCTTCAAACTCCTTCTGCCTTGACTGTCCCACCACCACAACGAAAGGTTCCCTTGAACTGTGAACCAGAATAAACTCCTTTTCCCCTAAGTTGCTTTTGTCATGGTATTTTATCAGACTCGGAAAAAAGAAACTGAGACATGCCTTAGTCCAAATTCCAGATCTGCTACTTGCTATGTATGACCTAGAACAAGGGTCTTTTATGTCTTTGGTGGTTTTTTTTTTTTTTTTGGTTTGGTTTGGGTTGGTTTTTGGTTTTTCAAGACAGGGTTTCTCTGTGTAACAGCCCTGTCTCTCCTGGACTCACTTTGTAGAGCAGGCTGGTCTCAAACTCACAGAGATCCCACCTGTATCTGCCTCCTGAGTGCTGGCATTAAAGGTATGTGCCACCACGCCCAGATATGTCTTTGATTTTGTCATCTGAAAGAAGACCAGTGATGGCACTTGGGTTTTGTTTTAGTTTGTTTTATCTTTTGGTGAGAGTTGGGGGAAACAATCCATGCAAACTGTGTTTAACACAGTGACTGTTTCCAAGCAAATGCCCAGTCTTGTCTACACATCAATCTTGTCCCATCCCTCTATCCCACACCTCAACCCACCAGACTCCATACCTGAGGACGGTGGGGAGGAGCTCAGCAGTGTAGATGAAAAATACAGAAATGGAGGCAGCAAGGCTAAACTCTCCAAGCACGAGCACCAAGATTATTGTCGACTTCAGCTCTGAGTGAAGACAACATGGCCTGAGTCTTGGACCACCCTTCCTTTAGGGCTCTCCAGCCTTCTCTCATACCCTTACCAAAGGCAGCTGAACGACCCGCCTCTATACTTGGTCATCTAGTCAGCAGACTCAGACATTCAGCCAGAGGAGAGTTGATCTGCATAAATCCAACCAGTCCTGAAGCTGAACAGGGCTCAGTGCAGGCCAAACACCATTTTTTTTTTTTTTTTTTTTGAGATAGGGTTTCTCACTGAACCTGGAACCTGCTGACTCAGTGAGGCTGACTGGGCAGCAAACCCCGAGACCCTCCTTTCTCTTCTTCCCTAAGACCCAGATTATGGCATGTGTACTCTGCTGGGGTTTTACATGAGTGCAGGGTATCCAAGGTCAGGTTTGCACGCTCCTGCAGCAAACACTTCACCAGCTGAGCTATCTCCCTATCCGTGGGCTGTTTCATCTTCAGAATCCTCTTCCTAGTTTCTTGCCCACATATGAGATCTATAAATGTGTCACTTTGATTCAGTGCTCTGCTTCACATCAGCAATAACATCAATAAGAAGAAACATCAAGCTGTAGAAGCCTAAAAATATTTCTTCGTTTTGCTGTAGCTAATCAATATCTGCTAGCATCTGGGAGACTGCTGAGGGGTGCTTCAAGAGAAGGAAGGGGACTCCTTAGGGCCAACATGCATTGTAGCCTCCCCTCCTGGGTGCTAGCCATGGGTGGGGCACCACAGCTCTGTGCACTTCAGCGAGACAGAGTGACCCATGTTTGTTGCCCAGAGATCTTTGAGATTGGAAATAATGATGAGTACCAGGATCCAGGCAGTGAACCCCTGGGAAGGGCCTCTGAGCAAGACTATTGCTGTGGGTCCAGGTCACTACTGCAGCACTTTTCAATGAATAGCTTATCTAGACGGCATAGATAACAGTAGGTACTTGCTAATCAAAGGCTGCAGATGAGAGGCAAGGCCGGGGGAGCAGCTAAAAGAAGAGGTTTGCCACCAACTACTCTCATTCACCCACTAGAGATCAACTTCTCTTGTGTGTTGCACTGGGGTCATAGAGGTTGCCTGCCCTCACACTCAAGGATCCCTTTAGTTTTTTCCAGACAGAGTTTCTCTGTGTGTCTTTGACTGTCCTGAACTCGCTTTGTAGACCAGGTTGCCCTCAAACTTATAGAGATTTGCCTGCCTCTGCCTCCCGAGTGCTGGGATGAAAGGCGTACGCCACCACGCCCGGCAAGGATAATTTATTTATAGCACGAGTTCCTCTCTCAGGTCTCTGAATGTGGGTACAATGCATCTTGGGGGGGCAAGGACTTCCTCAGGGAGGGAAGATGATACATGCCAATTCCTGAGTGCCTTAACTGGCAGGCCAAGACAAGAGACACTAGGAAAACCTTGAAGAAATGAGAGGTCTGGAGACTGCCTTCCTTGCAAGACATACCTTGAGGAAGGAAAAGGAGGAACAAACACATGATGGTAGCTAGAATGAGACTCAGGTATAGGCTCCACTTCCTTCCAAAATATTCCAGGAGACAAATGCAACACAGCCGGGCTGGCACTTCCATAATGCCTGAGATAACTTGTCTGAAGTAGATGTTTACCCCAAAATCTTTCATCTTGAGACTCAGTGTAAAATAGGTGTAACTGATGGTGAACCTGCAACGAATCCATAAGAGAGCAAAGGAGAGAGGAAAGAGGATGGAGAGAAGGAAGGAGGAAGAGAGAGGAAGGGGAGGAGAGGGGAAAGAAGGAGAATTGAGTGTCATGAATAGGACAGAGGCAGAGAAAAGAAGTGTAAGTTAGGGATGACACAGAGACTGGAAGACACAACCCTAGGCCTGACCAACCTCCATCCCACCTCCAGGATTTTCAGCCAGCCCCAAGTACTCACCACACACAGGCCATGGCCAAGACCAGCTTCAAGAGGTGCTGATTGGTGTACAAGTCCAGGATGGAGGTCTTGTTCACCTTCTTAGCCTGCAGCTGCAGCTATAGGACGAGACCAGCCAGAGGCACAGGAGACCCCAGCTTGCTCTCTGCCCACATGTACAGGACAAGAGGACAAGGGCTGCCCCGCCCCCAGTGCCAGCCACTTTCTGGCCTTGCCTGGGCAGGGCTTATATTTCTTGTCACCATTCTGAAGCAGTGGACTAAGGCCCCTTCTCCAGCCCCAGCCCGTAGCCTCTTACCTCGTTCACTAGACTCAGAGGGATGGTCTTCTTGTTCACATCAGCAGCATAGCACAACACCTTTTTGGCCTCTTCCACCTTCCCTTTCACTATCAGCCACCGTGGGGATTCTCGGAGAACCCTGTGTGACCCACCTCTCTTTTACCTCAGAATTCCAGGATGCCCCAAAGACCAGCGGCTCTCCAGCTGAGATACCTCAGCTATGGTCATCTGAATCAGCATGTGACCAAGGAACCTTGAAGGACACCACCAACCTCAAGATGCCTTCGGCTCCTGCATGGCAGCCAGCCCTTCTTACCTAAGCTCCCACACCCTACCCACAGAGGTAGTGCTCAGCCACTTGATCCCTTCCTTGGCCCTGTGGCCTCTTTAACTAGCCTCAATCACCTCTAAGCTCTTCTTTCCTGGCTCAAGGGCATGCTTGAGCATCATACTTCATGCGCAGTCTCTGAGAACTTTAGTGTCACTATTTCCTTCAGGCCTCACATCACCACAGTGAAGCACAGCTACGGTGACATATAGCAAGCATTCCTTGGCCCACGGTTGTAACAACAAAATGAAAAGGACTAACCCTACAGCAGCTCACTTTGCAAGTAATAAGGCTGTTCAAAGTTTCAGTAGCTACTCCCTTCTACTCCTTTCTATATAGTAGCAGGGTCTTAGATACTGACTAAGGGTTGGAGCACTTGGTGAATCAGCTATTAGTGGAATGCAAAGAATGCCAATAGGCTCGTGTATTTGCCAAACTGGACTTGACAAATCTTTTTTTGGTCTGCTGACCTTTTCCTTATTGGAGGTGTATAAATGTGTATTTTTTTGTATTTTACATCTCTCCAGGAAAAGTATACAATAACTGGTGCTTGTGCAACAGGGGCTTGACAGAAACAAAGATGAGAGATGGGCATAGTGGAATACACCTGTAAACCCAGCATTTGGGAGACTGAGACAGGAGACTTGGTGCAAATTTGGGATCAGTCTGGACTATATACAAGTAGTAGGCCAGTCAAGACTACAAAGCAAGACTTGGTTTTTTAAAAAAGCATATATTATGTGAGAAAAAAATCAATCTTCAATAAAAGAAAACAGCAACAACAACCAAACAGTAGAGGGCTGTAAAGATGGTTCAGTGGCTAAAAGCGCATTCTCTTTTACAGGTTCAGTTTCCAGCACTCACATCAGGTGGTTCACAACTGCCTCTAACTCCAGCTCCAGGGGTCTGACACCTTCTGTCTATCTTCTACAGATACCTGCACACACGTGCACATACCCATACACAGACACATGACTACATACAATTTTTCTAACTTAAAAAACAGCAAAGCTGACTCAGGGAGGAACATTCTTGGAAGAAATCCTGGGATGGTCATCTTGCTCCATGTGGTATGTGATAGTGCTCCTTCTTTGATAAATGTGGTCTACCAAATGCACACAGAGATATCTCCCAAAGGGCTGATGGAATAGAAAAATGTTGTAATTTCTAAAAGTAATACACATGTAACACAGCCATTGGAGCACTGAGGCAGTTGCATGGCTGTTGCTATGGATCACAAGACTAAGCTGGTTGCCTAAAGGGAACTTATCTATAGCAAATGGAGAAGTTACAAAGGTGAGAAGATGTGTAAGTGGTCTCCTCTGTAAAAGACTATGATTTGCCAGGTAAATTAAACAAGAGGGAAGACAGATGGAAATGCTGGCATTTTGTTGTTGTTGTTTTATGTCTTGAGATAGCATAAGAGAAATATTACAAATTAGATCTTTACTGAAAAGCCCCTCCTGGGATTCAAAACCTTGAAACTCAAAGGAAGGATTGAATAATGAGAGAGAGAGAGAGAGAGAGAGAGAGAGAGAGAGAGAGAGAGAGAGAGAGCACAAGGTAGAAGTGGCAGATCTCTGTGAGTTCCAACCTTAAATACAGAGAGGTGGGCCACTGCTTTGTCCGAGGATGTCTTCTGAAGCCTCATAAACCATACAGGCTATTACCATAGGCATTCCAAAACAGGATAATTAATTAGTCCCTAATGCTGAAGAGATCACATACTCTGGTTGCAGGAAACAAATCAAGGTAAGTCTGAGCTGTAAGCTTTCTCCTTACTGGTGAGTGATCCTAGTTTTTGAAGGTGTTATACAGGTCACTGTAAGAGAATTCTTATTGTCCACAGTCTTGCTCAGTTCTACGCCTTGTTTATCACCATGACCACTGGTGTACAGTGTGTGGCACAGCAGTTACAGATGCAATCAACTACCTCCAGTTTAGACTTGATGCCTACTCCTTAGGAAGGAATCCATGTTTGGTACAGTAATCAGACAAAAACTTGTAGCTTGGGGAGCTATAAGCCCCAGTGGAGAAGTTACTGCTACCATTTCATTAAACCAATATATCATGCCAGTCAGTTTGTTCTGCAGGAATCTGTGACTATACTGTTGCTGGGTGCAACAGGAAAAATTATTTCTATATTACGTGGTGGTTATTGCAGAGACTAATAAGCAAATAAACTGCTGTAGAAGAATTTTAACCTAGCAATATGGCTGCTCTGGCAAGGAATCATATCCCAAAACCTTCTAACTCCATATTATCCAACCAGAATGCAGACATATCCTGCATTATGGTATGGACAATTACTCAGTGAGATCCAATATCAGCAAATCTGCCTCAAAGACAGATAGATACATTGGTTACTTTTTTTGTTGCTATGGTAAAATGTCCAGCAAAAGCAATTTAAGGAAGAAGAGTTAATTTGGGCGCACAATTCAAGGGTCTTCCCTGGTGGGAAGTCACCAAAGCAGGAAGTTGAGGCAACAGGTCATATCACATCTGCGGTCAGAAGTGGAGTAGTGAATGCTTGTACTTTTTGCTTTTTATGCAATCCAGGATCCCAGCTCAGAGAATGGCACCACCCAGAGTGGACTGGTCTTTCTCTCTCCATTAATCAACACAATCCCTCAGAGGCATGTCTCCCAGATGATTCTAGATCTCATCATTGACAATCTAATCATCACAGCAGCCCACAATGCCAAAGCTGTACAATGTATTTAGGGGACCATAGGGAAACTGTCCTAGCTCCAGAGGATTCTAGACACCAATTCTCACAGGTAGGGCTACTACATCCTCTCAGTAGTTTATGCTAGAAGCCTAGGGAAGGCTAAAAAAGTACCTGGGAACTGAGAGGAAGATCTTCAAACAGTGATAAGAAAACAGGAAAGGAAAGAGGAAATAATGTAATGATAATCTCAAAAAAGTTATTCTTAAAAAGGCAAGAACTCCAGCCTCTAGACTCACGGGAGAGCATAACAGCTAGAATCAGTCATGACTTGGCTTTGGGATCCTCGTGGGGGTCGGGGAGGGCGGGGAGAGGAACCACCAAATGCAGTTGGTCCCACAGTGTGACCAATGAGTCAGAATCACCATTGGAAATGTTAGGAGTGCAGATTCAGAAACGGGCAGCAAGATTCAGCTACCGGTCAGACACTGCAGGTGGGTTCCAAGCTGCTGGTCAGACACTGGCGGTAGAGTCCAACTACTGGTCAGACATTGCGGGGGGGATCCAGCTGCTGGTCAGACATTGGGGGTGGGGTCCAAGCTGTGGTCATACACTGGAGGTGGAGTCCAGCTACTGGTCAAACAATGGGGATGGGGCCCAACTACTGGTCAGACACTGGGGGTGGGGTCTAAGCTGTTGGTCAGACACTACAGGTGGGTTCCAAGCTGCTGGTCAGACACTGGGGGTGGAGTCCAGCTACTGGTCAGACATTGGGGGTGGGATCCAGCTGCTAATCAGACATTGGGGGTGGGATCCAGCTGCTGGTCATACACTGGGGGTGGGGTCCAAACTGCTGATCAGACACTGGGGGTGGAGCCCAGCTGTTGGTCAGACACTGGGGGTGGGGCCCAGCTGCTGGTTGGATACTGGAGGAGGGATCCAGCTACTATTGTTTTCACAGTACAGTGATGGACAGGGGTCTTGCATATGCTAGGCAAACTCTCTACTATTGATCTACACCCTCAGCCTGTATTCTTAGTTATCAAAATGAGCTTTATTCTTACAAGTAAGAGTGGCTGGAAAGAGATGGAATCTTTTCAAGATTCCTTATCTGAAAGGGCATGTCTGAAGGCAGTGACTGAAGAAAATTGTGCTCCAGTGAGTTCAGCCTTCTGAAGATAGTACTGACTCTAAGCACACACAACAGCCATGAGAAAGGCCAGAAGATCCCAGTGAAGAATTCTGGGAAAGGAACCAGAGGCTGAAAGAGAAGAAACTGGGGACTTGTCAACACCAACATTCTGGTCTTTTTTAGTTTTTAATAATATGACCTATTATATTAGTAACACTTGTGTGGAAGTTGTATGTGAGGGTGTGTGTGTATACATGTTCATGTGTGTACAGACATACATGTGCACAGGTTGTATGTGTGGCAATACGTGTGTGTGTGCGTGCAGGCATGTAGAAGCCAGAGGCCAACCATAGATGTCATTCCTCAGGAACCAACCAGCTTACTTTTTGAAACAGAGTCTCTCACTGGGACCTGGGACTAACCAATTATGCTACATCAGCTGACCAGTGAGCCCCAGGGGTCCTCCTGTCTCTGTCTCCACAGTGCTAAGGTTAAGAGCATACAGTCCCACATTTGACTTTTTACATGGATGCTGGGGGCCTCACATTTGCACAGCAGGCAATTTACCCACCAGATCATCTTCCCATCTTATGTTAATAACATTTAAAAAAATTCCTTGAGGTCAAATTGTCCTAGATACAACATAGACATATATCACCTGATATCATCTGCCACCCACACTCACTGGTACCCGGGGGATTGTCAAGGCTGGTTCCCAGCTTGTGCAGAATCAGAAAGGTCCCAAGCCACTTATACCCCACCTGCTGAAACTCACCACCTTACCTCTCCCACTGTACTGATGCTCTTATACCCGCACGCTACATATGGGTTACAACCCAAGGCTCTGAAGCCAGGCAGACTTCAGTACAAATTCCAGGTCCCCAGCTTTTAACTCACGTTTCCTATACACGTTATCTCCACCCTCAGAAGCCTTGGTTCTGCTTCCTGATAACCGTCAGAGTTGTGAAAGCGACATCTGAGCATGCTGAGACTTTTAGTTCATTTTTTCCCTCCTAACTCCTCAGTGTTGACTCCTCTCTCCTCAGAACAGCCAGCTTGTTCCTCCAAGCTTGGCTACATGAGTTGTAGCCCACACCTCTTAGATTCCTGTCTGTGGCTTCCGACAACATTTAAAAACAGCAAATAGCTTGAACAAGCCTCAGCTGAACACAAAGCCTCCTTTCTCTTTTCCCACCAAGGGTCACTTCTGGGGACTCCGTCCCCTTCACTCAGTTTCACCTCATGTGTGATACTTCTGATTCTCCTCCACTGAAGTCATCTCGAGAAGGTGACCAAGGCCATCCCAGAATGTTCAGTCTCACCTCCTCAACCCTGACCTTGGCCTGCCTCTGGGCCCTTGTCACTCCTCCTGTTCTTCGGGCCACCTCTCTGACGTCTCCCGCAGGCTCTTCTCTGAGGGTGGCGAGTGACATTGAAGCCTTCTCACCTCCTCTTGCTAGGCATGTCCTTGCTCCAGCAGGCGCCCTCCATTTGCGCCTAGGAGACCCGCCCCGCGCACACTCTCACCCTCAACTGGCTCGCTCACCATACGTTGCAGATGAGGGGAAACATGGGCATGCCGCCCAGCAGGAACAAAAGCCTCCAGTGGGAGATTTTGTAAGCCGACCCCGACAGAAATATGACTCCTATGGCAAAGAAGCAGTGCTGCAGAATGACAGCCTGAGCCCGGTGCTCGCCCACCAGCCACTCCATGACTGCAGAGAACGTGAGGACAGAATGTGGTCAGTTCGCAGTCCCCGGGCTGGCCTTCCATGCAGCCTGCTGACATGACCCCCACCCACCACTGCGCTCTCCCCAGTGCAGGGCAGACAAACTTTCTTCTGCCTATTCAAGATCTCCAGACACCTCTCAGAGCTAGATTGTCCCGGTTTCCTCAGTACACCTTGATGAACTTCCTCAGCACCCCCCCTTCCCCTTCAGCTACCCTTAGCCGCTCCCTCTAAAACTTCTGCCTAGCCCATGTCTCTCATAGGAGAGGCCTGTGAAGGGTATCTTGCATGGTCTGACGTGTGCTGAGACAAGGAACCACTTGTCTTGGAGTACTGCTTTGACCTCCGTGGCCTAAGGCGGGGGGGGGGGGGGGTGGTCAGTTCCCTTCAGCTATGCTCTGGCAGGTTCTCACTGAGAAGAGGTACCAGGGAGTCCCAAGAAAATGAGGGAGTGCAGGCGTTTGGTTCTAGGTACAGGTGTGTATGCACTGGGGGTGTTAGCATCACACAGGCCTGAGCAGAAGCCCCAGCTCCTTCCTGCTCTGTGGACTTCTTGCTGTTCAGGAGTTGGCTAACTTCTCTGAGGCTCAGGATGAAATGAACAAAGCACAGGGAAGGCTCGAGGAGCAGGGTGTACAAGGAGCGTGAAGGGGATGAGGTGGAGGGTACCGCACTCTGATTCCCTCACACAACCAGGAGTGGTGCCTCTCACTTCCTCCCCACTGAGGTCTGTGGCCTGTTGCCTCCACATAGGTTACTGTTAGCAAATCCCAGTGGATTTGCCTCCTGATCCCTCTTGAACTGTATCCGACTCCATCCCACCTTACCCCTTGAGATCCAGTTACCTAAGGATACACTGCAGATGGCATAGCCCACAGACGCCTGGGCCACAACGAAGCGGAAGAAGAGATACTGGTAAAAGCTGTTCACAAAAGCTGTCCCAAAGCCAAAGATGAGGAGCCCCAGCAGCGATATCAGGGTGGTTGGATATCGGCCCAACCTGAGGGTGTGAGGAGGAGATGCCGCCAAGGCCCACACCTCCATGGTCAGCCATAGTTATGTACCATGGTCAGGCCATGTGTTACCCCTTGGCTTTACAGGTTCCCTGTATTTTCCTCCCCCAGCTTGAGACTCTGAATGCCCGAGAAAGAGGCAAAGTGTCCCAGGGATCAGTGGGAATCCAGGAGACTCACTTGTCACTTAAGAACCCGAAGAGGAGAGACCCTGTCAAGATGCCTGCCAGGAATACAGTCTGCATATTTTCCTTGTTTGGTTCGTTGCCACACACCAGGTCAAACTACAGGTTAGACAAAAGCGCTGATCACAGGTTAGACAACAGCGCCAACCGCAGGTTAGACAACAGCACCGACTGCAGCTTCCACATGGAACTAGCCTTTTGGGAAAGAGACTGAACTTGGCCCAGAGGGGGACCTTTAGGCCAGTGGTTCTCAACCTTCCTGATGCTGCCACCCTTTAATATGGTTCCTCACCTTGTGATGACCCCCAACCATAAAATTATTTTGTTGCTACTTCATAACTTTAATTTTGCTACTGTTATGAATTGTAACTTAACATCTGATATGCAGAATATCTGATATACAACCCCTGTGTAAGGGTGGTGAGCCACAGGTTGAGAACTGCTGCCTTAAGCAGGTAGCACCCAGGGAAAGGGAAAGGAAGCAGTAGTTCTTTGTAAAATGTCTCACTCTGCTACCCCAGGACTCTGTCCAACACCTGGTAGACCTTGTAGCAAAACTTGGAGAGAGGAAGAGGAGGAGTGGGTCAGAAAGGAGACTGGCTGGGAGCTTATTAAGCACAAATACTGGATCTGGTGTCCACGGAACTTCCCGTAATCTGTGGTGGAAAAGGCGCAGGCCTCAGCTCAGGGTACGAAGCTCCATGAGAAATGCCCAACACGGGCATTTTCTTTCTATCTCTAGCTTCTCTATCTTCTGCTTGGTTGCCTCCTGACCCATTTCCCATGCCCCATGCCTCTGCTTCCTCAATCTAGGCTTAGATCCAAGGTCTGCCACATGCTGGACAGAATACAGAAGTTACAGGCAAAGAATTCCTGCATGCAGCTACTTGTGGCCCCACCCTAGGTGCCCTCAGCTTTAGGGTCTTCCCTCAACCAGAAGATGAGAGCCACAGCCTGAGAAACAATTCTCTGGACAGGTGGCAAGCCTAGCTCTAAGCCAAAATGCGTTCCAGCTTCCTGGCTAAGAAAGGCAGGGCCCAGGGATGGGGAACAAGAACCCTAATTTCCACCCCCTGGTCACCTCCACAAAGTGCAATCAGGCCAACTGCCACCTGTCTCTGCCACCTTTCCAGGGTACTTATAGTCAACACAAAAAAAGACAAAAGCATACCTCATTGATCAGATTGTGCTTCTTAGCATAAGGATAGACCCATCCATTTTTGCATGTTCCTGTATAATTGAGGCCAAAATGGATGATAGAATCCAGATCCCATGACACAGGTATATACATGAGGCATGTCAGGAAACTGCCATTGGGTGCTCGGGGCAGGGTCAGGTTCAGCTGCTCAGCCTCTGAGAGATTGGGGCTCACTGCCAGGATCCAGCTGGTATTACAATACGGCCTCTGAGCTGTGAACAAGGAGTAATCTGAAAGCATGAAGAATGCTGTCAGCATGCTGGGGATGAAGGTGAAGACCACCAGCCTCCACTGGAATGTGCCAAACTCCCCGATGGCATCCAGAATGCTGGCCAGCTTGTCATCCCTCTTGACATCTATGGCTTTCAATCTGCGTAACAACATATTCAAGGACCAGCCATGGGAGGGAAGATGGTGTGTGTTCTTGGGATTCTGGGATACAGACGCTGGCCTGGAGTCCCAGTCCATCTGTTCAGAGAAAGAATGCAGTTCAGTCAGTCCCCTGTCACCATTTCCCATCATCAAATCCTAGTATGGGACCCAATGGACAGAAAACACCCTCTGCCTTGGATCAGTGTGGCGTTCAAGGCCCCTTCCTTTCCAAAGTCTCTTAGTTTGTATAATTCATTCCTCCTGGCTCAGCTATCCTATTTTTAGTGCAGTGGACATTTTGAATGTTTTAGAGAATGCTCTCCTAGTGGATATCAGGAGCTCCCTGGGAGCTTCCTAACAACAAAGTGTACACACACCCAAAGCATCCCTGGAACTTCAAAGATAGCAGAGGACGCCCCCTCCCCCTTCAAATAAGTAAATAAATAACTAAAGTACAATAAACACCTGAATCAGGAGTGGCAAAGGCCTGGGGGCCAACAGGAGTGGCTTGAAGCCTTAACCGTAAAGTTTGGAAGCCAGGGTTAGAATGTGGAACACTGAAGGAGGGGAGGAGACGGACAGTAACATGGAGCCAGGCAAGGGCAGGAGGGTTGTGAGCAATGTCAAGGATATCATCTTGGGACAGCAGGAAGGAGCAGAAACAGCCCTAATACTGTGTTTTGAGCCAAAACCCCTCAGCAGCGCTAAAGAGGCCATGGGTTGGGAACTCTTTGGCTACATTTTCTGTGGAAACTCTGCAAGCTGAACCTACAAGATTCTCAAAGACTAAACCAAGACTGTAGTCTGAGATAACCAAAGAACTCACAGACACAGATGGCAAGCTTCCCGGTGTAAGAAGGGGTGAACAGTTGTTTGCAATAAAAATATGAAAAGGTAAATTAAATGAAGAGATTCAATACACAGAGTTAGTGAGCTGGAGTGTGCAGCTGTGATGTGGATGGGTAAAAAGACTTGGTGGGCAGAAAGCAGCACCAATCTAAACATAAACTCCAAAGAGAAATGGAAAAGACAACAAATATGTAGAAACAACATATATTTTCTCAAACTCCAAAAACATAAATCAATATATCGTAGAAACAACATATATTTTCTCAAACTCCAAAAACATAAATCAATATATCCAAGAAACCCATCACTTCTCTCAAACACAATGAAAGTAACTTGTGGGTGGATACACTGTAATTCAACCCTGGGACTCCAGGGACAAGGAGGGATGCCAGGGGAGAGGCAAATTCACAGCCTTGAAGTCTCCAACAAGACCAGAGGGGAGCGAAGAGTACAGCCAGCGTGGAAGTGGTATGTGAATAACCACGGTAGACTAAAGATAGGCATACCAACTGGGAGCTAAGAGCATAGAAACAAGATGCCTGGTCTGATGGAACTTTCAAAAGATCTCAGGGGTGGCAGCAAATATGGGTTATCAAAATGACAAGCCTATAAAAGAATTTCAAATGTGGATTGTTTTAAGTAACAAGGAGACTATGACCAAGAGCACATGCTGCTTTGGCAGAGGCCAGGAGTTCAAGTTCCCAGCACGCATATCAGGAGACTCACAACCATCTGAATTTACAGCTCCAAGGGATCCAATGAGCTCTTCTGGCTTCTGAGAGTAGCGTGTGTGTGTGTGTGTGTGTGTGTGTGTGTGTGTGTGTGTATACGCACACATACATATGTAAGTTGAGAAGGGCAGATATTTTTCATGGATATCTGTGGTTAAGAAAGGAGGCAGGAAAGGGATGAAGCTTTGAAGCTACACTTGCATTATACAGATTTAGTCATTTTAATAGATGGAAAAATAAAAACTAAAGGAAAAAATTTAATTCAGAAAAAGTCAAGGGAAGAAGAAACACAAAGTGGATTCAGAAGCCTTGACTGGAAAAATAAGTCAAAATACATTACAAGTTAAAAGGCTGAGCCATTTCTGGGGACTGTGGAGCCTTCAAGAGTTGGTTGAGGGGGGGGGGTCCAAGATGGCAGCGGCCCGCGTGGATGCATTTTGATCTTGGGGAAAACAGCCACAAAGTTACAAAAGTTATAAGATGCTGTGCAAAAAATCTGAGTGACTGGACTCACCTGGGTTTCACCCAGCTACCCAGGGACCATTAAAAGTCCCTGGGCAGGACTCTCCCTGCCACTCTTGGACACAAACGGAAGCTGTTGAATCCGGGAATCGGGAACCCCCACCAGGAGAGATGCTGAGTAAGATCCACTCTAATACCCAGCAGGCAGATTCAAACCCCACACAGGGTTACTCACCAGCCTACTGGGCCCCCCAGATCCCATGCAGGCATTCTGGCTATTTAGCGAAAGGTTTCAGTCCCATGGGAGTGCCACACATTCTTAGCAGTGCAGCTCAGCGGGATGCGCAACAGCTGAGGGTTCCACAGGCATCAACCCAGTAACCAGCGGGTCCACGGCTGCATTTGGAAAGCCCAGACATATCTGTGCGCCCCTATTGGATTTACAGTCATTGGGAAAAAAGGCATACCCTTCCGGTTGCAGATTACGTTCCACTGCGGTGTAGGGGAACTTGGATGACAGTGGCTCCATTTGCCAGTATCCAAAGCCAGCTCCATACACACATAGGCAGGGCTGTGAGAGTGGCAGAAAAGGCTACAGGGGTGAAGGCAGATTTACCCACCACAGGGTCCAACCCTGGGCAAACTGTGAGGTCTTTATTATTATTATCAGACTTTTTTGCTAGTAAGGGCCCTTCTGGCGGGGAACCAGAGCTTAAGCATATATAGCTCCACCCCCTGGATCAGTGAGGTTTAGACCTGGGAGGCACTGCTGAGTGACTCACCTTACAGGGGTGGAGTCAAGTTCTCTCAAGACTACAACAGGCCTTGGGACTGCCAAAGTCCACAGAATCTGTGCCTGGACACACAGGACCATACCACCAGAGCCACTGCAGGCTGAACACTCAATGTGGAACATAGAGTCCTCTGTCTTGGGAGCAGTGAAACAATCCCAGGCCATTCCTCATTGCCTGGGAATAGGCTGCACCAGCTCACAGTGCATCTGGCTATTAGATGCACATTGACCCTGAGATCCCCCTGTAAGCAGCGACAGATCGCCAAGCAATTCAACTGCTATGCCAAAGTGCCCCCTTTGGATCCAAGCCCAGAAGACAAGAGGAGCAAAGAGCTAAGAACATCCAAATGGCCAAAGGTCTGAGAAAAACCCGAAATCAGGGAGAAATGACTCCAACAAAACACAACTATGCTAGTTCATCCAATCCTGACCACCTCACCACAGCTGAAAAACGTGAAAACGATGACAATTCTACATTATGGAAAGTGATAGAGTCCCTTCAAGAAGAACTTAAATGTATGAAGGAATTCAAAGAAGCCACAATTTCACAAGCAAAAGCAATGGATAATACCATTAGAGAGCTACAAGCCAAGGTGGCTCAACTTGAACAGGAAAAAGACAACGCAATGAAAGATTACCAGGCAAAGACAAGCAAATTGGAGCAGGAAATGTACAAAATGAATCATTCAAGACATGAACATGGAAATGGAAACAATAAAGAAAACACAGTCAGAGTTAAAAGTGGAAATGGAGAGTCAAGGGAAGAGAACAGGAACTACGGATATGAGTACCAAAAATAGGATACAAGAGATGGAAGACAGGATCTCAGGCATGGAAGATTCGATGGAAGAAATCATTACAACATCCAAAGAAAATGAGAAAGCTAAAAAAAAAATCTCTCACCCACAACATCCAAGAAATCAAGGACTCAATGAAAAGATGGAACCTAAGAATTATAGGCATAGATGAAAGAGAAGACTCCCGACTCCATGGTCCAGGAAATATCTTCAACAAAATCATAGAAGAAAACCTCCCAAACCTAAAGAAAGAGATGCCAATAAAAATCCAAGAGGCTTATAGAACACCAAACAGATTATATCAGAAAAGAAACTCTTCTTGCCACATAATAATTGAAACTCCAAATGTACAGAATAAAGAAAGAATATTAAAAGCTGTAAGAGAAAAAAGTTAAGTCACATACAATGGCAGACCCATCAGAATTACACCTGACTTCTCCTCAGAAACTTTAAAAGCTAGAAGGGCCTGGATAGATGTCCTACAAGCCCTGAGAGAACATAGGTGCCCAGCCAGACTACTATACCCAGCAAAACTCTCTATCAACATAGATGGAGAAAACAAGATATTCCATGACAAAATCAAATTTAAACAATATCTACCCACAAACCCAGCCCTACAGAAGATCCTAGAAGGAAAATTCCAACTCAGAGAAGATAACTACACCCAAGAAAACAGAGGAAATATAAAACTCCACAGCAACTAAACCAAAAGAAGCACAGGACGACCACCTATACCAAAATAATGAGAAATAACAACCCCTGGTCACTAATATCCATCAACATCAATGGACTCAACTCGCCAATAAAAAGACACAGACTTAAAGATTGGATCTGTAAACAAGACCCATCTTTTTGCTGCATACAAGAAACACATCTCACTATCAAAGATAGACACTATCTCAGAGTAAAGGTCTGGGAAAAGGTTTTTCAAGCAAATGGACTCAGGAAGCAAGCTGGAGTAGCCATCCTAATATCAAACAAAATAAACTTCCAACTGAAGTTAATAAAAAAAGACAGAGAAGGATATTACATACTCATTAAAGGAAATATTCTTCAAGAGGACATCTCAATATTGAACATCTATACCCTCAACTGAAGAATGGATTTAAAAACTGTGGTACATCTACACAATGGAATATTACTCAGCTATCAGAAACAATGAAATCATGCAATTTGCAGCCAAATGCATGGGAACTAGAGAAGCTCACCCTGAGTGAGCTAACCCAGACTCAGAAGGATGCACATGGTATCTATTCACTTATAGTAGGATTTTAACTATATAGTACAGGATATCTATACAACCAACACACCAAAGGGAACATGGACATAGACTTTTTATTATTTTATTTTTTTGTATGTATGTTTTTTAGTTTTCCCTCCCTGGCAATGAGACACTTTTCACTGGTGGTACTGCCTTGTAGGCCCCCAGTGTATGAGGAGGCTCTTGGCCCTCATATGACTTCTGAACTGGGGCGAGGGACTGATATGTAGGGACACTCCACTCCAAAGGAGTGGGATGGAAGTGTTAGGGGGTAGAGGGTGGGAGGGTGGGGCTGGGAAGGGGGGAAAGAGGACAATATGATGGAGATGTAACCTGAAGCAACAAATAAATTTATTTAAAAAAAAGAGTTGGTTGGGCACGGCTGGTGCAATGAGGTTACTAGGCTCAGGTAGTTGAAGGTTGTAGCCTGGCTCCTAGTTCTAGCTGTCCATGGCTATGTGATCAGTTAATGCCAAGTGTTCCTGCTGCCTGGAATTCCACATCCCTTTCCCACTACAGTGAACTGGAAGATCATAAATCCTGAGGCAAAATAAACATTTCTTCCTTTTATGTTGTTTCTGTTAGCTATTTGGCCAACATAACACAAGTGATCTGTCTATCTATCTGTCTATCTATCTATCTATCTATCTATCTATCTATCTATCTATCTATCTATCTGTATCATATATCTGTTTATATCTATCATCTATCAATCATCTATCATATATCTATTTATGTCTATTTATCATCTATCTGTCAATCATCTATCATCAATTTTTCAATCACTTATCTATATATCCATCATCTATGTAAAATTTATCTGTCTACCTATCATCTATCTATAAAATTTATATATCATTTATCTTTATTCTATCTATATGTGTGCAACAGAGTATCATTCAGACACCAAAGACCAACATTTTGTCATTTGGAGAAACATGGATAGAAGAGATGAGCACTCTGCTATGTGAAACAACTCAGATTCACAAAGACAAATATCCTGTGTTCTCATTTGTGCGAAAGACATAGTCAATTTCAACGAAATAAAGAATTAAGCAGTGACTGCCCTAAGAAGCATTGCAGATGTGGCTGCTGTGTTACATGCACATCAGTAGGTGGCAGAGAGGAGAGAGGCTATGTCTACATTCAGTGTTCTGACCTATGAGCATCTGAATGGTTAGTAGCCTAACATTCCCTAAACAAAAGCAAGCCTGAGACCACCACCAGTTCTGCACTGGGGGCCTGGACTGGGAGCTAGCATGTGATGACTAGCTCCCAGTCATCACTAGCTTGACAGTCCAGCAACAGTCAAGCCCAAGCCAGAGACTCGGAGAACCCTTCCTGGCACCACAGACCCTAGCCAGCTGCAGCACTCAGGAGAGCAGGCCCTGCACTTTGCCTGGGCAGCACAATATAGCTGGCCCTGAATGTGGGTGTGGGTGAGCCAACCCCAAGGGTATGAGTGTGGGAGAACCAGCCCTGCCTTTTGTCTGCCTTGAGGTGGTGTTGGAGAGGGAAAGATCCCCTCCCCTTCCCTTTCCCCTCACCATGGGTAGCAGGCAGGAGAGTTGGCCCTGATGGAGTCATGACAGCAGGAGAGCTGGTCCAGTCTCTTACCTGCTGCAGCACTCAGGAGAGCAGGCACTGCACCTTATCTGGGCAGCACTCA
>CAJQZJ010003646.1:4688912-4702186 GCA_907164525.1 Lophiomys imhausi | reverse complement strand
AGAGCAGGCACTGCACCTTATCTGGGCAGCACTCAGGAGAGCAGGCAATGCACCTTATCTGGGCAGCACAGTAGAACTGGTCCTGGATGTGGGGCTGCAGACCAAGAACCAGGACTTTGAGTTGGCCCGCCCCAATATCTACCCCATGGATGAACTGCTGGAGTGCATGAAGAGGCCAGTTCAACAGACTCAAAACTAAAGGATCTCCATGACACCTGACAACAACAGGATATCTGAGAGAAGTCTCAGTGAGGTTCCAGTATTGACAGTATAACAGAAGCCAGAGGCCTCATACCAGACCAAGGAGTCATTATAATGAACATTTGCAAGCAAAAAGTGTGGACAAAAGTGAGTATTGTGGGACACACTGAGACATACTACAGCTTCCACAATGAGGTGTGTGTGTGTGTGTGTTGGAAGAGTGGGTCTGAGGAGAGGTAAGAGATAAGTGGGAACAGGGTGCATGATGTGAAATTCACAAAATAAAAAATAAAAAAATAGCCGGGCGTGGTGGTACATGCCTTTAATCCCAGCACTCGGGAGGCAGAGGCAGGTGGATCTCTGTGAGTTCAAGGCCATCCTGGTCTACAAAGTGAGTCCAGGACAGCCAAGGATACACAGAAAAACCCTGCCTCGAAAAACCAAAAAAAAGCCGGGCGGTGGTGGTGCACGCCTTTAATCCCAGCACTTGGGAGGCAGAGGCAGGCGGATCTTTGTGAGTTCGAGGCCAGCCTGGTCTACAAAGTGAGTCCAGGACAGCCAAGGATACACAGAGAAACCCTGTCTCGAAAAAACCAAAAAAAAGAAAAACCAAAAAAAAAAAAAAATTAAGCCGTGGCTACCACAGTCCCAGAGGGGCAGAGGTGGGAAGATGATAATTGATAGGGATACAGTTGAATAGAAAAAATAGAAAAATAACACGATCTAATGCTCCATAGCACAGCATGATAACTATAGTGGACAAAAAACTAATTAAAAATTTCAAAGTAGTTAATAGCATTTTGAATGTTCCCAATGCTAAGAAATTACATATGTCTGAGATAGTGGTTATGTTAATGGCTGACCTAATAATTACGTGCTACATATGTGCATTAAAGTGCTATACTGTACTCCATAAATACATATAATTACTGAGCATTAATTGAAATGATAATAAAATAAGTACAAAATAAAAAAAAAATCAAACCCATGCTACACTTTAAAAGGGTCGTGAGCATTTCCCAGTGTGCTTGGAGAGTACCTTGTGTGTCTTCTGGGCTGGTGTAGGAACTCACCTTGGTCTTCGCTTCTTCTCCAAAGTGTCTTGACGTGGATGACTATTTGGTCACCCTGTAAGAAGACACACTTAAGACACAAGGACAAGAAAAGGCAGAATAACAGGATAGGAAAAGTGGTTGTATATGGTATGGGCAAATAAAAGCTGATACAGCTAACTTACTAGCAAACAAAGATAAATGTTAAGGGGAACCAGAGAGATGGCTCAGCAGTTAAGAGCACTGACTCTTCTTGCAGAGGCCTCAGGTTTGATTCTAAAAAAAAAAATTGATGGGTAGCACTGAGGAGAACTATCTGACATTGGGCCTTTAAATGTACACGCCTGACACACATGTACTTGTGTACACACACACACACACACACACACACACACACAAATAACTCAAAAATGTTTTAAAGCTGAGGATTTTTTTTCTTTTTTCCTTTTCTTTTTGAGACAGGGTTTCTCTATGTAGCCCTACCTATCCCAGAAGTCACTCTGTAGACCAGGATGGCCTAGAACTCACAAATCTGCTTGACTCTGCCTCACAAGTGCTGGGACTAAAGTCACCACATCTGGGCTCTGAAGGATCTTTTATTTATTGTCATTTATAAAATTCTGCCAATAGCAACTGGAGAATATTTGTTTTCCTCAAATCTGATTAGAAGATTTATGAGATGTAATCATGTACCAGGCAATATGTTAAGCTTCAGAAAATTTCAAGATATAGATGTATAGATTATTTTTCTTTTTTAAGATTGTTATATTTAGGGCCTGGAGAGATAGCTGAACAGTTAAGGAGTATGTAGTGCTGTTGTAGAGGACCCAAGTTTAGTGCTCATATCAGGCAGCTCACAACCGCCAATAACTCCTACTCCAAGAGGTCAGATGCCCTGTTCCACATCCATAGGACCCACATATATATCCACATACACATCTACATAAAAATTAGTAATATTGTATTTATTGTACAAAATGTCAGGACTCACTATGACATGTAATATACTTTTCTCAGTCACCATTACCCTCTACCCTTTATCTCGTCTTCCTATACCCCTTCCCGGGGACCTTTCCTCTTCCCAAATAGTCCATTTACTTTCATTTTACACTCACACACACACACACACACACACAGTGTGTGTGTGTGTTCATATTCAAGACAAAACATGCAATATATACTTTCTAATACAGTGCAAATAAATTAAGAACAATTTAGTAGTAGAACTTAAAACGTGAATGTACATTCATACATTTGTAACAGTTAAATTTATTTGTCACATTCTATCCCAGGCTCCCTTTGTATTCTAAGTGATTTTTAGGGTTTGTCTGATCTCTGCACTGTACAGTTCTCTGGGCTTTAGCAAACACCGAGGGTAACTAGTGTTCCAAAATATAAAAGTCCTGCTGCCTACGAACCCTCTCCACATCCAACACTCCTTCTTTTTCACAATCACAAGCCCCTGTGAACCACTTGTCATCTTGATGTAGAAACTCTGCCTTTCCCAGAACACAGGCTGAAGCCGCAGATTCCGCCTTCTTTCCCTTTCAGAAATATTCATTTTCCATGTTTATCCACGTCTCTTTTTGGTTTAACAGCACTTTTAATTAAAATATAATTACATCATTTCCCCACACCTTTTCTCCTTCCAACACTTCCCAAATACCCCTTGCTCTCTCATATTCATGACCTATATTTTTTTAGTTGCTACACACACACATACACACACATACACACATACACACACATACACATACACACACATACACACATATATACACACATATATACACACATATACACACACATACACACACATATATACGTACACACATGCCTATATATATTAATACAACCTACTCAGTCAATATAGTGTTACTTGTATGTGCATGTAGATATGGTTTCAGGGCTGACCACAAACAATTTGGGGGCTATTCCTTAGGGAAAACATGTATTTCTCCTGATCTCAGCATTCCTTAGTTGCCTGTAGTTCTTCCTTGGCCCCGTGAGATTTTTCTCTTAGCATGTTCATAGATGTCCTTTACAGAAAACCACAACTGACCAAAACGCAGAGGGACCAGAGGTTATGTGATACCCAGCCCCAAGTGATGCATGAGCATCACAACTCTCACCACTGAGGCTCGGACGGCAGGTGGAAAGACCGCAAAATGCAGAGAAACAGAGTTTGCTGTGGGATTTTAATCTCCTAGAAATGTCAGAGAAGCTGCAGCCATGTAGCCTTGCCAACATGACTCCCTAGTAGCACTTTTTGGTTTTTTCCAGACAGTGTCTCTCTGTGTGTAGCCCTGGATGTCCTGGGACTTGCCTTGTACACCAGGCTGGTCTTGAACTCAGAGATCCACCTGCCCCTGCCTCCCAAGTGCTGGGATTAAAGGCGCCACCACGCCTGGCTCCTGACAGGACTTTTTAAAGTCACTCAATAGTACTTTATTGCATGCATGTGCCACAGCCCGTCAATTCATTCATCTACAAAAGGACACTGTAGTTGTTTTCATTGTTTGGGAACTGTGAGGCAGACCCATGAATATTTCTATGAAAGTTCTTTCATGGACTTAAGTTTTCAGAACAGTTGGGTAAACCTCTAGGAGCATGGATGCTGGGGATGCTGGGTCATATGGCAAAACTATGATTGGCTTTGTAAAAAAAAAAAAAAAAAAAAAAAAAACTGTCACCTGTCTTCCAAATGGACCATACCACTCAACTCCACCAGCAAAGAATGAGAATTCTGTTTGTTCCATGTCCTTTCCAGGAACTTCTATGATCAGTTCACACTATTTCAGCCATTCTGGATAGGTGTGTAGCATAGACCTTCTAATGGGGGATCTTTGCAGAGCAGAAAGTGTACATTTTAAACAAGCTTCAATGAACCTATTCTTTTACTTTCTGAGGTTTTGCCTTTGACATTACAGTTAAAAATCTCATTGCCAAACCTGAAGTCTCTGAGGTTTTCTGCTGTTTTTCTTCTACAAGTTTTAGTGTATTGTTTCATATTTAAGTCTTTGGTCAGATTTGAGTTAATTCTTGTGAAAGGTGGGTGTATCTCCATTATCATTTCCCCATAGGTAGCCAATTATTTTAGCACATTCTTTGAAAAGACATTTTCTCCACTAAGTGACTTGCATCTTTGCTCAGTTGGCTTTATCTGTGCAAACCTGATGCTGAGCTCTGCTGTTTCTCTGATCTGGGCTGTTAACTCAATTATGCTAGCTTTACTGCAAGTCTTGGTAACTGGATGCAAATGCTGATGCACACACACACACACACACACACACACACACACACAATTCAATCTACTTCGTCATGGTTACGGTGGCCATTCTTGGCCATCCAAACATGAACTTCAGGGCCTGCTTGTTATAGCCACAAAACAATTTGTTGAGCTGTAATTGAGACTGTATTAAATATTTAGATCAACAGAGAAGGGCTAACATGTCCCCAAATGTAGAATGAGGATAGGTAGTGATATCTCAATATATATCTTAAGGAAAAAAAAACTTATGAGCACTTCACACATTGAAGAAATCATAGAAAATTAAAATATCTATAAAGTGATAATAAAGTATCAAATGTATGGGTGGTTTAAAAGTCATAATTTGTGGGGAATGTATAGCCTTAGCTGTTTTAAATAGAAAATTAGAGGCTAAATAGTGATCAGCTAAGTTGGTGGCTCACGCCTTTAATCCCAGCACTTGGGAGGCAGAGGCAGGCAGATCTTTGTGAGTTCGAGGCCAGCCTGTTCTACAAAGCGAGTCCAGGACAGCCAGAGCTGTTAAACAGAGAAACCCTGTCTCGAAAAAAAACCAAAAAAAAAAAAAAAAAACTGAAAGAAGCCATATAACCCTCATAACTGTGGCCTAATTACCTCTGTTGTACTGTATTGTATTTATTATTATAAGAGAAAGAGCCATTTGTTGGACTGAAAGGGGAAACTGTAGGGGGAAATAAGATATATCTTAAACTTAAAAGAAAGAAAAGAGAAGAGGATGGGGGGTTGAGGGTGGGAGGGTGGGACTGGAGGGGGAATAGGGAGGGGACTGCGATTGAGATGTAACTTGAAGAAATAAAAAATAAAGGAAAAAAATAAATAAAAACTGAAAGAGTAAATTAAAAGAAGATAATAAAAATTTAGGCCACAGTAAAGGAAGGAAGCTGGGCCTGGCACTCTAGGCTGGTAATTCCATCTACTTATGAGGCTGAGGCAGGAGGATCACAAGTTCAAGGCCTGCCTAGGTTACAAGATGATTTTAAGGTCAGCCTGGTTAATTTACCATTACTCAAATACCAACTGGGACTGGCTATCAGCAAGGCCCCTGTGAAACCCCTGGCCATCTATAAGGCCTCTGAGCCCCTCTCCGTCCCACCCACAGGGACTAGCTGTCTGCAAGTCCCCTGACCATACTGCCCTCCACTGAACCCAAAGGTCCTGCTAGAAGAACAGAGGGTTCAGCACTTCACCTGCACACAGGAAATGACCAGGTGCCACACCTGAGAACTCACACTTCCCGTGTGGACAGCCTGCTCTTCCTATAGAGTTCTCACAGCCCAGGCAAGTTCCTGTCCACATCTGTGCTGAGAATGTGGCCCCACAGTCACCAGGTGTCATCATAATTATGACCTTCTACACGTACCCCCAGTCCCTCCTCTCTGGAGACAGGACCACAAGGCAAAGCCAGGGCCCACTTGACTGTTGTCCAGACCCAACCATATCCTTGGAAGCAGAACCCTGGGGTTCCATTGGTAGCTGGGGAAACGGTGTCACAATGGGATGGAGAGGGAGGGCTGGGAATGGTAAGGGCCATATTCTCACTCCATGTATACAAGTAGCCACAGTCTTGGAGCCAGAATTGGTTAAGGCAAGTATGCAAACTGCCATATAAGGCAATCTTGTGTCTTTATGCAAACTGTCTTGTATACTATGCTAAGAGCACTTCCCCTACAAATGAAGCTACACTCTTTGTCAGCTGTTCTTCAAACCTTCCTGATCCCATACCTGGGACCTGCACTGCACCTCTCTGTGGTAGAAGTTGGGCCTCTTTAGTGAATTAGTAGGCAGTTCAGTTTAGCATCTGGCAGCACATAAAGAGGAGCTTGGCGTCCCTTAAACTTGCTGAAATGGACAGAGCCCAGTTGAGGCCATAGTTCTGTGAGAAACATGAAATGCCTTGCTGAAGGGGTGTGTCTAAGAAACCATACAAGCCTCAGATAACGACAGTTGCCCCAAGAAGTCACATGAGTGCTAGACATCGCTGGATATCTTGTGGGTCCTGGAGACCAAGGATCTCGAGATGCTATATATAAACCAGAGAGCTCTACACAGTGCTCTCTTCTGCTTTCTCTTCCTCTTGCCCTCACAGACTGAGAAATCAACACTTGCTGGAGAAGTGTACAGCAAGGTATGCCTTTTGTCGTATTGAGACCTCAATGGTCATAAACTGAGAGAAGGAGTCCAAGAGAGAGACTTTTTGCCATAAGTTAGCCAGAGAGAGACCTTTTGCTGCAAGAAACGACAGGCAGAGTTCAGAGGCCGTGGTGAGAAACTAGGCCGTGAAACCTATGTGGACTGAGAAGACTATAGAAATGAGTCTCAGCTGATGGAGGAAGCTGAATTCAAGTTTAGTTGTTAAAATAGACTGGTCTTATAAACCAACCACAATTTAGTAGTTGAAATAAATTGGGCATACAAACTGGCAAAGTTAGACCCAATGTACATAAGCCTCGAAAGGACTGTCTACAGTGACTGCCATACCCATACTACCAAAAACCAAGTCATCCTGCACGGACCTACACTAAGAATAGTTATATCCTTGTAAGAAAGTTAAAATAGTACTGGTTAGGTGTTCTTAGATATTAAGTGTTTATAGGTATTAGGTTTTAGATAATTAGGTATAAGGTTATAGGATATAGGTGTTTAATACGTATTTGTTAAGTACTAATAAATATAAGTGTTTTAAATGAAAATTTTCTGTTACACCTCTCTCCTGCCTCAGGGACACTTCCCTATCACCCAGCTTGATAAAACTGCCCTTGTCTGACCCACATTCCTAGGAGCTAGAACCTTCCATTGCTGGTGGAAACAGGACCCCAGTCTTCGTGCGTGGGGCAGGGATGGGGAATCAACACAGGACCAGGAGCCAGGATGAACTGTTGTGGGGAGGCTGGGGCCCAGACTTGCCCAATTCCATCAACACACACAATACTCCTCAGGACACTGGCAAAAATGACTGAGAAAAATTTGGAGGCAGGACTTAGAAGGCAACTCCACAGGCCAAGGGGCTCATCACACAAGCAGAGAGGACCTGTGTGCAAAGCTGGGAGAGACAGCATGTACTTTAATCTCAGCACTGGGGAGGCAGAGACAGGTGGACCCCTGAAGCCAGCCTAGCCTAATTGGCACATCTCACATCCCAGGGACCGGTCCTATCTCAAAAAACAAGATGAGGGGCTGGGGAGATGGCTCAGTTGGTAAGGTGCTTGTCACAGAAGCATGGGGACCTGAATTTGAATCTAAAAAGCTAGGCACAGCCCCATATACTTGTGTTCCCAGCACTGCAGGAATGGGAAGGAGGGGAGGATGGGGACAGGTCAGTCCCTGGAGTTCACTGGCCAGCCCACTATCTGAATCGAAGAGCTCCGGGCTCAGTGAGAGACCCTGCTTCAAAAAAGTAGGGTGGAAGGTGACTGAAAAAGACACCTGATGTTGCCACTGGCTCCCACATGTGTACACACACACACACACACACACACACACACACACACACAGAGAGAGAGAGAGAGAGAGAGAGAGAGAGAGAG
Source organism: Lophiomys imhausi (assembly GCA_907164525.1). Classification (NCBI taxonomy): domain Eukaryota; kingdom Metazoa; phylum Chordata; class Mammalia; order Rodentia; family Muridae; genus Lophiomys; species Lophiomys imhausi. The sequence goes on along the minus strand of CAJQZJ010003646.1, from coordinate 4,694,120 downwards.
AGAGATACAAAAGGAGACAGAGAAACAGAAAGAAACACAGAGACACAGAAAGAGACAGAGACACAGAAAGAGTGAGAAGGTGCATGGTGTGGCTCCTAATGACACCCAAGGTTGACCTCTAGCTTCCACATATGTGCATATGCACACATGTGCACCTACATATATGCACACACACACTCACACACACACACACACACACACACACACACACACACAGAGAGAGGGAGAGAGAGAGAGAGAGAGAGAGAGAGAGAGAGAGAGAATCTAAATTTGCTGTTAGATAAGAGCCACCATCACAGAGAACTGTCCTTATAGCTACTCTTCAGTTCGTGGCAGCTTCATGTCTCCACTTACCAGGGAAGGCACAATGGTCCCCTTGGTGTAGGGAACACAGAATCTTTCTTCTTCATCAGGCCACCCAGGTGTTCATGGGTCATCTGTGCAGCTGATCCAAGGGCCCTCAGGTCCCTTTGTGTCCCCAATCTTAGGAGCAGAAGTGCTAGGACTGAAGGCCTGAGCAAGTGACACAGTGGGAACCCGGCAGTCGGTGAGGCCAATGATCAGGGAGAGGAGAATGCCTTGGCTCTGGTCCTGTGAGCCCCCAAGTCTCTAGCTTCATCTCTAGGCACCAGAGAGCACTAATGTCAACTGAAACTGAAGTTCCAGTCACATGACAGAGGGATGCTTAATGGAAAGACCTTAAAGAGTTGACATTCATGCCAGCTATACATGTTAGTTAGTGTGTGCATGCACACACACACTTGCACACACACACACACACACACATACATGTGTGCACAGTGGGGCTGGGTAGGTGGCTTCAAGCATTTTCCATGTGAGCATGAGGGCCCGTGTTTGACCTCTCAGAGCTTATTTAAAGCCAGAAACCATGTCACACATCTGAAATCCATCAGTGCTACTACAGCAAGAAGGGAATCCCCAGGAGCTGCTCTGAAAGGCAAGGAACAAGGTCCAAGGCCATCCTCTGAGCCCACATGCCTCACATATGCACACCATCCATGCACATGTATAATTACACATATGCACACAAAGCCCTAGACTGTCATTTCTGTCTCCCTTACTGGATGAAGAAACTAGTCAATATTATGGTTTTTCAACTCATGTGAGTTGAATACAGAACTGATGGTCACCTTGGCCCTAGTTTCTGAGGAGCAAAAGCCAGGAGATGGCAATCAGGGAGCAGTGAAGCAAGGACCAGTCCTCCAAGGAGGCCCTGGGCCCTTCCTGTTCCCAATATGATGGCCATCAAGTCCTGTCCCAGACTCCTCTAGAGGCAAGTGACCTGGGCTGACCATCTGCCACAGCAGACAGTCGTTGGCTCGCTAGGGAGCTCAGAGAGCAGCAGATGCTCCAGAAGGAACTGAAGGCTCTTGTTGCCATGGAAACGTGGAGGCAAAGCAAATGCAACTTAGAGCCTTCATGGACCTGCCTGATGTCCAGGATCCTTGATCTAAGGAAATGGAGAATAAAGGCTGACAAGGAAAGGGGCTTAACCTTCAGCAGCAACCAGGTGTGGGGCAAAGGTCAAAGCTCAAAGGTCACAGAATCACCTCTAGGTCAATAGATTTGCTAGTAGGCAGTCTGGATGGCTAACACATGGTGGCCCCAATTTCTGAAGCAAGGGAAGGAGTTACTGGTTGGGAAATGAGGACAGGAGACATTCAGAGTGGAGAAGATAAATGACCAGTACCACAGATGGAAAAGAAGCCTGCTAAGCAACCAGGGGAGGCTGGTCCCTGAAATTCAGAAAAGTGAAAACGTACAGTATATTACTCTCTTGCAATTTGTGGTACAGAGACAGCACAGGGAGGTTCCTGAGCTCATTGGCTACTGAGGCTTTTCTAGTTGGACACAACCAAACAGCACAAGAATTAAAGTGTGAGGTGCCGGTGACAGGGACATGACCACTCTGTCTCAATGGCAGTTGGAAGAACAGCTTCATCCTCTCACTTGAGTAGAGAGATTGAGAGAAGATGCAACAGACCAGAAGGTTCCAGTGGGACTAAGAATGCTACTGTTGGATGCTTGCTCTCCCTCCAAGTCATATATTAAACCCTTCATCACCATTGTCGTGGTATGTGACATCATATCTAAATATCTAATATCAGGTGGGACCCTCCAGATGGGATTAGTGACCTCATAGGAAGATGGAGAGAAATTTATTTCCATGTTCACACATGAAGGAAGGTCATGTGAGGACCAAGAGAGAGGTGGCCTTCCATATCCAGAGGTATAAAGGATGTATATAGAGATGTGTTGGATGTAGGTATACAGAAAGGCTCTTCACTGGAACCCGGCCACACTGGCACCATAACCTCAGACTATCTGCCTGCTGCTGTGGCACCCCAAGCAGGCCAAGTCACATAAGAATGGAACAAACTACCCAAAGTATTAGCATGCCATTAAAGCTTAGATATAGAATGATCACAAGAGTTTTCATGGGTTGAATAGTTGATACTGACCTGGTGGTCCTGTTTTAGATGGTTCTAGAAACTTTAAGAGGTGGGGCCTAGTTAGAGAAAGCAGGTCACTGGAGGTGCCTTTGAAGTTGTGCATGGTCCCCAGTCCATTCCTTACTCTCTTCTCCCACCTCAGCTGAAGCCCGTGCTGAGCAGTCTTGGAGGAAACCTCTTGACACCTTGAGCAGAAATCCTTCTTTCTTGAAAGTTGTTTTGTTGTCAGGGCTGAAGAGATGGCTCAGAAATCAGGAGGTCCTGATCCCATTCAGGGTCTACTTTGGGCAGCTTGCATAGGCCTGTAACTCTAGGTCAGGGGATCTGATGCCCTCTTCTGGCCTATGCAGGTACGGCATCTACATGTCAGATACACACGCAGATGAACTTAGGCTCTCATGCTGGTCACAATTACACAGAAGTAACCAGAGTAGATGCTGCAGTAAGTGAGGTGTCCAGATGAGATTTGCTCCATTCATTTATATGCAAGATGCTTTTGAAAATTGGGTTGGAAAGGATTTTCTCCAAAGGATGACAGTAAGTGGCATAGAAGGGGTGCCCACGAGCCATGTAGAAAAGTTGTAGAAAAATTGAATACATGATCTGGAGGTGCAGAGGTGGGACCAGGGAAAGAGAGGAGACACATACACAGAGAGAGAGACAGAGCTTTCCCCAGATTGACAAGTCAAGGGATATGATGGCCAAGAAGCACCCGGAGGAGGAAAGGGATCCTTTGTCCAGCCCTCCTGCTGTGAGAGCTTTCACAAGTATGCACAGAGTCCTTTCGAGAAGGGCTGTCCACTGGTAGTAGTCAACAGTTCCAAGGATGCAGGTTTCCACCTGTGAGAGGCGGGGCAGTATCCTGGGGACTACGCCAAAGTAAAGATACAGTAATCTGGGGAGTATGGGAACATCTTAGGGCTTGGACATAGAAAAGCCACGAATTCAAGATGTACAGCATAGTGGTCTTAATCTCAGAAGGGGAGAGCAGACTGCTATACCTCTTGGCTTTTCATGCCTTGGCAGAGTTTGAGGTTTGGTAAAAAGTAACCTAGGAAGCCACTCACTTTGTGCAAGTATAAAGGTAGATGAGAGTATTGAGAATCAAACCACCCACTACAAAAAGGGAAGGCTGGGTTCAGATTTGGAAGACCCCTCCACCCAATGCTTGAGATCTGAATGTTGAACCATTCCCAGCAAAGAGCCACAGCACAGAATAGCAGGCCATTGTGTACCAGTTATTCTCTATTCAACACTGCCCTCTAGAGGACAGGTGTGGATTGGCACATGCTAGCTACCACATTCCCTGTAGGACTCCCTCCGTTTTATGGTGATCTATCAAGATAGAGAAGAGATCAGACCTGGGTAGCATCTCCTCTGGGCTCCCAGAAGTCTTAGCTTCTGAACTGCTGGTAAGCAACCACTAAAGATGACCCAATGAACATAAAAAGCCATAGGAGTTTTGTAAATATACACACCAGCTGGTCCCCAACTACTCACAATCTCTAAACAAGGGTGACAAAAAGGTGTTCATACTAGCAAACAACACAGAGAACCTACAAACAACCCACGAATGTGCTATGGTAATAGCTGTCACATGCTGATGAACGAGGCATGCTGGGAATAAGTAACAGCCGCCAAGAAGCTCTGCTGTCTTCCTCGCCTGCCTGGGCAGACGGGCAGCAGAGCACGGTGGGCAGAGGAAGAGCTGACCAGTCTCCTCTGCTTGCCAGCCTCACACAGGTGAGGCACAAACTGTCCACCAGCCAGGAAGAAGGGATCTTGAGGGTAAATACAGCAAACAAATTTTTCTTTGTTAGCCTGTGCCCACATTTCCCTACCTGGTGCCCTGCTCTGGTTTTGAGCTGATGCTACTTGGGAAGGGGTTACTTTGGGGTTTTTTTTAGGGGGGGTTGTTTTGTTTTTTGTCTTTGTGAGGGTGGAGTATTCCAGACTGAGAACAGGGAAGCCATGACCTCAGAGACTGTTACAGAAGACCAAGAAAGACACAAGCCCTAACTCAGTCACGGTACTGGGGTACAGTTTGTGTATGAGAGATTTGGAGGGAGGGAGGGAGGGGCACCTTCCCTGATGCTTCTGTCTGCGGAGTGAAGTTGGAGCCCTGAGCAGGGCTGGTTTGATCCTGTGTGCTATGCATTCTGATCAAACGAGGAAACAGTATGGGCAGTCCTCTGTTTTTGATGGGCTGGCTCTTAGCGACTACAGTCAGAAGTATGAGCTGCTCACAACAGCCACTCTCATACTGGAAATCTGTTCCGTGGCCTCCACTTCTTTTCTCTGAGGTGCTGTTTTGTAGGACCTGTGGGGAGCAGAAGAGAATGGCCCATGAAAGCCATTATTACCTGCTTAAAGCAGGGGAAATATGCTCTAATGCTAGTCAGATATCTGTGCCAAGTGGGCACCATGATTCCCAGGAAGCAATGATGTAATGAGTAAGCAATGATATATTGAGTAAGCAATGATGTAATGCGTCATGGTGATGGGGAGCCCTGGCCCTGGTGAGAGGGCTCCTATGTGAGGCCTATCAAGTCAGTGCTCACCATGGGGGGCCCCGCAGATCCAGGTCCTGGAGGGTGTCCTTCAGGGTCTGGCCCTGGGTCTCAGGCAGCAGAGCACACAGTAGGCCTGCCCCAATGGGGAGGCTGCCAAAGATCAGCATGGGGAGTGCCCTGTGGTACTGCTCCAGGAGCATCACCAGCGGTGTGATGATGCC
>CAJQZJ010003646.1:4660538-4688902 GCA_907164525.1 Lophiomys imhausi | reverse complement strand
GGCCCACCTAGGAAGAGACCATCACAGTCACAGAGCCTCTGTCCACCTCTCCAATGACACACAGCAGAGCACAAGTCCCTGTCACGGAGGGACAAGGCCCTGGGCACTTACCAGACAGCAATGAGAATCAGAGTCACCTTCCTGAGATGAAGGTTTCTGAAAAGATCCAAGGCATTCCCCACGGGACCTGTCTTCTCAGGGACCAGCTAGAAGAAGGGCAGAGTGAGGGGCCGGGACACAGGCGTGGAGACTGGCTTGAGGCAGGGGTGGGCCTGTGTCCGCTTACAGGTACCTGGGTCAGGAGCTCTGGAGGAAGTGGCCGCCTGTTCACCGAGGCTGCCTTCTGGACCAGTTGTTTGGCCTCCTCTGTCCTTCCTTGGGAGAGGAGCCACCGTGGAGATTCTGGTAGAACCCTGTTGACCACACATGCCTGTGATACTGGGGCCTTGAGCTCCGTGCAGACACCCAGAATCCCAGCGCATGCTGAGCTTCCCACCCAAGCCCCCAGGCTCCCCTCTGCACACTGCACCCACACATAGCACTCACAGCTAGGGTGGCCTCTCATGGCAGGGCACACATCTCCTTACCAGAAGTGGAAGACCGGTGTGGTGCCTATTATCTGCAGGAGTCTCCAGCTGCGGACACCGTAGGCCAGGCCTGCTAACACCATGAGCCCAACACCTACATTGCTATGGGCCAAAACCATGGCTTGTGTCCTCCAGGACGGCCCCACCCACTCTGAAACTGTGAAAACACAGGCTGAGGCTGGGCCGGAATCTCTTCACTCTCTTGCTATCCAACTGGTATCATGCCAAGCACTGTGCCTCATTCTCTGCATTGGAATCTCTCCTTTGACCTCCTTAGGTACAGATGAATGACACCATCCCACAGGCTGTTCAAGGGTGCTCAAGAGCTCAAGTTTCAGAAGATGCCTGATGGCTCTGGGGCTCAGATACTCACCCAGGATCATGGTGCTCAGCAGATATCCAGCCACAGCAGAAGCAGAGACAAAGCAGAGAACCATGTAGAGCTTAAAGCTGGGCACAAAGGCTGTGGCCATGCCTGTGATTCCTGACAGAAGCAGCTGCAGCAGGAGGGAGGGTCTGCGGCCAATCCTGAGGTAACAACAGGGGACAGGCTGTGAAATGAAGAGGCCTTCCCAGGACTGAATCAAGGGAGACCCAGGCAAGCCTTCCTGGGCTCTCAGTCAGAGTGAGGAGGTAGGGTCCCATTTGAAGGTAGGCATGAGGACTTATCTTGATGACCAACACTAGTAAGGCTGCTCCAGGGGCATCACTGAGGCAGCACCAGGAGCTTAAAAACGGGCTGGATTGGCAACACATACCAGTCACAGATGGGCCCAAAGACGAGGGCCCGGACAAGGAGTCCAGCCATGAACACTGACTGGGAGGTCCTCTTCAGGTTCTTCCGATCACACACCAAGTCAAACTGAAATGGAAGCAGGGTAGGTAAGACTGTGTTTTGTAGCCAGAGCCAATTTTTATCGTCTAAACCCCATGGTTCCCACATTGTGTACCACAGCATTCCAAGGCACCATAGTGAACTCATTGCGCACAGAATATTTAAAATTTAAAGGGTATGTGATACAATCCTTGGGTTCTGACTGACACTGCACAACTGCTAGCCAGAGGCAGGCCTGAAGGCATATACCCAGAAAGAAGCTGAAAAGCAGTGAGTGCACTTACCACGGGCAAGCAACAAAGCAGGCTGAAGACATGCAAGGAGACAGTGAGTTGTGACAGGAAGGGAGGCTGTCAGGCAGACCTTATGAAATGGACAAAGGCAATAGCAGGTAGAGAGAATAATAAAGGCGGGCAGCTCGGGGATAGGCAGAGGGACAAGCCAAAATAGACAAGAGAAACCAACAGACACTTGGCAGCAGAGCACATGGAAGAAACAAAGACAAATGAAGAGAAAGTGGCACATCCAAACAACTGCATACAGAGCTCAAGGCTGTAGCCTGGCCCATGATGCCCAACAGGGTCCGTGGACCAGGGTGACTGGCAAAGGAGGAAACAGGAGTAAGGATGGAGACAGAACAGCGAGTATCATCCAAAGGTACATGGTCAGGGGAGCAGACAGACCTATGAAAGACAAACAACAGGCTCTCCTACCTCATTCTTTAGGGACTGAGGCCTGTTCTCAGGATAGTCCCAGCCTGAGTCGCAAGCCTGTGTCTCATTGAAGCGGTGGCTGAGGATGTCTTCCAGGCTGGCATCGGCAGGAGGTGGCCGGAACATGAGGCAGGACTCGGATCTGCCTGCTGTGTCGCTGGGTATGCTCACAGCCAGCTGCTCAGCAGCACTTAGATTCAAAGTGTGGTTCTTGACCCAGGACACTGAACAGTGGTGGGCCTCATCAAGGACCATGAAGACCTGACTAAACACGAAGAATGCAGACAGGAAGTTGGGGATGCCCATCAGGATGGTCACCTGTGCCTGGAAGCGACCAAAGTCACCCACTTCAGCCATGACCTGTGCAAACTGAGCCATGTCTGCTTCCCACTCCTTAGTCGAGGAACACCAGGCAGGTCTGAAAGCTGGCTTTGGGGCTCTTGCTGCTCTGGGCTGTAGTGACAGCTGCATTAATGTTTAACCCAGCTTTGAGCAGCTACACCTGTCAGCTTATACCTTACCTCCCTAGACTTACAAGAAAGAATACGGAAAAACCGAAACCACACTCAGGTATCTGAGAATGCTTTATTCCATGTGACAGACATGGGCAGAATATCAAGGAAGAACATCTTTCTAGGCCAAAGTCTGCAACAAGACATCATTGTCATCTTCATTAACCTCCAATTACCACATCTTAAACAACTCAGTCACCTCTGATGCTCTCCCATCACTGAAAACAACTGAGAGTGTCTGCAGCAGTTGGAGGGAAATGAACGTCTCTTCCAGAGACTGAACCTCACCAGATGTGGGGATGTAACAGGCACACAGCAAAAGCTCCTTAATAACTGACTTTACCAAGCATTTGACTGCACATTACAATGCTATGCACAGCATGCCTACTGGGGCAGTTGTGGCAAGACGACTACTACTACTACTACTACTACTACTAATAATAATAATAATAATAATAATAATAATAATAATTATTATAGGGCTAACCAACAGCTCTCATGCGGATCTGAGACTTCCTCCACGGACAGTAATTTATGCTTGGAACTGTAAACATGATCCATGGCTACTAACATCTATAACAAGAGGCTTTTATTACTTTTATTACCAAACTTAATTATACACTCTAATTTACTGTACTGTACTTACTACCTCTATCTCCCTTCCACCCCTTATTCCTCCCAATCTCCCAACACTACTTGGGAGAGAAAGGTTAGAGGGAGAAGGGAAGTAGGTCTCTTTGAGCTACTTCCTGGTGATTAGGGTCATTGGGTTCTTTGGGGGTAATACCAGTCTCAGTAGAGGTCCAGCAAACCAGGGTGTCGCGTCCCTCTCGACCAGCAAGAAAGACGCAACTCGCAAAAGCTCTTCTCAAGCAGTTTATTCAGGTCCCTTGAAAACAGTTTCCGAATGCCCGGGCAGACCCAACCCACAGGCTAAATACTATATGAACAGCCAATCCAGTAAAGCCACGTGGTGCTATCTTAGAGGCCCACGTATGCGGAAGCAAGCCAGATCAGCGGTCTTAGCCAAATATGGACTTGTTTACCACCGAGAGTGCTCACCGTCGGGCTGGTGGAAGGCGGAAACTGGCTCCATCTTTAGGGCGCGGCACGTCGCAGCTCTCTAAAGTTCCCCCTTTCTTATTTTTTCTAAAGTTGGTAGAAGTCCCTGGAAAGGCTTCGTAATCCCCCTATGTGGGGATCTCACGGTGGGCCTGAGCCTGTAGGAGGGCGGTGCTCAAACTCTTACCCGTCTCTGGGTCAGCCTCCCCACTCAGGACTGCCCTGTCTTAGGTGGCCGAGACTTACCCGTCTACTCCGTCATTGACTTGCCAGACCCTAATATCCGTGGAACGAATACCTTAGTGGGCAGGGACTATGCTCAGTGAAGATTTAAGGCTTCATGGCAGCGAGCCATGCCTGAGGGGACTGGCCCGCCTCAATGGCAACAAGGGCCTGTATAATCATGGCTGCATTACACTTTTGTGTGGCTCTCATTTTGTAGATGCACCATAGGCAAACCAGAGAGGCTAGTATCATCAGTATCGCCAAAGAGCCTACACCCGCCCACTCCTTAAGATGATCCATAGCCGTCTGTATCCAGGAAGTTAGACCAGTAGCCAGGCTCAGATCCACCCGAGTGGAATTGATGTGGACGATTGTCGCTCTCAGCTCTCTCATCAAATTTTCAAATTCAGCCGACCAATCCTGTAAGAGGAACTTTGACAATTGTCTAGACAGATTAGCAGCCTTTGTAAAATTTTGATACTGCACGGAAGTAACACACAAACCTTGCATTTTCCACTCACACCCCAATTGTGCTAGTTGCCAAAGAGAATCAATCTGTTCTTGTATTAAATCTATGCGTTGATTAACTATCATAAGGCCTCCTTTGAGATGAGAATTCATAGAGGTCTGAGTATCCAATGCCTGTGCCACAGTGGCTGAGATGTTATTCAGGGCATTGGCAGTCTGTATAGAACTAGACAAGGCAATAGCTGAGGCAGTAGCTCCCACAGCAGCAATAGTGATGGCAGTAACAATAGCTGCAGTGATGCCAAAATCTCTTTTAAACCTGAATAGCATCATGGTATTAGGGGCCTCTACAGGAACTGGTACATATCGAGGCATTCTAGTCACCACAGCCACAGGAAAGGCTGTGGCATTCCAGCACAGGGCATAAAAACATACGCCCGGAGTGCATACTAACTTTTCTTCACCCAAGGATGCACTCCCATTACTTACAATCCACAGAAAAGGAGGCCAGAGACATACTGGCGAAGCTGAAAAGGTCTTGTTGCGGTAAGAATGAAACAAAGATTTCCAAGTACCAGAGCCACTACCGCAAGAAAAATCCAATTTGGTAGCGGACCCTAGGGAAAAATTACCTCTTTGATAAACTCCTCCCCCAAGCATAATGACAGGTCCCAAGTCCATGCAACTTCCATTTACCACACACAAAAGCCAAAAATCAAAAGGATTGGTGGCAGTCTGCTGAGGATCCCTAGTAGATATATCAAGCATTCCTGTGCGAGACTTATTCACTATATTACTAATCATGGGGCTAAAGGAAAAATAATCTTGTTGAACCCAAACTGCTCTGCGCTCCTGACATCCAGTCCAGGGAAAAGGTCCTTCCTCTCCTGTGGATCCTCTACAAAAAGGTGCCCAGCGTGGCTGTCTGGGGGGGGTCCCGGTCAGAGACTCGTGTGGGCCACCATCCTTCAAGGCGAGAACCGTTGCCTGAAAACAAACCACCACTCCTACCCCCAAACCTCAGTTGTGGTAAAAAATCTGCTGACTGCTGAGACAATTTAATGCATTCTGTATCATCTGACCTATTGAAGCTCATTAAAAAGCACAGACTACCCTTCAAGCTGACATTTCTATTACCCTCTATAGGGCTTCTCTGATCATCAAAGGGAAGGTAGGGTAAGCCTAGGCTTCTATTACTGCTAAATAAGCGTGGAAATACAGTTGCATCATGTCTGACCAGCATCGGCTTTGGGAATATCGACAGGATCCCCCATCTCGGCTCAGTCATTCCTGACATACTCACTGCTACTATCACCAGGATCCTTAGGAAGGTCTTCATGACGAATCTTCCTCACAAGGCGTTCAGGCACCCACACTGGATCTTGTTGATCCTGAGGAAAAACACAAACAGACCCTCTCGCCCATGTTAGCACGGGGTCAGGCCCCCGCCAAGAGCCTGTCAAAATATCCTTCCACTTCACCATGCTTTTAGGTGGACCATGGGAATCCTGATGTCTGTCCGCTGCTGAGCGGCCTTGAGCATCCAAATTGAAAAAGTTTAAAGTAAATAAGGCTAAAGACATTCTCTCCTTGGGGGTACGGCCTTGGCCTATTCCCCCTTTCTGCTTTTGCAAGCATTCTTTCAAGGTGCGATGAGCACGTTCCACAATTCCTTGTCCTTGAGGATTGTATGGTAATACGTGATTAAGCTGTACCTCCATCTGGTTACAGAAGGAGACAAAGGACTGTGCCGTATAGGCTGGTCCATTGTCCGTTTTCAGCTGCTGTGGTTTTCCCCATGCAGCCCAGGCTTCTAAGCAATGCCCTATGACATTGCGAGCCTTTTCTCCACCCATAGGTGTAGCATGTATGATACCTGAGCAGGTATCCACAGATACATGAATATATTTTAAGGTTCCAAACTCTGAAATGTGGGTAACGTCCATTTGCCAGATTTTGAGTGGCATCAACCTTCTAGGGTTCACTCCCACACTGGGAGGATGATGATGAATCACACACTGAGGACAGTCCAAAACCACTTGTGTAGCATCTGCTCTAGACAAATGGAATTTTTGCTGTAGAGTTTTTGCATTTACATGAAATAATTGGTGAAACTGTCTGGCTTGGTCCAGGAATGAGCTCCAAAAAATGCATGTCATCCTAGTCCATTGATCAACTTTATCATTACCCTCACTTAATGGTCCAGATAATCCTGTATGTGCCTTATTACAAGAGTTACAAGTTTTAATCTGGCAGAGAAAAAGGTGTTTTTATATTCAACATATCAGAGCACATACAGTACTACTATTCTTAATAGGACCTGCTAATTCTAATACTTTCACTGCGTTGACCACATAACCTGAATCTGAGATCAAATTGAATGCAAATTGACATCTTTTAAACACCTCAATTACTATTTTCAACTCTACTATTTGGGGGGGAGCCCGGTTGAAATTGACATAACATGGGCTCTTGTCTTTCTATCAAATAGGCTCCACAGCCTGTCTTTGAGCCATCAGTAAACACATTTGGTGACCCTTGAAGTGGTACTGCTGAAGTAACCTTAGGGAATATCACTGGGTGCTCCTTAAAAAATGATAGCAATGGATGCTTAGGATAATGGTTATCAATCACTCCTTCAAAGCTACATTGCAATATTGCCCAGTCATCTACAGTGCCACACAAAATCTTAATTTGATGACTGGAATAGGGCACTATTATACTGGCAGGAGCGACTCCAAAAGACTGCAAGCATTGTTGGATACCATTTAAGGCTAAAGCAGCAACTGCAGTGGGATAATGTTCTATGGATTTTTTTGGAGAAATCTTTGAATAGGTCCATAATAATGGTCCGTCCTGCCATAGCAATCCTGTAGGTTGACCATAGGTGGCAAATATGCACAATGCAATGGGCTGTCCTTCCTGCCATCTCTTTAGGAAGGCACTCTGTAACCTTTCTTCCACTTTACATAAAGCTTTTCTTGCTTCTTCTGTAAATTGCCTAGGAGAATTAAGTGCTGAATCACCTTTCAAAATATCATATAGGGGTCTTAATTCATAGTTTGGTAGCTTTAAATAGCCTCTTACCCAATTGATATCTCCTAACAACCTTTGAAAATCATTTAGAGTCTTTAAATTATCTTTTCTTATCTCAATCTTTTGAGGTATTATCTTTTCAGGTCCAACCTTCGCTCCTAAATAATCAAACACATTTTCCTTTTGAACCTTATCAGGAGCAATAAACAACCTTTTCTTTTTTAATAATTGAACTAATTCTTCATAGGCCCGATCTAACATTTGTTCACTCTTAGCTGCCAGTAAGATATCATCCATATAATGAACACATCTCAAATCTGGAAAATTCTTTCTCAAGGGAGCAATGGCTTCCCCCACATACAGTTGGCACATAGTGGGGCTGTTTGCCATGCCCTGGGGTAATACTACCCATTCAAACCACTGATCAGGTTCCTCATGGTTACAGGATGGAACAGTAAATGCAAATCTCTCACTATCTTTGGCACACAAAGGGATGGAGAAAAAACAATCTCTTATATCTATAACTATAATGGGCCATGAGGCTGGCAAAGATGATAAAAGCGGCAAGCCGCGCTGCACTGGGCCCATGATCTGCATTTGTTGGTTTATGGCACGCAGGTCATGCAACAATCTCCATTTTCCAGATTTCTTCTTAATGACAAAAATAGGTGTATTCCAGGGAGATACAGATGGTTTTATATGCTTTAAAGACATCTGTTCATCCACCAACTCTTTGGCCGCATTCAATTTTACAGAGGAAAGTGGCCACTGAGGAACCCATACTGGGTCCTCCGTCTTCCAAGTTATGGGAATGCCCTCCTCAGTGGCCCCTAGGAAAAACCCAGGCCCTGTCTCTTTTGTCTTTGCTGCATAGATATGGGATTCTTCCGTCCCGGCAAATATTTTCCTATTCCAAAGCCTGGAGCATATCCCATATCTTGCATCATACGTTGGGCTGAATCAGAATAATCATTACTCAATTTAAATCCCATATCCTTTAAAAGGTCTCTTCCCCAAAGGGAGATAGGGAGCTCAAGTACATATGGTTGCATTTCTCCTGAATGGCCTTCTTGGTCCTGCCACTTTAATAATCTTGCACTCATATCTGGAGTCTTAGCATAACCCAGGCCTTGAAGTGTTTGAGAAGAGGCTTGTACAGGCCAACCTGAAGGCCAGTCTTTCTTTGCTATGATACTCCTATCAGCCCCAGTATCCAAAAGGCCCAGGATCTTTTTACCATCAACTTTTAACTCCAAGACAGGGCGTTGGTCCAAATCCAAGGAGAGAAAAGTCAGATCTGTGCCCGTGGACCCAAAACCATCTTTTCCTCTCTCTCGATCCTTTGCCGCATAGCGATCATGTAAGCTCGGCAACATGATCAACTGAGCAATTCTATCTCCAGGAGAGATAGCTGTTATACCACGGGGGGAGGCTACCATGACCTTAACCACTCCTGTATAATCTGGATCTATAACCCCAGGATGGACAATAAGTCCTCTCAAGGCTGATGATGACCTCCCTAACAGCAAACCAACTGTACCAGGTTCAAGGGGTCCTTTAAAATCTGTTTCAATTAACTGGACCCCCATTTGGGGCGTTAATACGAGTCTGGTGGTGGAGCAGAGGTCCAATCCTGCTGAGCCTGCAGTGGCTCTCCGCGGTCTCTCGGATGGTGGAGGGTTGGCCATCTCTCTTGATTCTGTTCTTTGTCCTGATTCTCTACTGCCCCATATATTTGTGGGCCCTGAGGTCGGGGGCCCCGCTGTCCGTTTTTTGGACGAGCGCCACCATAACCTTGAGTTAAAGGCTGGCCATGGATGTCTGTCACTGAACGGCATTCATTAGCCCAATGGTTCCCTTTTTTAAATTTTGGGAATAACCCCGGCCGCCTGGGGCGTTGTACACTTCCTGTACTTTCTGTACTCCTTCCCCTAGGGCACTGCCTTTTAAAGTGTCCCATCTTGCCACACTTAAAACAAACTCCTGAACTTCCTCCACCTTTTCTGGTCAACTGTACTACTGCGGCAGCAAGACCAGCATTAGTTAACGGCCCTCCAAGTTCTCTACACACTTTCATCCAGGCTTCTAGCCCTTTACTCTTGTAAGGGGTGATAGCGGCTCTACACTCTTTGGTGCATTGCTCATAAACTGTTTTATTAGTGGTAAGGCAGCATCCGGGTCACCAAAAATCTTCCCTGCCGCTTCCACCAATCGTGCTACAAAGTCTGAAAAGGGCTCCATGGGGACCTGTAGAATCTTAGTTAAGTTCCCACTCACCTCCCCTTTGTTAGGAAGAGATCTCCAAGCCTTGATAGCTATCTGGTTTATTTGCTCATAAACCTGATTGGGATATCCTATCTGCTGGTTGGCAAATCTCCCCTGCCCAAGCAGCATATCTCTATCCCAGGCTGGATTTCCATCTCTCTGATTAATGGCTGCTTGCTCAGTGGCATACTCAATCAAGAAAGCTTTCCAGTCTAAGTATTGCCCTGGACTTAAGCAGGCGCGGGCCAGGCCACTCCAATCACTCGGAGTCATACAATGTCTGCTTAATGCTTCCACTTGAGCCATTGTAAAAGAAGCGGTAATACCACAGGTACGAACCGACTCTACAAGGGATTTAACTACCTTAAAATCAAGCGGTTCCTCGTACCTGTTCCCTTGTGGGTCTTGGTATACCGGATAGGCAAACTGTAATTCTGTTCTTACTTGTGTCCACATCCCCGGGGGGCAGAAAGATCTCCCTACTTTCAGGGACTGAACAGGCTGATCTATCTGAATGGCTTCTGGATATGGAGGGGGAGTTGAAGGCGCCGCGGCAACGGCTTTACTTACACCGACCGCCGCCGTGTCTGAAGGCGCCGCAGCAACGGTTTCACTTACACCGACTGCAGCCAACGTGTCTTTCTCTTTTACCCTTTTCTTTTTCCTTTTTCTAATAGCAGTCCTCTCCAACTGTTCTATTAGAGCGTGTAGCTCCTCTTCAGAATCCGTGCCCTCTGAGTCTTCAAAATCTCTAAAATCTCTAAGATCGGGATAGAGAGGGACCTTCTTTTTGCTTCCCTTTTCACTGTCTGCCTGCTCAAATCTTTCGCCTTTGTTACTTTCCTTTTCACTGTCTACCTGCTCAGATCTTTCCCCTTGCAGCAGTTCCAAGGCTGATTCTCCCTCCTTGATTGCGTTACAGCATCTCTGATCTTCTAAACAACTTCTCACCATCTTCCAAATCGGTCTTACTCCATGCTTTAGAGTACCTTGCTCCCAAGCAAAATCCAAGTCCCTGCCTAATTTGTCCCAGCAGGATACCGTAAGATTCCTGGACACCGCAAACCACGGAGCCACAGAATCGCATTCATTCAAAAATCTCTCTAGGGTAGACTTCTTAAGTTTCAAATTCCTAGCTAAAAGTAGCTCCTGAAGAGCCAGAAAAATTGGATGTGACTGAGACAATCCCATGATTAAAATTTTACTTTCGGTTCGCAGTTTCCTCGCGAAACTTTACCTTTTGTTCGCTATCTCCGCGAAACTTTACCCTTTGTTCGCAATCTCCGCAAAACTTTACCGTTTGTTCACTATCTCCGCGAAACTTTACCTTTTGTTCGCTATCTCCGCGAAACTTTACCTTTTGTTCGCTATCTCCGCGAAACTTTACCCTTTGTTCGCAATCTCCGCGAAACTTTACCGTTTGTTCACTATCTCCGCGAAACTTTACCTTTTGTTCGCTATCTCCGCGAAACTTTACCTTTTGTTCACTATTTCCGTGAAACTTTATTGTCCCAATTTATCCCAGGAACTTACCAGTGCACTGCCCCTGACTGCAGGAGTTCTGAGTCTTTTCTGGGTCCCCGTACGGGCCACCACTTGTCGCGTCCCTCTCGACCAGCAAGAACGACGCAACTCGCAAAAGCTCTTCTCAAGCAGTTTATTCAGGTCCCTTGAAAACAGTCTTCCGAATGCCCGGGCAGACCCAACCCACAGGCTAAATACTATATGAACAGCCAATCCAGTAAAGCCACGTGGTGCTATCTTAGAGGCCCACGTATGTGGAAGCAAGCCAGATCAGCGGTCTTAGCCAAATATGGACTTGTTTACCACCGAGAGCGCTCACTGTCGGGCTGGTGGAAGGCGGAAACCGGCGCCATCTTTAGGGCGCGGCACGTCGCAGCTCTCTACACCAGGGGACAGCAGCAGGAAGAACAATCAGCAGTTTGGGTGAGCACCAGTAGCTGGGAGAGCAGCAACCTCTGTCTTCTTTGTAGAGTCCCCTTCTTCTCTGGGCTCTGGCTTTTTATCCTCTCTCAAGTCCTGAGTTAGACTTGCTCAGCTGACTAAGCCACGCCCCTGCTAGCTCAGGAGACAGTTCATACTTTACACCTGTGTCTTAAGCAGCCTCACACGTGGGATTAAACAAAAACATTCTCATAATTGGTTATTTTAATAAACTCATACCATATTTTCCCTTTAGTTAAAAAAATGATATATATGTGTGTGTGCTACATATAATAAAAATATTTATCAGATCTATCAATAATTATATGTATAATGTCCAGTCCATTTGTATTTAGCAACCTTGAGAAAACATCTATTATCTATACGTAGCTTAGAGTTCTGTACCTTTTTTTTTGGGTTTTTTTTTTTTTTTTTGAGACAGTGTTTCTCTGTGTAACAGCTCTGGCTCTCCTGGACTGGCTTTGTAGACCAGGCTCGCCTCGAACTCACAGAGATCCACCTGCCTCTGCCTCCCAAGTCCTGGGATTAAAGGCGTGCGCCACCACACCCGGCAACCTATAACATCTTTTACATCTAAAACATTTCTTATATCCTGTACAACTAATCTTAATTGTAGGATTCTAATTATTTAGGCTTCAACCCCATCAGAGACTTTAGAAGGAAATTAAATTATTACCTAAGTATATAAGAAGTGTAGAGCAAGCAACTTACAAAACTATAGTAATGACAGAGGTTGCTGGCTACCTGAATAGTCACCCATGGTTTCTCTGTGGGGCATCCAGTCTTCAGCCTACTGGCCCAGAACATCAGACAAACTTTTCTGTGAAGCAGGAATATTAAAGGACTGGCCTACCTTATCTCTGTAACATTGGTCAGTCCACTTTTCAGTGTCCTGCTCGTTCAGATTGGACAGCCTGCTATCAGCAGTTTTTTTGTTTTTGTCCAGTGACTATCTTGTCACAATTGTTTCTTTTCTTTTTTGTTTGTTTGGTTTTTTTGAGACAGTGTTTCTCTGTGTAACAGCTCTGGCTGTCCTGGACTCACTTTGTAGTCCAGGCTGGCCTCGAACTCACAGAGATCCTCCTGCCTCTGCCTCCCAAGTGCTGGGATTAAAGGCATGCGCCACCACCACCCGGTCACAATTGTTTCTTTAATGCCCATCATCTTTTTTATTTGGGGTGCTGCCAGGAGCATATATCTCTGTCAGAAAAAACCTTTCTTATTAAAACATCTTAAATGCCATTTTCTATAGATCTCTGAGGTTTTTGAAAACCATTTATTATCTATCTAAATAGACTAACATTCCTTGTTTATCCATGTACTATCTACTTAACTTCAAAAGTGTAATTGTATTTCTACAATTAACTAAACTAATATCTAACAAAACTATAAGTTTTAAAATCCTATACAGTTTTCAATAGTAGCTTTCAAATGGACTGGAACTACAGATTGCATTTTTAAGTGAGTATAGAGACATTTTCAATGAATTAAATGCTTTTTGTATCAGTAGTTTTTTTTTTTTAATTCTTATATCTTGGTAACAACTCAGCTGCTCTTGTCTGAAATGGCTCACACATTTTGCTGTGGGGCCTTGAGTAGAACCCCAAAGTTTCTTCCTGACTACAAAAGATTACCTTGTATGTCTCTCTTGGACATATATTCACTTGTCCAATGCTGACCTCTCCCAAAAAGTTTACAAATGTCAGAAAATCTCGACTTTCTGCCACCAGAAACGGTTTGTGTGCTGTTACTGTACTTCCCAGAGTTAACATGCAGGCCATTTTGAGATCTGGCTTGAAAAGTACCCTATTTCTTACCATGCTGAACATTTGGGCCTCTGAGGCTGTTAGCCTTACAATTTCTTTGTAAATTGCCAAACTTGCCACAATTAAAACACTGAGTGTTTTTATATATCAGGATTTTGGCAGCTACTGGGAAAGCTAATGGTGGTTATCTCGTAACCCCAGGCTGCTCCTCTGGGGGTGCAGTTAGCTTGAGATTAACTCTTTCTCTCTGAATAGGCTATTTCTCTTTCATCAGATCTAAACCTGTGTGTTCTCTCTCCAGCTCTTTTTAAGCATTTCAACTTCTATTGGAAAACTCTGTAGTTACATAGTCATTTCTGCAATCCTTTTATCATACCCCTCCTTATGCATTTGCAACTTTTCAAATTGTTCAAGCATTCTTCCCACCTTTTTTGAAATATCATACAGGAAGAAAAAACAACATACAAAAAAATCCATTCTTGAAACAAAGTGGGAGAGAACCCAGTAGCAGTGCCATCATAAGCCTTTTGCTGATGTCCTGAAATACACTCTTCACTCCTTCAAATCCTGCCATCTTGTCTCCTCCACAACATTAGATACAAAATTACCCATTTTGCCTTGCCTTACATCTGCACACCACTTGCAGAAAGATGGTTTTCATTATTTTTGTACTAGAGTATATGTGTTAATTTATTTTATTGTACTTAAAACTTCTACCTCCCTTCCAGCCCTTGTTCCTTCCAACTCCCCAAAACTAGGTGGGAGAGAAAAGTTAGAGAGAGAAAGGGGGCATAGTTCTCTTTAGATTACTTCCTGCTTTTTAGGGTCATTGGGTTCTTTGGGGGTAATACCAGTCTCAGTAGAAGTCCAACAAACCAGGAGACTGCAGCAGTTTGGGGGAGCACCAGCAGCCAGGAGAGCAGCAACCTCTTTCTTCTCTGTAGCCCTTTCTCCTACTTCTTTGTAGAACCCCCTTTTCTCCTACTTCTTTGTAGAGTTCCTTTCTCCTCAGGGCTCTGGCTTTTAATCCTCTCTCTAGCCCTCTGAGTTAAACTTGCTCAGTTGGCTAAGCCACGCCCCTGCTAGCTCAGGAGACAGTTCATACTTTACACCTGCGTCTTAAGCAGCCTCACACCTGGGATTAAACAAAAATTTGTTATTCTAATAAACTCATACCACATTCCCCCCTTTTAGTTAAAAAATGGTGTGTGTATGTGTGCTATACATAATAAAGATATTTATAAGATCTATTAATAATTTACAATGTCCAGTCCATTTGTATTTAGCAACCTTGAGAAAGCATCTATCATCTATACCTAGCTTAGAGCTCTGGACCTATATCATTTTCTAGTCTTATTTGCATTTATCAACCTATAACATCTTTTAGATCTAAAATATTTCTTATATCCTGTAGAGTTGAGTTCAGTAGAGTACAGTACAAGCAGTTCAGCTGAGTGAGTTCAGTCAAGTCAGTACAGTCAGTTGAGTGTCTTAGACCCTAGAAAAGAATTTTATGAACATTGTTTTGTTAAACAGCTACAGTATAAAACTACTTTCTCAATACTTACGTTTTTACATTCATGTGTGATGCTCTCAATCTTGGTCAAAGAAACTTCGTATTGTGGAGGGTAGTGGTTAACTCTGAGACTTTTTACTGTTCAAACTGCTGAGACTAAGTGATGAGAGAACATCTACCATTGCCTTCCAACAAGGCTCATAGAACATCACAGAAGAGAGGGCCGAAAGGATTTAAGAGTTGACGGCTGGCTGGCGTGGAGGGCTGACCTCTGGGACACGACAGAGCTGTTGCACATCAACTCCCTGAAGCTGTAGCTACCTGCACATGGCCTGTATAAGATCAAGCCAGCTAAAAAATGCCAGCACTTAAGAAATGGAAACAACTAGCTGGGCGCGGTGGCACACACCTTTAATCCCAGCACTCGGGAGGGAGAGGCAGGCAGATCTGTGTGAGTTTGAGGCCAGCCTGGTCTAAAAAGTGAGTTCCTGAACAACCAGGACTATTACACAGCCTTGAACCTTGAAAAACAAAACAAAACGAAAAACCCAAACAAAAAGAAATGGAAACAAGCAAAGTGTCCATAAAAAAATGTGGTACATACGTACAACAGAATATTATTCATCATAAAAACTCTGTTCTTTGATGACAACACACTTTAAACTGGACACCATTATAGTAACTGACACAGTCAAGCATGGGAAGACAAATACCATATGACCCTGCGTGTGAAATCTTTAAAATCCGTATCTCACAGGAGGTGAGAGTAGAAGAGAGGTTAACAGGGTCCTGGAAGCATGAGGGGGGGGGGTGATCTCACCCTAAACTCCTCCTCCACCCCTCACTGCTAATGGCAGCTATGGTTGCAGATGGAGGAAGATCCATTCCTCTTTGAAGAAGTGCCCATTTATAGGCTCTCTGGATGAACCCATATTCATGCACTCATATGGACTCATATGTCTACTAACTGCATTCAGTGGGTTGTTAGCTTTTTTCTAAATAAGGGGCTGGAGAAATGGCTCAATGGTTAAGAGCACTTCTTGTTCTTGCAGAGGACCCAGATTTGGTTCCCAAGCACCCAATTGCAGTTCACAACCATCTGTAACTCCAGTTTCAGGATATCCAATGCCCTCTGTGACCTCCATGGGCACCGGGCATGCACAAGATACACATAATACATACATGCAGGCAAAACACTCATACACATAAAAATAAATGCATCATTTAAAACTTTACAAATCTACAACAAAGTGAAGCCATAATTTGGGAAGGACATGTGCTAGGGCAAACTGCGAATGAGGGAGTAGAAGGTGGGGACATAGCTAAGATATACATGTATGACGCCTTCAAAGGGAAAAACCAGCCTGCACTGCTCTGCCAAGAGCCCATTTTTGCCTATGACATTGATATTCTTCTGCTGTGTAAGTCTGCTGATCTTATGTTTTCCTGGTAGTATATAATACTAACTAATCTTAGAGCAGCACACAGCCAGAAGACATACAAAAGATACACCATATCCTTTCTTTATCTTTGTACCTAAGACAAAGCAGGAACACAGAGTGATTACGTGAAAGGTGTGTGTATTGCATTCTCAGTTCTAATCAAGGAAGAGACCGTTAGTGCTTTTCCTAGATTAAAAACAAATGCATGCTCCCCCAGTGTGCTGTAGTCTCCCAAAGCAATCAATGATAGCAGCACAGGGCAAAGTCCCCTCTGCCATCACTCCTGTCCATGCACATAAGCCTATGGGCCTGCATGTGCAATACACATGCACAGGAAGGGCTTTTCATGTTCTGAATTGTCAACCGTTTTAAGACGTAGGCAGAGGAACATGAGTAGAATATACAAAACAAGGCACCATGGGACAGCTCTTCCGAGAGGTAACTGCCCTGGCCCCTGCTGGCCTAGCCCAGGAGAGTGACAAAGCTGAAATAGTGCATAAAGAAAGCACATTTAGTGTTAATTACCATTTATTGCCCCCAGATGTACTCCACCCCTCCCCCACCACCTAGCTGGACTATTCTTGCTCTGAGTACAAGGCTAAGAGGTAGGGACACTTGTGCAGTGGCACTGATTCATCCCAAATCTGTTTCTCAATCTACTTACCTACCTGGTAGAGGGAAAGCCTACATTAGTCTCTAAAGATTCTTGTACTTCTTATTAATAGAGAATGATGCGAAAGGGTGGGACAAGCCAAGCAAGGTTGCTTCCATCTGAATCAAAAGTACTTAGGAGGGTGAGGCAGGATCACTGAGGGCTGGAGACCCACCTGGAATAAACAGTGAGCTCCATTCTAGGCCAACCTAGGAAACAGGGACTTTATTGTCCCCAAAAATACTCAGCAGGTAAAGATAGTTACCAAGCAAGTCTGTTAACCTGAGTTCAATCCCCAGAACCCACATAAAGGTGGGAGAAAACGGACTGTAACAGTGTCCTCTGACATCCTGAGGTGTACGTGGAAGTGTGTGTATGGATTCATATAAACATGTGAATGTCCCCCCTACAAACACACACAGTCACACACAGACACAACAGTCACACACACACAGTCACACACACACACACAGAGTCATGGGTTCCTTTCCCATTGCTGTAAAACCCAGAGAGTAACAACTGTTTTCTAACCATCAGTCCACTTTTATGTAAAATAAATATATTCTCTATTTAGAGAGTGTCAGGAAAATCACCAGCAATTATCTATCTGTAGACAGAGACAGATCATGTGCATATGTTGTTGGGCGGGGGTTGGGGGGTAGGGGTGGGGGGACAACAGTGAAGTTGTCCTCAGCTTCAACTAAAGCTTTAGATTAAACTTGGCAGCATTTATTTAAATAAGAAAACATTCATGAATGGGGCAATACCTATACCAGCAGAAGTGCCAAGAGCCCTACCTAATGATGTGGGCAAGGTAGTGTATAAAGAAAAAGGAAATAATACATTAAAAACTTAAATTGGACTGTAACCTAAATATAATACACAAAATCCTACATTCCAGACAATGACAGTGGGTTAAACTTAAATAATTTTGGACATATAAATGGTTTCTTAAATAAAGTATCAATCATAACCTATAAAATAATAAGTTGGCTTTCATTAAAACTTAAAATATTTTTACTCTATGAAAGACACTGGTAAAGAGGATGAGATTTTAAGCCATACTAGAAAAGATTGTTGCAAAAAATTTTTTTTTAAAGAAAAAAATCTCACCATGTCTCCAGGCTAGCGCTGACCTCTTGATTCTCCTGCCTTATTGCAGCCCAAGCGCTAGGGTCACAGACGTGTGTCATCATGCCCAGCTATGAGTGACTCTCAAAACTTAGTAAGAAACATAACTGATTCCTTGTGCACAAAAGTCCATTAACCATTTACATAAGAATGGTCTTCTCAAACTGAGAAATATTCTGCAAAGTACTTGATAAAGTGTTAAGGTCAAAAGAAACAAAAATCAAGTTGAGTCAGGCCAGAGATCAAGGAAATATGATCGCTAAAGACAACTCAAGATTGTGAACTGACTCCAGAAAAGGCACAATACTGGAGTAACTGACGTTCTTCAGTCTGTATATTACTCAACAGGATCCTATTAAGGATAGATTTCTGAAGCTGGGCGGTGGTGGCGCACACCTTTAATCGCAGCACTTGGGAGGCAGAGGCAGGCGGATCTCTGTGAGTTCGAGGCCAGCCTGGTCTATAAAGCGAGTCCAGGACAGCCAGAGCTGTTATACAGAGAAACCCTGTCTCGAAAAACCAAAAAAAAAAAAAAAAAAGGATAGATTTCTGATGAGTGTGTACAGTTATAAAAGACATTTATATTCAGAGAAACCACAAGGCCAACATAGGCGAATTTTTAGTTTTATTTGCAAATATTTCTGTAAGTCTGACATTACTTCAAAATAAGAGACCTGAATTGCCATGTCTCTGGAACACACGGAACGCATGTTGGCATGAATGAGGATGTTCCATAGCATATTCACTAGGAAACTGAAAATTAAGATAAGGGACTACTGTATACCTAATAGAACAGCCACATTCAAAATACTATCAAGATAAGCGGCCAGGAGCGCAGAGCAGTATGTATAGCTATTTAAACAATGCTTGAGCAACTTACTTAAAAAACTAAACATATTCTTACCTCAAACCCAGCAATCATGCGCACTGGCATTTGTCAAGTGAGTTTAAAGCATATGTCCACACAAAACCCTGCACAAAGATTTCAGGAGCTTTGTTCTTAATCATCCAAACTTGGAAGCACGAACAATGTCCTTCAGTGGGTAGATGGTGACCTGTAGTACAGACACTGGAATTCAGCACTAAAAAAAAAAAACAGTCCCCAGCTATTAATTATGGAAAGACAGGAAAAAACTTTAGAAGAATATTACTAAAAGGAGCCAATCTGAACAGCCTACACACTGTATGCTTGATGCTAACTACACAAAGACCAATGGATCATGTGGGGATGTAAATCATGTAAATGTCCATCATGAAGTCCAGCCATGTCAAGGACAGGGGAAAAAAAATGAAGAGAATCCATAACCGAGAAAAGCATTGGCTCCTGAGGGCCAATGGGGCGAGATGAATAGGCCAGGCAGAACAGGGTATTTTTAGAGGCACAGATGTAATTTATTAACTGTATCAAAAGTGTAATTCCATTTTTAGAGGCAGAAAAAGGCTGTTCAAGTATAGGGAGCACATTCTACTTGATTTTTGCTACCTGCTATCTTCCTTACTATTCTAAAAATTGAAGTCTACTTAAAAAAAAAAAAAAAGTGGGAAACATGACCCAATCCAAAGGAGAAAGTGAAGTTAAGGACCTAGGCCAGGACACACCAGTGTGTTACATACAACAGATAAGTAGAGATCCACCTTACTTTTGCCTGCCCTAACCCCTTGCACACACCATGGTCACATGTGAGTTTCTGGCCCTACATTCACAGGTCTTTACTTTGCTAAAAGTAGGCTTTCCTCAGCTTCATGCTATATAGCCCTCTCAAGTTCCATAGCTCTGTGTTCTCAAAATAATACTGGGACCTACTGGTACAGCAGTCATATCATAGATTTCAGCTACTTGTCAGGAAAAACTATAATCAGAAAGGTCAGTCAGAGTAGGTGGGTTGAGAAAACATTAAGGAGCCTAGAATCATCTAAGAAACTACATCACTTCAGTATCTAAACCTGCAGGGACAATCTTAGCACTGCTCTATACTTTCCCAAAGGGAACCCCAATGGATACAATGTGGCATCCCCCCTGTCTAAAACCAGAAGCAGAATCAAAGATTCAGAAAAAATTAAGACACAATGGAGATGGTTCATAGCCTGTCATGTCCCGTGCCCTTGGGAAAGTCTTCCTTCTCTCCATCTCGGCCATGTTTCCCCACCTGGCATAGCAGCTCCAGCATGCTCGTTTTACTGTTTATGCACATCTTGGCTTCAGTCCATTCATGTGAAAATTAAAAGTAGTGATTTCATGTGGTAATCCCCAGGGCTTTTTACCAACTGCTTTAAAAAAAAAAAAAAGCATCCATACATCACTAGGGACAATTTATTATTCTTTATTGATTAAAAATGAAGAAAACATGCAGTAAAATACAAAGTCAAGAGGAGAGGGGAAAAGGTAATATTTTCCATTTTCCATCATCTAGCATACGTCATAAGGAACAACGGAGATTTACTGGTACATCATTACTCTATCCTCCAGATTATCTATCAGTCTGAGTTGGCTCTAGGATTTGGTTGAAAACAGAAGGGGGGGACCCAAAAACAACCCAAATGATTCCTTTAATCATTTAGAAGGACCTTACAGTTCACAAATTATCTTGGCTATATTGGCACATATTATCTTGTGCTGTAGTTAGTCCCTACTCTAGGGACAAGGATATCTTGAGGACCTAGTGACAGGTACACCCTGCAGCCCTGCCCCTGGGAAGAAGGGAGACGCCTCCCTGGGCTCCCAGCTGCCCACCTCAGCAGTTTCTATTGACTGCTTATCTCAGCATCACTGCGTAAGCCAGCAGAAGGAATTCACCACACATCATGCACAAGGAACACTGTCCTGGGTCTTGATGTCAACCTCTTAGCTCCCAGAAAAGCAAACAATGAACTGAAAAAGAGCCCCCGGGCCACTTTTACTGTTGTGCCTGTCCCCACAGCAGGACAAAGATGAGGATGGTCATCTCAGAGAACATGAACAGGAGAGGGAGTGCTGCTTACTTCCATCCTGGCACTGGACCACCTCCAAGTCAAAGCTACAAGAGTGACGTCACACACTCCTTCTTGAGCTCTACAAGCTGTTGAAACCAGAATGGATTCTACAGTAAGCCACTAGTCTTATGCCAAAGATAACAGCTGGTCAACCATTTTTCTCCCTCCTGGCTCAGCAGGTTCATCCTTTTATCAATCCTGCTGGTACCTTAGATTCTTATCAAATCTATTCTCCTCCTAACTCCCCTCTTATATCCATCTTCTCTTCTCCTCCAACATCCTTTTTCCAACATCCCTTTACACTCATAACAGGTGAAGAAAGTCTACGAAACTACAGGCTCAGAAACATAAGGTGACACAGTTAGATACAGGGAAAGCTTTCAGGTGTGTTCCAAGAGAAAACTCCAGCTGCTGCATGAGCAATACTACAGTTGATCTTCAAAATTGTGTGGGGCTGGGGTGAGGGTGGGAACGTACTAGGTACCTAATCCTGTTCATCAGACCAACAATGGCAGGTGCAAGGAACTCTATAAAAGGCAACTAACTAGTGCCCTTCTAGGGGCCCACAGCCCATCTTTGTGTGTCTCTTTAAGGCCAGACTGACTATTCCACTCTTATATAAAATTTGGTAACTTGGTGGGCTATTAGCAATTAGACAAATGCTATTAAACAGTAGGAAAAAAGAAAAACCAACCCCACTGAGTATTCACATATTGCATTGAGTGCTCTTTTTTAAACCTAAAGAATAATTTACATGATTTTTGTAGAAAATCAAATTAACACTGTCTACTCATAAAACCTAAAGGTCATGGCACATGTGGTTTCATGTTCCATCTTGGGTCGGTTCAGCAAATGAAAAACCCCTCCAAAGAGTCAGTGCAGGAGAGGAGGAGAGGGCAGGACTCCAGCCTAGTGTTAGTCTCCTTTATTGCTGTAAAAATCTCAGCCGGCACACCATTTCCTCAGACTTAGAGGCCAGGAAAATCCATCTTCACAGGATGACCAAACATCAGTTGTTCTTCAGTTTAATTTTTTAAAAATTGAAAATACTTTCCCAATTGATATAACTTTACAAGTTCCTTTTCCTGTTCAAAAACTACCTCTGGCAAGATAAGACTTATAAGCCACTGTTGATGTTTCTGCATAAACAATCCAAGGTTCCACTCTGAAGGAACAGATGGCTGAAGTCTGACTACAGTCAGATGTTTTGCACCAGCTGAAGTTAAGGCTAGCAACCCTTTCTGGAGGGAGCAGTGACGGGGTGCCTGAGAGCAGTTCAGCAAAACACGTAAGAGGCGCCGGGAGGAGGACAGACAAGAGTAGGCTGCCTCCATCGGAGGCTGTGCTTTTTCCTAACAAAGGCTGCTAGAATTCGCATCAGGTACAAAGAAAAATCAGTAATTAAATTCTCTGGGCTCCAGCTGAACAATCAACTTTTAATTGCTACCTCACTGTTAAAGACATATCCCAAGATGCTCAAATCCCAGCAGGTGTGGGAGAACAGGCAAGACAAGGATGCCCAATGCAGCTGCTACTATCCACTTGGGACATCGCTGTAGTAAGGCAAGAATGAGCTGAGAGACTTCCATTGGGGCCTTGAGGCACACTGCTGCTTCTGCTTCTCAGATGGAGGGAGAGAGGGACACGGCAGCACATCCACTAACGGAGCTCTCTGAGGGGATGCTGGCCACTGGTGATCCAACTTTTCTTTCCTTGTGGGAAAAGAGGGGTGGGGGTGTCAAGAAGAACATAAAGAAAAAACTCTAAAGCTCCAAGCTGGGAAGTTTGTTGCTGGGTTCTTTGGCAGCTGTAGGTTCCAGCCAACAGAAGCAACAGAGATATGCATGTGTGGCATTTCCTTAGGCTGACTCCTCCAGGACTGAGGTTAACTGATGCTGAGCTGGGCAAACCCAATCAGCTTGCTGTCATCAGGTATATCCGAGCTTTCAACACCAGATGCCTAAGAACCAAACAAAAATGACAAGGTGTGGCAACTTATAAGTCAAATTTCAGGGAGCAATAAAAACTGATTAAGGGTCACAGAAAGGAAGGTAGTAGGTAAGAGGTCCCTGGAATATAAACAGCAGGCCACTGTACTTCTTCCTGAAATGATGGGGTTGTTGGGACAACTAGAGTCAAATAGCTTTATAATTTCCTTGAGGAGTGTGAGAGGTCTGGGTTGTAGGCTTCTCAGAGGGAGAGAGGAAGACAAGAAGAGAAGCCACTCAAAGTGAGAGATCAGCTCAGGGTCTTGGGAAGAGTGAATGAACACAACTCAGCATAGTCTAAGTCTCGGCATTTAGGGACTAGAAAAGCTGCAGGTGAGTAAGAGGGGTAAATACCAGCTTAAATGTGACAGATCGATTTGACTGAGGTTCTTCCACAATTTTCTGCAAATTAGCTGCCACTGTAATCATACAAAGAAAGAAAATTAATGATCAGCTACACAAATACATTATCTTTCAACAATATCTTTAAATCTTAAAATAGTGGTTAAGAATCTTTAATGCACAGTATGAGGTCGTGGTGCATGCCTTTAATCCCAGCACTTGGGAGGCAGAGGCAGGTGAATCTCTAAGTTCGAGGCCAGCCTGATGTACAAGAGCAAGTTCCAGGACACCCAGGGCAACACAGAGAAACCCTGTTGCAAAAAAAAAAAAAAAAACCCAAAACAAAACAAAAAATTCGATGTATGTTCAAAATAGAAGAAAAAGGCCAGTCATTTTCCAAATCAAAGCTATCATTGATTTCCAGACTGAATAAATAAATTCTGAATCATTAACTCAACTATCTTTAAAATGTATTAACTACCCTAAAAAGCCAGTTGAGTAAAAGGTTATGTTAGCAGACCAGAAAGCCTGTGACTAGGAGCCAGCCAAGCACAGCCTGTGATCTGTTTTTGCTCTGCCTGTAAGTAAGAATGATTTTCAAATGACATACTACAAAGGCCAAGTGTGAGATATACACCTGTACATTTCTAGCACTGTGGAGGCTGAGGCAGGAGATGGATGGTAAGTTCCAGGCCTGCCTGGGCTACAAAGCAAGACTCTATCCCTCAAAAAAACAACAAAACAAGACACAGACTATGCAAGGCCCACAGAGCCTTAACCATCCATTACTTAGTGTTGCAGAAAAAAGTGTTGGCATGTCCCACTGATGGCTCTTTCCCATCAGTATTAGCAACTGTAGTTTGTTTGTTTTTAGGACTCAATCTCTGTCCTGCTCAGTTCTGTGTTCTACAAATATCAGTTATGACAACACATCAGAAATGTCACAGCCATTAAGTCACGAACTCAGGGCTTTTCTTGTAATTTCTACGCCTGTCCCAGAGACATCTGCCACTGTCAAGGGTCTGAGGAAAGAAAGGTCTTAGCCTGTTGGCTCTGGTGAGGAACTGTTGTTGATACTGTAATTTTAGTGAAGCCAAGACTATTTCAAGAAGCATCATCCTGCTCACTAGAAGCTGGTTTCTAGGTATCCTGTATACAAGATAACATGAGGGCTAAGGGCAGAAAGTAATATACTTACCTATTACTAAGTCCCTTCCATCGACCAGGCCAGCAGAAATGAGCTCCTGAGAGACACCCTCTGCTGTATCTACAAGGACAAAGAACACAGTGCTGCATTTCTCTCACTGACAAGATCTCAAGTGTTCAAATAGGAACACTGCCAGAATCAAGCTGGCTACTGAATCTGCACAATCAAGAAGGCAGGCGGGAGTTGACCTTGGAGAATTCTCAAGGGTCTGGCTGGGCAGGGAACATAATGTATATGAACTACAAAGCAAGTATGAGCAAAGCAGAGATAAACCGCTACACTGAGCAGTGCAGTTCACAGCCAGAACACAAGAGTGCCCTCTGAGTGAAGAGAAGACATTCCTGTGCCAAGCACAACTCTGAACTTCAGCTCTCTGAGCTTACAAACATGCAATTCAGTGAATCTCAGTGAATTTCTCAATTTCAAAACTTGACAAAATACCTTACAGTCTTTTCTGAGACTCCCAAAAGTTTACTAAAGTCATCACCATTGTTCTGGCAGTTTGTTTTCTTACCTATTCCTCCTAGGTGACACAACATAAGCAATGGTTGTAACAGAAACCAAAGAGATGAAGCAAACTATCTCCATCTAATTTCATCTTTTAGGTTAGGCATGGTGGTGCATGCCTTTAATCCTAGTACCTTGAAGGCAGAGGGAGGCAGATTTCTGAGTTCAAGGCCAGCTAATACTACACACTGAGAGTGTGTCTCAAATAAGCAAACAAACCAACCGATTTCATCTTAACTGATTAGGTACTGGAGCCTTGTAGAAGGAACAAGAGAACCAATGGAGAGGTGGTGTGCACTTATTTATACAGATGACTAGCAATTAAAATTCCTGAAAAGTAAAATGCATACCCCTCTGTATATTTGTACTCAGGATATTAATTGTGAAACCTAGCAACAGACCTTTTCTGGCCACTCCTCAACCTTGAGTAACAAAGCAAGAAAAAAAGAAGCCTTGTTCCAGGGCAAAGTTCACAGTATTGGAACAAGGTTCAGTTTCCTCATGAGGAGAAAGGAAGCTGGAGCCTCGCCTCTTGTTCACTGTCAGAGAGAAGAAGCGTGTACAATGATAAGAGCAAGGACTCTGGACTCAGAAAGCACGGGAACTAACTTCAGCGACTCTCTCTAGCTTAGGTTATTCTGCCTTCCTCTAGCCCTGGAGACCACCCTCTATCAAATGCGAATCATTTTGCCTCAGGTGGCTATCTTAAGAACTGAACGGGAAGAGAATGTCTAGGGAACCCAGAAGTCCAGCACTGTAGGGTCTGTATGTACATGTAATGAAGGCCTTTGTGTTATTTTGTCACACCCAACAGTGGCATTTACTAATACACTTGTGTTCATTACTATACATCTTATAGTCAGGTGTTCAAATGAAAATATTAGTAAATCCATTGCAGTTTTTCTTCATGCATATTTCCCAAATCGTAAGCCAGGAAATTTTACCATCCTTTAAAAGCAAAAACTTATTTAAATAGCAAAAACTTTATACCTAAGTAGCAAATTATTAGTCATTGTGCTTTCTGCCATATTTTTAATACTCACCTCTCCCAGGAGTAAATTCAAATCGAATATCATTTAATTCTTTTTTGGAATTCCTGTAAAAGAAAACAGAGTAAGGAAAATAAGAATTTCTGAATTTCTGTTTACATAAATATCTATGTATATCTTATGCATATGTAGTATGTATGTACAGACATGTTTATGTCTATATATGCATGCATGTATATATATGAGTGTGTGTGTATATATAGATAGATACATGCTTATATGTGTGAATGTACATGTGTATACAGAAAGATCATTCTGTTCCCACAGATCATATACTTTGTCCTGATGTACTCACTCTACAGGACTCTGAGCTAACACTTTTAGCATCATCAAATAATCCTACACACCTTTGAGTTTATTAGCCTCCTGCTGATCAATACAAGACTCTCTTTATTTGAGGATACTCATGCCCGAGTCCTTCCTTATTCCCACTAAGAGATGCTATGATCTGAATGAGACCCATAAAGTTACTGTGTTGGAAAGTTACTCCTAGTGCAGTACTGAGAGGTTAATGCAGTGAGCAAGTTGTTCTAAAGTGGACTGTGGGCTTCTTGCTTCTTTATGCATGCTTGCCTTTTTGGCTGTAAGACAAAATAGCACGAAGACCTTCATCACATGTACATACAGACCCCACAGCTCCAGACTTCTAGCTTCCACTGTATGACCAATTTCTGGATTCTGTTGTGGTTATTTTGTTGTTATTAAGACAAGATCTTACTCTCTAGCCTGGATTGGCTCAGAGTCTCAGCAATTCTCCTGCCTCAGCCTCCCAAGTGCTGGGATTATAGGTGTGAGCCACCACGTCTGCCAAAACTCTGTTGTTTATAAATTACTCAATCTTTGGTATTCTGTTTAGGCAACAAAAAATGAACTGGAACATATAACTATATAAAACTAAAAGAAGAATCTGTGTGAGTGCAGATAGGAGTGACTTTAGACCCTCTCATCCTTATTCCTACTCCCACTTGTTGACTATTTGACAGACTCATAAAATTAAGTACACATTATCCTTCAAATTCCCCAAAAATCCAGAGAACCACGAGATTGGGATGAAGACAAAAGCTGTAGAGGTCGGTTTGTGACTATTTATGCCTTTTATGTGATGAGTGGTCTGCATCTAAGTCTATGAACCAAATGCATGGCTAGTGCCCTCAGAGCCCAGAAGAGGGTGTCAAATATCCTGGGACTGAAGTTACAGATTGTTGTGAGCCATATGTGGGTGCTGGGAACCAAACTCGGTCCTCGGCAAGAGCAGCCAGTGCTCTTAACCACTGAACTATCTCTTCAACCCCAAGATAGTTTTTAAAAGGGACTTAAGATGGGCAGGATTTGAATGGGCAGAGGGAGCAGAAAAAGGAATTGTGCTCATACTGCTAGCAGTTAATGTATGACTCCAGAAACTCAAATGTGATTGGTGAAGTCTCGCTGTGAACAACATGTAAGGTGATGAGACTATTCAGGTTCCCTGGAAGTTCTAGTTAAGTAGAGAAATTGGAACATAATATCTAACAGCACACATGACAGATCGCTGTGGGCTTAAGTTCATTTACCTAAACAAGGGAAGCAGTTGGGTTTATTTCACAAATAATATACTTGAGGACTTCTCACTGAAACTGAAGAAGTTATCTGGCATTCCAAGGACAAAGAACAATATGGCAAACTGGACTAAAAGGTGTTTCTTATCATCTCTTCTGCTTATTTTGCTCCAAAGTTTCCATCAATAGGAATAAGAATCCAACTTTCTACTATTTCTATAAACTCTGAAACAGTGATCATTAAACAATCACTCCTGATAGGCATGGTGGTGCCTTTAATCCAGCACTTTGGAGGCAGAGCAAGTGGAACTCTATGAATTAGAGAGCAGCATAGTCTATATAGTAATTCCAGGACAGCCAGAGTTACACAGTAAGACTCTGTCTCAAAAACACCAGAAAAACAAACAAAACAAATACAAGCAAAAAAGTCATTCTCAAGATAAAAGAAACTTTATCACATACAAGAGTCCTCTCCACTTTCTTTGTCTACTTCTGTAAGACTTCAGACACAGATCTCTCTGGATAGATGAGCACGCCCTCTGTGTGGTTACAATGGACTTCAGACACAGATCTCTCTGGAGAGGTGAGCAC
>CAJQZJ010003646.1:4634015-4652315 GCA_907164525.1 Lophiomys imhausi | reverse complement strand
AGGTCCTCAGTCGTCAGGAACACAGTCTTTGTTGTAGATTCTTTAACACACTTAGCAGTCCTTCTTCTGGATCTCTCAGATGCAGGTTCGTCAGGGTAGTTGGTTATTGCAGTCTCACCTTAAATAAGGCTTCATGCTTTCTTCTCTGTGGGAGACCCCAGCCCTCTGCAGGCCAACTTCTTTTGAATCAGGAACTCAGCTGCTCTGCCTCAGTACTTAAAGCCAGGCACCGTTTCCTTTAGGCCACTGTTTGGACAGATCAAACCCCTCTAGGCAAAAGCTGAGCCACAGGGTCCAGTCCTTGGCCTTTTGGTGTCTTGCTCAGGCTTTCTTTGCTCACCGGCTTCTTTCTGCTTCAGGGAGAGAGCTGGCCATCAATGGCCAGCCCTTTTTTCAGCAGGACTCTTGGAGCTCTCTAGCATCAGGGGCCTCTTCCCTTCTGGGCTCCATGCACTGTCCTCAAATAGGAGGAACTCTGTTTCAGCTTAATTTGGGCTCCGCCCACTTAGCAGCTGAAAACAATGTCAGGCCAGATACTTTGTTTCTTCAATTCTATTGAGTCTTTCCTGTTTTCCTGACTTCAAACTTGTTTTTCAGTCTATTGAGTCTTTCCTGTTTTTGCTGACTTCATGCTGATAATGCTCTTCAGGCCCCGAATTAAGAGACAGTATCAGAAACTCCTATATATTTTCTAAATCTAATTTATCTAACCCCTACAATGCATTGTCATGGCACACTGCAGTCAGGGCCTCACAAGAGGCCAACCAGAGAAGCCACCACACCTGTGAATTTTGGCTTCTAAAACTTTGAGCTAAGAGAAAAGAAACACGGGAGAAAAGACAGCACCATCAACAAATGGTTCTGGGAAAACTGGACTGTCACATGCAAAAGAATGAAATTAGACCCATATCTATAACCTTGCACAAAAATTAGATCAAAGTGGATCAAAGTCCTCAATTTAAAGCCTAAAACACGAAAACTTCTAGAAGAAAACACAGGTCATACCATCTAAGACATAGATGTAGGAAAAGACTTTCTGAAAGGACTCCATTTTCCAGGAATTAAGGCCAACAACTGACAACTCAGACCTCATAAAACTCAAGCTTCTGAGGAGCTAAGGAAACAATCATCCAAGTGAAAAAGCCTGCAGAATGGACAAAACCTTTGCCAGATATATATATATCTGACAGAGGATTAACAACCATAATATACAAACAACTCAAAAGACAAAGAATAAAGGAAACAAATGACCAAATTAAAAAGTGATCTAGGATTGATTTAGCTATTCTGGGTTTTTCCATATGAAGTTGAGAGTTGTTTTTTCCAGGTCTACAAAGAATTGTGTTGTTATTTTGATAGGAATTGCATTGAATCTGTATATTGCTTTTGATAGGATGACCTTTTTTTTTTTTTTTTTTTTTTTTTGGTTTTTCGAGACAGGGTTTCTCTGTTTAACAGCTCTGGCTGTCCTGGACTCGCTTTGTAGACCAGGCTGGCCTCAAACTCGCAAAGATCCGCCTGCCTCTGCCTCCCAAGTGCTGGGATTAAAGGCGTGCGCCACCACCACCCGGCTTTTTTTTTTTTTTAGATTTTCAAGACAGGGTTTCTCTATATATCAGCCTTGGCTGACCTGGACTCACTCTGTAGATCAGGCTAGCCTCGAACTCAGAGATCCACCTGCCTCTGCCTACCCAGTACTGGGATTAAAGGCATGCGCCACCACGCCCGGCTGGCCATTTTTATTATGTTGATCCTACCTATCCATGAGCATGGGAGATCTTTCCATCTTCTGATGTCCTCTTTGATTTCTGTCTTCAAGGACTTGAAGTTCTTGTCATACAGGTCTTTCACTTGCTTGGTTAGAGTTACCCCCAGGTATTTTATATTGTTTGTGGCTATTGTGAAGGGTGTTGTTTCCCTAATTTCTTTCTCAGCCCATTTATCTTTTATATAAAGAAGGGCTTCTGGTTTTTTTTTAATTAATTTTGTATCTAGCCACCTTGCTGAAGGTGTTTATCAGCTGTAAGAGTTCTCTGGTGGAATTTTTGGGGTCACTTGTGTATACTATCATATCATCTGCGAATAGGGATAATTCTTCGTTTCCAATTTGTATTCCCTTGATCTCCTTTAGCTGTCTTATTGCTCTAGCAAGAACTTCAAGTACTATGTTGAAGAGATATGGCAAAAGTGGACATCCTTGTCTTGTCCCTGAGTTTAGAGGAAATGCTTTAAGTTTCTCTTCATTTAATTTGATGTTGGCTACTGGCTTGCTGTATATTGCCTTTATTATTTCTAGGTATGGTCCTTGTATTCCCGTTCTCTCCAGGACTTTTAGCATGAAGGGGTGTTGGATTTTTGTCAAATGTTTTTTCAACATCTAGTGAAATGATCATGTGGTTTTTTCTTTCAGCTTGTTTATATGGTGAACTACGTTGATGGATTTTTGTATGTTGAACCATAAAAAACCATCTGGAGGTATCACCATCCCAGATTTCAAGCTATACTACAGAGCAATAGTAATAAAAACAGCATGGTATTGGTATGGAAACAGACCAGTGGATAAATGGAATTGAATTTAAGACCCAGAAATGAACCCACATACCTATGGTCACTTAATTTTTGACAAAGGAGCCAAAACTGTACAATGGAAAAAGGACCACATCTTCAGCAAATGGTGCTGGTCTAACTGGATGTTGACATGTAAAAGAATGAAATTAGACCCAAACTTATCTATCATCTTGCACAAAACTTAAGTCCAAGTGGATCAAAGACCTTAACATAAAGCCTGACACACTAAATCTAATAGAAGATAAAGTGGGGAAAAACCTCGAACTCATTGGCACAGGTGGCAACTTCCTGAACAAAACACCAATAGCTCAGGCTCTAAGACCAACAATCAATAAATGGGACCTCATGAAACTGAAAAGCTTCTGTAAGGCAAAGGACACTGTCACTAGAACAAAACAGCCACCTACAGACTGGGAAAAGATCTTTACCAACCCCACTTCCAACAGAGGGCTAATATCCAAAATTTATAAAGAACTCAAGAAATTAAACACCAAGAAACCAAATAATCCAATAAAAAAATGGGAAACAGAGCTAAACCAAGAATTCAGAAAGGAGGAATCTATAATGGCAGTGAGACATTTGAAGAAATGCTCAACATCCTTAATCATCAGAGAAATGCAACTCAAGACGACTCTGAGATTCCATCTCACAACTGTCAGAATGGGTAAGATCAAAAACTCAAATGACAGCACATGCTGGTGAGGCTGTGGAAAAAAGGAACATTCCTCCATTGCTGATGGCAGTGAAAACTTGTACAACCACTATGGAAATCAGTCTGGCAATATCTTAGAAACTTGGAATAGCCCTACCTCAAGACCCAGCCATACCACTTCTGGGTATCCACCCAAAGGACTCCTCACCAAACCACAAGGACATATCCTCATCTATGTTCATAGAAGCCTTATTTATAATAGCTAGAAACTGGAAACAACCCAGATGTCCCTCAACTGACAAATGGATAAAAAAAAAAAATGCTTACATTTACACAATGGAATATTACTCAGCTATCAGAAACAAGGAAATCATGCAATTCGCAGACAAATGGATGGAACTAGAAAAGCTCATCTTGAGTGAGCTAACACAGACTCAGAAAGATGCAGATGGCATCTACTCACTTATAGTTGGATTTTAGCCGTATAGTACAGGATAACTATCCTACAATCAATACACCAAAAAGATCAGGAACATAGACTTTGTTACCTATAAAGGAGACAATTTGCCGTGGGTGCTACCATGTAGGCCTCCAATGCAAGAGGAATCTCTCAGCCCTCATATGACTATTGAACTGAGAGGGGCTGATATGTAGGGACACTCCACATCAGAGGAGTGGGAGGGGGGGAGAGGGTGGCAGAGTGGAACCAGGAGGGGTGGAAAGATGGCACTGTGATGGAGATGTAACTTGATGTAATAAATACACATAATAATAATTTTAAAAAGTGATCTAGGAATCTAAACAGATGAAATAAAAATGGCCCAGAAATACCTCAAAATGTGTTCACCACCCTAAGCAATCAAAGAAATGAAAATTAAAACAACTTGGGGAATTTCATCACCTCAGTCAGAATGACTAAGATCAACAAAGCAACTGACAAAAAATGCTGGTGAGGTTGTGGAGAACTGGTTTAGTAGGAAAACTAAAACTAAATCTACAATATGATCCAGCTATGCCATTCCTAGGATATGACCAAATGACCTGATATACCACTCCACAGATATGCCTGCTCTCAGCAGTGTTCATGACTACTCTATTCACAATAGCTAGGGATGGAAACAAATTAAATGCCCTTCAACAGATGAATGTACAGTGAAAATGTGGCTCATACACACAAGATAATACTCAGCTGTAAAGAAAAATGAAGTCATCAACTTCCCAGGTAAATGGTTAGACGTAAAAAAGATTATATTGACTCAGAAAAACAAATACTTCATGTTTTCATCTGAGGTTCCTAGCTCCAAATCCTCAGATATGAGTATACAACATGAAGAGACCAGAGAAACCAAGAAAGGACCACAAACGGGGGTGAGTGGGGAGCAGAAAGTAGTGGGTGATAGGAGGTAGGAAACCAAGTAATGGGGAGGGTCTTCCAACTAGGGAGGGTGGAAGGGAGATCAACAGAGAAGGAAGGAAGGACAAGGGACAAATAACACCAAGGGTGTTTGATAAAACCTTAAGGAATCATATTGTTTGATATCTACTTACAATTATACACAATGCATACTAAAGGAGGAAGATCGCAGTGGGAAGATAAGGAGGACAGAGCTAGGCAGGCTCCATAGGGAGACCTTGTTTGAGGAGTAGAGGAGGAAGGAAAGTGTAACTGCTACAGATAGCAGACACTGCATGCTTCAAATAGTTAATATGTTTTTAGTAGGCAATCTGAAGGAAAAAAGATCTTGATTCTGAAAGTAAGCTAAACATAATTAAAATTAGCTCCTGGGAAAAATATCAATGTAAATGGCAATATTTTTGTACTAAAGGAGAAAGGCCAATGCACAATAAAATGTCTTACTTTTGACAGAAAATAAATAGGTAGACAGACAGACAGTCTCCCACCAACACTGTATATAAATAAAAATCAAGGGAACCAGCTGGAGAACTGACTCAGTGGTTAAGAGAGCTCACTGCTCTTGCAGAGGACCAGAGTTCAGTTTTCAGCGCCTACATCAGGCACCTCACAACTACTGCCTGTAATTCCAGCCCCAGGATGTCTGATGGCATCCTCTTGCCTCTGTGAGCACCCACACCCATGTGCCCTATGCACACACATACATACATACATACATAAAAATTGAAATTAAATTTAGAATTAAACAAATCAAGGAGACCAGAAATAAAACTTAATTAAACTTTTTGTTCATTAATCACATAGTAAAAAGCTAGCAGCATGGGCTGGAGAGATGGCTCAGCGGTTAAGAGCACTCACTGGCTGTTCTTCCAAAGCACCGGGCTTCAAATCCCAGCAACCACATGGCAGTTTACAGCTGTCTAATTGTTGGGCGTGGTGGCACACACCTTTAATCCCAGCACTCAGGAGGCAGAGGCAGGCGGATCTCTGTGAGTTCAAGTCTTCACCTAGTCTTTTTTTTTAAAGATTTATTTTATTTTTTTATGCATACAGTGTTCTGTCTGCAGTTTTGCCTGCAGGCTAGAAGAGGGCACCAAATTTCTTTATAGATGGTTGTGAGCCACCATGTGGTTGCTGGGAATTGAACTCAGGACCTCTGGAAGAGCAGCCAGTGCTCTTAACCTCCAAGCCATCTTTCCAGCCCCTACAACTAGTCTTATTCAGCCCTGGAGATGGAACTCAAGGCTTCAAGTACACCGACAAGTATTCTACCAATGAAACCATGACCTCAGCCCATGCCGAATTTTTCACTGGCCAAAAAGGAACTGACAGGGCCATGCATAATGTTGGTCTGGGAAGGAAAGTAATTCCATATGTACTAAGAGTGAAGAACAGGAACACACAGCAATGGAAGTGTGTCAGATACCTACCTGTTCATAATTAAGATACATAATATAGTTCTTTGTACATACATCATATACTAAGTAGTGCATGTAAATTGTATACTATGTCCACTAATGTATATTTTTAAATCATACACTGTATTAAAAAAAGAAGGTGATATCAGGAGGAAGAATATACAACAGAATAGACCCATGAAATCACTTCCCTCAGATAATAAGAATAGTCCACTTTACAGGATGCTGTTTGGTGGGATTTCCTATCACACTGGTACAGTTAAGTAGAGAAAACAGGATTTACTTGCTTAAAAAAAAAAAGCAAGGAAAACAATATGACAAGTTTCTGGACACACTAAGGAAAACAAGTACTTTCCACTTTAAGCAGCCCAACCTAAAAATCAGTTTGGCAAGCAAGGAAGGACAGTCTTGAGCCTTTAACAACTTAAGATCTGGCTGGTTTAAAGCCTTATTAACATTCAATCACACAGAGACAGAGACAGACTCACCAAACAAATACAACATTAAAAACAACACAAAATGTCTATTTGAACAAGTGTGATAACTTCCAGTCACTTACCTCAGAACTTGACAATGAGTCTTTCACTCGGGGAGACTGAAAGAGATGCAGAAGGAGATGCTTCTTAACTCAGAACATAAGATAACCTATGGTCAGTTTCACGCAGCGAATTCCAAGAAACTGCAAGGATACTGACTGTAAGTCATTCCATTCCATTCTGATACATTTACCCGAATCTAAGTTTTCTGAAAATAGAAAGCTGTTGTGATATATTACAGTCTTTGTCCAAATATATACTTACTGTATTACAAGTTAACAGTTTTATCCAGGCATGGTGATTCATTCATGTAATCCCAGCACTCGGGAGGCAGAGGCAGGTAGATCTTTGTGAGTTCAAGGCCAGTCAAGGCTACATAGTGAGACACACATCTTTACCCACCCACCCTGACACTCATCTCAAACAAAATAGAATATAAAAAAAAAAAACTTAAAATCAGTTTTATAAGCAAACATCCAGACTATCTGAATTCCCAGGAAGTAGAGGTCAGGCTAAAAAGCAAATTTCTTTCCATTAATCATAAATGTATCATGTGTCTTCTGTCATAGGCCAAATCTAAGCCTTTAAGCTAGTTATTCAAGATATTTCCAAAGTCCCATTATAAATTTTCTTGCTCATCCATGTTTACAGCTGTGTTATCCACAACAGCTACATGTCCATTAACAGAAAATTGGGGAAAAAATGTGTTAAGTATATAATGGATTTTATCCAGCCATAAAGAAAAACAAAAGAATGGTATTTACAGGGAAATGAGTGAAATTGGGAAATCATTAGTTTGAATGGAAACCAGCCAACCCTAGAAAGACAAATAAATCGTATTTGGTGACTAGATTTAAACCTTCATTTGTGTTTGCATGTTCAGTGAGTCTAGAAAGAGAATCATAAGAATTGAAGAAAATATCTTAATGGAGGGGGGATAATGGACTACATTTGACATGAAAATAGAACAGGGGATATTAGAAGGAAAGAAAACCAACAAGAGTTGGAAACAAGAAAGGAGAAAGGAGGAAGAACATGAATATGAACAAAACAGTAAGAACAAAGTATAAAAAGAAATGCATAACAAAACTCACTACTTTGTATACTAATTTTTAAACTACTTTTTAAAATTCTCAAAATAAATAAATAAAAGCAGACGCTAAAATCAGAACTATCAAATGGCCCAGGTATAGCACACCCTGTACCAAAGTACACCGATAGGTGTCCTTCCAAGTTTAAAGCTGTCATACTTACAAAAGCCAAGGCACAGAACCTGGTAAGTGGTCCATCAACAAACATTTCATTTTCAAGAGATACATGATCAAACTGCAAACAATGTTAATAAGTAAAACTCAGACAAATATTTTATGTTTTATGATGAATCCAGGTTGAAAGAGATGGAGAAGAGAAGGGAGGGAGAGGGAGAGATAGAAAAGGGATACATGCCAGGCAGTGGTGGCACATGCATTTAATCTTAACACTAGGGAGGCAGAGGCAGGTGGATCTCTCTGAGTTCAAGGCCAGCCTGGTTCTACAGTCAGCTCCAGGACAGCCAAGTCTATAGAGTCCCTGTCTCAAAAAAAAACAAAGAGTCCTAAGAACTCCCATGAGAGTAAATTCCACTAGGCAACCATGACCATTCTTAAACTCACCCCCCACCCCCCCAAAAAAGAGGTACTGAGCAGGCAAAGGTATAGTGCCCTTAGACACTTGGCATCTATACAGACACACATCTACACATAGTTTGGGGTAAGAATGATGACGCAAAGGAAAAGGAAGAACCCCAAGGCTTCTAGTACATATACACATGCACACACAAGATATCCAGTATATACCAGTTAAGGAAGCTCACTGTTCTGGGACCTGGTTTTATGTTGTGAAGCCTTCCCGTTTACAATTCTTCTGCATGTCCAGCCATGAGTACTCTCCAGTCACTCTCCATATCAAGACATTTTTCACCTCTAGACATGGGTTACTTTCATATATCCCAAATGTCATCATATTGAGAAACCATGACAGTTTGCTACCCAGAACTGGAAAATCCTGTCTGTAGCATTTGTTTTCTTTCTGTCTTAGCTCATCAAGCTGTGACAAGAAGCACAGACAACTCAAGCTAAAGTATCTACCCAGCCAAGCACAGCTCACCCTGCGCTGTGAGATCGCAGCTTTCCCTTCCTCACTCTCCTCATCAAGCTCGTCGTCACTCCACTCCCAGCCTCCATCCTCTGTCTTATGGAGACGGCCGCTGGAGCCTGGCACTCTCCGAACCTGAGCAGAAGAAAGGCAAGGGAATTATGGTAGTGTTCTGTACACACTGAGCATTTCTTCTCTCACCTAAATAATATAGTACCTAGATTATTATTCTGCTAAGTGTACCCCTAAAAAAATCCACACCCTCTTAACCCTCAATCTGTCCTACCCAGTACTTCAACCACAACCTTCTTTTACTGTGAACTCCAAGAATATTTTTTATGTTAGGGGATAGGGGGAAAAAATCTAACATGTTAATATATAAAGACACTTAAAGGGGAGGAAAGGAGGCTTCAAATATACTATAAACAAACCCAAGGTAAAGAATCCATTCTTTTTCAACTTCTTTTGTTTTCTTTTAGGTCTTACTGTGTAGCTCTGGCAGGCCTGCAACTTGCCCTACAGACCAGACTGCCATTGAACTGACATTTAACAGCCTGCTTGTCTCCTGATATTGGGATTAAAGATGTGCTCCACTAAGCCCAGCTTCAACTTCTTAATCCAAAATTATAAATTATACTTCACAGAGATCAAGAGTTCAGGAGCCAGGCACATGTTGACAGGAAGACCAACAACCTCTTAGACTCCACACACTGGGCAAAGGGTGTAGCTCAGTGGTCAAACACTAGCCTACGATATAAGACCCTGGGATCAGTGCCCAGTTCTGGGGAAAGGAGGGGAAGTGTAATGGACACTGTGTGCCGGCCAAAGTGGTATGTGCCCAGTTCTTAGATGGGAACAGAAGGACCAGGCATTCAAAGCCACCCTTGGCAATAAGTGAGTTAGGAGGCCAGCCTAGGCTACATGAGACCCTGACTTAAAAAAACAAGTCTACTATCTTCTTCCTAACTTTAGCTTTCTTTGGAAATTTATACTCATCATTCTAATGGGTATATAACATTATTGCTTGATTTTTTTTTCTTGGTCTATTTTAGGTGTTATCAATCTATGGAATTTTCCACAATGAAGATGAAAATTTCAGTATAATCAGTGTCCTACTTCTCCTCTTAAAGTCTTGTTTAGTAATCTCTTCCCCTACATTCAGAAACATTACGCCAGGCATGGTGGAGCACATGTTTAATCCCAGCACTTGGGAGGCAGAGGCAGGCAGATCTCTGTGAGTTCAAGGCCAGCCTGGTCTACAAAGCGAGTTGAGGACAGCCAGGGCTACACAGAGAAGCCCTGTCTTAAAACACCCCCCCCCCCAAGGAACAATAAGTATTCCACCACTGCCATCTACTTAAAGAAGCCTGAACAGAGTCAAAGGATATTTCCTGGATCACATGACTTCATGTCTCATGTACTTCCTCCATTATTGACATGGCACACTTATTAAAGCCAACTATTTTTTCAAATACTAATTTTTAATTAACGTGTATGAGCATTTGCCTGAATGTATATCTGTGTACCCCTCGCTCATGAACATTTCTACTTTGGGATT
Source organism: Lophiomys imhausi (assembly GCA_907164525.1). NCBI lineage: Eukaryota > Metazoa > Chordata > Mammalia > Rodentia > Muridae > Lophiomys > Lophiomys imhausi. The sequence goes on along the minus strand of CAJQZJ010003646.1, from coordinate 4,642,036 downwards.
CTTATGAATGCTGAACATTTTTGGACATGCTTTCAATACTCTTAGGTATCCATAGGAGTGGAATCTTCAGGTTATGTGATAACTCTGTTTAGTCATTTCAAGAAGCATCTAACTATTTTCCAAGGTAACTACATCATTATACATCCTAATCAGCAAGGTCTAAGGGCTCCAGTTTCTACAAATCTTTACCAACAATTACAGTCTTTTTTATGGTGAACATATTAGTAGGTGTGAAGATTAAGTACTTGTTACGTTAATTTGTATTTCTCTAGCTGCAAATTATAATGGGCATATTTTTGCATGCTTACTGACCACTTGTGCATGTTCTTTGGAAAGTTTTCTATTCCAATCTTTTACTCATTTTAAAAATTGGATTGGTTACTTACTGAGTTGTAGGAATTCTCAATATATTTTTTTAACATTATGTGTGTGGGTGTGGTGTGGGTGTGTCTGTGTGTGGTGTGTGTGTGTGCAGTATGCAGGTGAGCTTATGGGTATATGTATATGTGCATGAAGATGTAAGGGCCCAAGGTTGTTGCATTAAGAGGTATTTTTCCTCAATTGTCCTTCAACTTCATGTTTTTAAATTTATTTCTTTTGTGTGTTTTGCTTGGATGTGTGCATGTGCATGCTGTGATACTCATTAAAGTCAAAAGAGACCGTGACAGCCCCCCCTGGAACTGGAGTTAAAGATGGCTGTGAGCTGATATGAGTGCTGGGAACTGGACCCAAGCAAGGCCTTGTTGGAAGAGCAACAAGTTCTCTTAAGCCCCGACCCTCCTTCTCTAGCCCTCACGTTTATTTTATGATAGGGTCCCTTGAAGAATCTGAAATTCATCAATGTGGCTAGGCTGGTAACCAATAGGTTCAGGGATCCATTTGTCTCCCATTTTCTCACTCCCCAGGCGAGGTTACAGGCATGCTGTCCTATGTCCAGCTTTTTATGTGCATTTTGGAGATGTGGAACTCATGTTCACTTTTACCCAATGAGCCATCTCCCCATTCCCACTCAAGAATTTAACTTGGAGACAGTATCTCACAAGGTTGCCTAGGGCTAGCCTCACACGTTCAATGCATTTCTTCCAGCTGCCAAAATGCTGCAGACATAAGGTCACAGGTGTATGCTATGAAACCCAGCTTGTATTATCCTTGGAGGCTCACTGGTCTTAAAGAAATCACACTGCAGACACTAAACACTTTCATTAGGATTTACTGCAATTACAAGCACAGAGCTTTCAAATTGTATTCAATTTGCAAATTTTTATTGTGTACAAAGAACTGGCTCAGGCCTACTATGATGCAGCGGTGAAATAAGCTTTGTTCCAATAGTGTAGAAAGACTGTCACGTGTTAGTGGTGGTAGGTTGTTCAAACAAGTAGAGAGTGAGGAAGAGCAAGGTCTGGGAGGCAACGTTGTAGTTTAGGTAGTCACAGAAAACTACTGTGAGCAAGTGCTGCACTAACGGCCTAGAGCGGGGCAGGACAGTGAGCACTGTTTCCCGGGTTACCAGCTGTTCTGACATTCCCATTCCCCAGACATTAGGCTTCAGTCATCGATGCTGAACTGACCATGCTCTCAACTCTTGTGGTTCTGGTAATGACAGCAGCTGATAAACACGAAGGCAAAGACAGACAAGTGAAAACACAAGGGAATCGTTTCTAGAAGGGAAGTTTAGGGAAGAAAAGGCTAGCTTCTCAGGAACACTTTAGGAGAAAATGGAGATCTCTTAACAACCAAACTTGAGCATCCCTGTCTGCAGAATGACAGAGCTGTGAAGTTAAGGCAAGGTAATGTACTGTTAGTGACTTTTAGTGAGAATACAAACTCAGAATACTTAACACACCTCTATTCTTTATTAAGTGAAACTTTCTGGATAATGACGGAAATCTCAAGAAGTGAAATGTACAGACAGCAAGCTTCTCGCAGAATGGCCCTGACATCCAGGCAAGCCTACTATACCACATGGAACAGAGGATGCTGGTCTTCTCCCTCTAGTCCATCATCAACAGAAACCTATTGGACAGCATTTCCTTCATATTTTCTAAGTCTCCCCTGTTGGATCCATGTTTTTGTGCATTGTGTAAAGATTATTCTTGTATTATTCAAATGCTGATTTCTGTGGCAGTGCAGATCTGATTACAGACTGGACTTTGGCATTGTCATTTTTATGAAGCATCTCCTGTCTCAATGTTTTATAAACATTGTTCTTTATCACCTTCTGATTGGTTTTAATAAAAATCTGATGGCCAATAAGTCCAGGCAGAGAGGGACAGGGTCCCAGGTGGGGACCAGAGAAAGAGAAGAGGTCTCCATCCAAACACACATGAAGGAGGTACCAGAAAGAGACTAATGGCCATGTGGTGGGACATGGGCCAGGCCAGGATAGTTGGGTTAGAATAGCTGAGTATCTGCCCAGTTGTAGTGCCCAGCTTATAATAAATATATAAGGTCTTTGTGCCATTACTACATCCACTGGTGGTCTCAAAGAAACTCCAGTTACACTCCCTTAAGGAGAGAAGAGTAAGGAAAATGGGGGAGGTTCTTTATGGTAAAATGGCAAACGTATTTTGTCTAAACTGGGACTTTAATGCATTCCTTATGTTCAAAGTTTGAGCAAAGTTCTTAGGAACAACACACACAAAACAAAGTGCTTTGTTATAACATGCTTTGAGCTAGGAGGTAATAGGACTTACACCCCAAGCTGTAAGTGCTATTCAAAATCTCCACCTCACTCTGGATAGCTGGAAACAGTGATTCAACAGGGTTACAACTGACTCATCAACTGCCACCCAGCCCACCTTGTTATTCTAGGAGACGGCAGAGTGATAACTAAGCATGTAGCTGACAGGCATTTGCTAACTGGATATATCAAATGCTTTAAAATTGCTAAAATGAATAATCTTCATTTCGATTACAGAACAGCACCCACTTTAAAAATGCAAAACAAGTGTTGGAGAGATGGCTCAGAGGTTGAGAGCACTGACTGCTCTTCCAAAGGACCTGGGTTCAAATCCCAGCACCCACATGGCAGTTCAGTTGTCTGTACGCTCTTAATCCTAGCACTCAGGAAAGAGAGGCAGGAGGATCTCTATGAGTTTGAGGTTAGCCTGGTGTACAAAGTGACCCTAGGACAGGGCTACACATAGAAACCCTGTCTTAAAACAAAACAAAAAGCAAAACAATCCCTGCAAGTTTATTCTAAGCAACCCTAGAAAACTGAATTAAATACCCCCACTTACCTTTTTAGATCTTTCAGAAATGGTAGGTGCTCTCTGTAGTATTTTTTCCTGAAGAAATTCTTTATTCTGGAAAAGAAAAGTCAGTTTCAGAAAGTCAGTTATCAGAATTTTTTATTGTACCAAAATCTGACATAGAAATGTCAATCACAGTTAATATATGGTAAGTAAACTATTTCATGGCGAGATGAGGAAAGCTTTCATATTTTCACCCCAAACGCTTTTATACAACACTTCCGTTGTTCTTCAGCTAGAAACAAACCTTTAGTGTGCACTAGGAACTGCTCTCTATGTAAAGCTCAATTTACTGTGCAGTCTTCATTGGCCCTGCATCTCCAAATATACCAATGCATTATGGTTAGGATATGGGGCATTTATTAGTTCAGCACTAAACCTTGAAATGAGAGTTCAATTGTTCAGATTGCTTTTACAATAGGAAAAAGAATGTTCACGAGTATGCAGAGATATGTGCATGTATGTGTAACATGCCCAGCATCCACCTTGGTTTTTAAGGCAAGATCTCTCCCTGAGACCTGAGGCTCAACAATTAGCCTAGTCTTACCAGCCAAAGAGCTCCAGGGATCTGTCTGTCTCCACTTCCCCAATTAGGGGGTTATAAGCCAACTCTTCACACCTCAGCTTTTTTGTGGGTTCTAGGGATCATGCTTATATGGAAAGCATTTCACACCAGCTCCCCAAAGCAACTTCTCTCCATGTAATCATCTTAAGAAATGTTACTTATAAACAGTGAACACAACATGATCAACAGAACACATACACTGAGAAGCTGGAATGCCCACCTTTGCTTTCTGGAAAAACTTGTGCCTCAACAGTTCTGCTGCTGTTGGTCTAAAAGCAGAAAGGAGAGTATTTAGTTCTCAAGCATAATGTGAATTCCCATCTTCAAAAATAAGAAAGTATTTCCTAAACAGCAAAGTAAAAATTCAGTATATCCCACTTTCCTTCACCTGCCAAAAACCAAAATAATCTTGGTATAGGACACTGAGCAGGAACAAAACCTCAAATAAAAAACACCAGTGAATGGCCAGGTGGTGGCGAGACACATATGATAGGCAGAGCAGAAGCAGGCAGATAGATCTCTGAGTCTGAGGCCAGCCTGGTCTACAGAGTGACAGCCCCAGCTACACAGAAAAGTCCCGTCTTGGGGGCAGGGTACTAATGACAACTGTTGAATCTTTGAAAAGCTCATTAGTGAATACTGTTTGTAGAAGGAAATTCTTAGGTACTTCCAATATGTTTGCTACTTAGCAATAACATTTTTAGGGAGCTAGACAGTAACTACCTAAACGTTTCAGCAAAGCAAAAAATTCATTTAAACTGGGAAAAAGGAAGTCAAACATTTGGTTCTTGCTACATAGCAGCCCAGCAGGTTTTAATTTCAATTGAATCAACTACAGATTCTTGGAGATTTCTCAATTTCCCTTTAAGGAAAAGGAAAGGGGGAAGGGGAAGGAGGGAGGGGGAAGGAAAGAAGGGGAAGAAGGAGAAGCAGGGGAAGAAGGGGAAGGAAGGGAAGGGGGAAGGAGAAGGGGGAAGAAGGGGAAGGGGGAAGAAGGAGAAGAAGAGGAAGGGGAAGGGGGGAAGAGGGGAAGGGAGAAGAAAGGGAAGGAGGAAGAAGGGGAAGGGGGAAATGAAAGGGGAAGGGGGAAGGGAGAAGGGGAAGAAAGGGAAAGGGGAAGAGGGGAAGAGGAAGGGGGAAGAAAGGGAAGGAGGAAGAAGGGGAAGGGGGAATGGAAGGAGAAGAAGGGAAAGGGTAAGAAGGGGAAGGGGAAAGAAAGGGAAGAAGGGGAAGGGGAAGGAAAGGAAAGGTAAATTTTCCAAATTTAACCCAAAGTCAGTTGACTCAGTTCATGATCTTGTTTGGAGTAAATTCTTCATTATCAATTTTACAAGCTTTTAAGAGAAGACCACTAAAAATAAAGCATTTACTCTTCAAAAGTCACCCCAAATTTTACCACATACTTACCATGTAATGCTATTTCTCAGAGGCTGAGAGGTAAGAACACTGCTAAGGATGGATACTCAGACAGAACCTTGTATAAGCCTGGTGAGCATTTACCTCTGAGTACAATCCCAGGCTGCATGGTGGCTCTTAAACACTGCTGTGTTTTAGAACATCTGGGAGGTATTTTCAAATCCCCACACTAGCTTTCATCTCATCAAGTATAGTTTCGGGAGCAAGACCCAGGTATCAGTAGCTCTTAAATTTCCCCAGGTAATTCCAGGTAGGCTTCAAGCTTGAAAGCCAATGCTTCAGAAGATTAATACAGATTAGGAAATGAGTGAATGACAAATGCTATGTAAGCTGAAATTAAATAGTGGCCTTCTTATTTTTTTCATTTGGTAAAGATTTCAATGTTTCAATGCCTTTTTGCCCAAGATAGCATTTCACTATTCATTTCTTTCTTCTAGGCCTATTTCCCCTCTTTAAAGTACAACTTTTGGAACAGTGAAGTCAAAGGATGTCACTACAAAACTCAATTATTAGGAAAAAAAATCTTATTTTCAAATTCACTCTTGAATAATAAGAACTTCACTAGCTGGAGAACTGACAGTTACTCTCACTCAGTATTACTTAACTGTGTTCTGGGCTTACCCCTGTGACTAGAGAAGAGAGCTGTCCTTTACCTGCAGCTCCTCAGTACAGGACTACTGAGGTTGCATTCAAGGAAAGCACAAGGAGAAGAGAAGGTATACTGTTTGGAATTTGGAACAGGTGATTCTTCAGTATGAAGATTCAAAGCTTTAGTACTAGAAAGTCTGTGCTCCTGTCTTTCCACTATAGGTTTTTTTTTTAAGTCTCACGTATGCAATGCTGGCCTCAGCCTTGGCTGAACAGCCACAGACAATCACTAAACTTCTGATCCTCCTAATCCCACCCAATGACTAGGATGACAGCCTGTGTCAGCATGGGTTCATTTCAGCTGATATTTGAATATCATTTCTCCATTCTCACTGGTCTCTGATAAGCCTACATATGTGCAAGCCAGTATTTGTGTGATTTTGTAAAATAAAGAAATAGTGCTGTCCTGGTAAGATTACTGGGAAAATTAAATGAGATGCCATAAGTGCTTCAAATGTTTATGACAATGTCTGGTACTTAATCAGTCAATAGTTTGTTTTCTGTTTTCTTTCAGGTTTTCTGTCTAATGGAGTAGTGTTTTGTGTTGTTTGACCTTAAACTACTGAAACCACTTTTAAATCTAATTTTAAAACTGGAATGCATTTTCCATACTTTTCAGTGATTTAAAAATATATATAACATATAAAGTTTTGACTTATCAAAGTTGAAAAGGTAGCATACAATTATTTCATATCCTTCACTAGCTCCATGAAGTTAACATTTTACATGATCCAATTATAATTATCAAGAAATCACCAGCTGGGTGTGGTGGCACACGCCTTTAATACCAGCACTTGGGAGGCAGAGGTAGGGAGAACTCTGTGAGTTCAAGGCCAGCCTGGATTACAGAGTGAGTCCAGGACAGTCAAGGATACACAGAGAAACCCTGTGTCGGATAGCCTAAAATAAATAAATAAATAAATACATCACCAAATCACCAACACTAGCATGTGGTAGAAGTTAGGTCTTTCACAGTCCAGCTCAGCATCTGTAACAGGGCAGTTGCATTTTCATGTCCATTTCATCTCTGTAAGCTTCAGGACACCAGGTTTTGCCAGTCCAAAATCCCTGTGTGCTACTAGGTGCTAAGCTGAACTGTAAAAGGCCTAACTTCTACCACCTAAGTACAATCTCTCTAACTAGAGGCTACAGATTTTATTTGGATTTCTTCAATCCCCCACAGTGACCCTTCACGGTAAAAGCACCTGTGGCACACCCTGTCACATCTATTCTTCATGTCCAATTACTCTTCTAATCCGTCACGCTTTTCAATTTCTTCTTTGACTGATACTTTTCACAAATGCCGGTGAGAGATTTTATAGCATATTCCTCAATCTGGGGCTCCCTGCTACTCTCTCATTCTAAACTGAAATTATGGAGCAGGGTGAAGAAGGCTTCGCAGGGCAATGTGTCTTTCTTGTTTCATCACTTCTGGAGGTTCATTATGCTGTGACCTTGACGGGGGGGGGGGGGGGGGGGGAGACGATGGACAGATGAATGGGACACGGTGCCTGCCTAACAGGCTTCCTCAGTGTCTTTGCTCTTCTTTCTTCACATTTCATTCAATCAAAAACAAAATCACGGTCCGGCCAACACAAGGGGAATTCAGTTCCAACATTTTGCTTGATTCATTGGTCATAACAAGTCTTCCTGAGGTTTTGATTTATGATTTTAATAAATTTAAAGATTTATAATCTTTTCAGCTAATGCTGCATTATCCAAACTGCTTGCAGAACTGATGCTACTGTCTGCTAGTGTCACTGTGTGTGCTGCAGCGTGAATGGCTGAGAGCAGCTGGAATTAGGCATGGTGTTCCCAGGCGCCATGGGACCTGGATTTGCAGGAATTTAGGTGCACTTCTGAGACACCTGCATCCAAAAATGTAGCTGCCTGACAACAGCATTTCTCCATTTAAGCCCTGAGAGGTGCTGAGTATGCATTTAGTGTGGGAAGTACAAATTTGGACTCTAACCTTAGAAAGTAAAGTCACACAATTAATGAGGAGAGATTGTGTTGCCACCTGGTAATGGCCACGGCTTCTATTGATTCTCATCTCGCTGAGAAGGGAGGTTTCTTGTATGTATGTGGTGTGTGTATATATATATATATATATATATATATATATATATATATATATATAT
>CAJQZJ010003646.1:4573266-4624060 GCA_907164525.1 Lophiomys imhausi | reverse complement strand
ACCTTCATGCATATCACACACACACCTTCATGTATCTCACACACACATACATACATACAGTCTGCATGCATATCACACACACACACACACACCTTCATGTATCTCACACACACACCAACAAAAAAGAAAGTTATGCTAATCATTACCTGCAATCTGTACAGAGCCATCTTCTCCTAGAAGAATGTTTCCAGCTTTCACATCTCTTCAAGGAAAAAAAATACCATAAAATATTTGTTCTTTAGAATAGCACAATTTAAGCAACTGGTCATTTTATTCATAGAACATTAGCAATATTTAAATATTGTTTTATATTAAAGACTATTAATGCCAATAGAAATTTTTAAAATTTTAGCCATTTAAACTATAATCCAAATATTAAACAGAAAACTATAACAAGGAACATAACTTTTGATAATATCTAGAAAACCTAAGCTCATTAATATTCTTGACTGAGATGATAATGGCCAAAGAAAGTGACCTCATCTATACTCATCTAATTCTTATTGCTTAAATATTCTAATTATTTTCTGTACAAACTACATGCTAAAACACAATGAACCAGGGGCTGGAGAGATAGTTCAGCAGTTAAGAGCACTAATTGCTCTTCCAGAAGTCCCGGGTTCAATTCCCAGCACCCACATGGCAGCTCACACCTGTCTCTAACTGATGCCCTCACACAGACATACATGCAAGCTAAACACCAATGTGCATAAAGTAAAAATAAACATTTTTTTAAAAACAATAACAATGAACCATTCTCTTCCTAGTTCTTCAACTCTTATTTCTTACTTTCTAACTGACCAAATAATGAGTACACAGTTGAAAACAGATACTATTGTGCACTTGCAAAATAAAGCAAAATTACTCAGAACTGGGTATATTTTCACTGTTAACTACATGTAACAACTCTAGCAAAACAGGAATGCATGTTTGTTATCTAAAAAAGCTAAACAATGCCAAGTATTGTGGGACACACCTTGAATCATCTTAGCACTTGGCACAGAGAGGCAGGTGGATTTCCGTGGATTTGAGACCAGCCTGGTCTACACAGAGCGTTCCAGGCCAGTCAGGCCCTATCTCAAAAATCACAAAACAAAATCTTGGTGTTGCACAAAGAGAAGGAATTCAACAAGGCAATTCTTCTTGTAAAACCTTCACCAAAGCCGGGCGTTGGTGGCGCACGCCTTTAATCCCAGCACTTGGGAGGCAGAGGTAGGCGGATCTCTGTGAGTTCGAGGCCAGCCTGGTCTACAATGTGAGTCTAGTACAGCCAGAGCTGTTATATAGAGAAACCCTGTCTCTAAAAACCAAAAAAAAAAAACCTTCACCAAAATGGAAGCCAAGCTAGCAAGCACACTCGGCTGCAATGGCATCCATCTGTTTGTTACCCTGACGTAAGGGTGACTGTCTCATCCCAATGGTGGGAGCGAGACCTCACAATCTAACTTAACTGGCTAGCTGGTATGAAGGGAAAGAAAGTTCAGGGAATGTGGTCCTGGCAGGGCTAACTACCTTTGTTAGGAACAGTTTCTTAAAATTCAGCCACTGCCTCTCCCACTGGGGTAACTGGGTGTCCTGCAGTACCTGCAGAATTTACTAGATGGCTGTACCTTCCAGGCCTGTCTCCCCATTTCACCGTAAGCTACATTTGGGTCTGTATAATAACACACTATCCCTTACAATTGCAGTAATCAATCAATCAATCAATCATCAAATAGATTCAATGAACTACATAGAAGACTACCTACCTCAGTTTTTGCGTTTTTTTGGCAAGGATGGGAGAGGGTGCGGCGAGGGGGGTTGAAAATGAAATGCTAACTAGATGTTGCCTCCAACCCGTTTCTACTGCCTACATTCTGTTCCGGATGTTAGCATTATAAACTAATATTCTGCAAAGAATGGGAATAACCTAATTATTAATTAGTAGGTCACTGGTGAAGTTGTGCTCTGTGTATACCAATGAATACACAAGTTTATAGAGAACAGCCTAAATATAATATTTTTTCTTCTTTTAATTATTTAATGTGTATGGGGTTTTTGTCTAAATACACATATATGTTACCACGTGTTTGCCTGGTACCCAGGGAGGTTGGAAGAGGACGTTAGAATGTTGCCGGGCGGTGGTGGCGCACGCCTTTAATCCCAGCACTTGGGAGGCAGAGGCAGGCGGATCACTGTGAGTTCGAGGCCAGCCTGGTCTACAAAGTGAGTCCAGGACAGCCAAGGAAACACAGAGAAACCCTGTCTCGAAAAACCAAAAAAAAAAAAAAAAGAATGCACAGAAATGAAGTTAGAGTTGTGAGCCTCCATGTCGGTGTGGAGAACTGAACCTATACCCTCTACAAGAAGAGCCAGTACTCTTAGCCAACGAGCTGACTCTCCAGCACCTCTTCTCTTTGATTTGTTTTGAAGAATTTTGCTGTGTAACTCAGCCTGGTCTCAATGTCATGTTCCTGCTGCCTAAGCCATCAAATGCATGAGGTCAGAGGTGTGTTCTACATATGTTCTGAACCGGGAGGGAGCTTCACATAATTTAATTTTTTGCTTAAACAACAGGAGAATGAATATATATATATATCCATTCACACACACATATATTCACATATGTGCTTAACACAAAATACTTCTCAAAGGAATTATAATACAATGGCAAGTGATATTCTTTGAACCAGAGCACTGGGATCTTTAAATGCTTTACATAAAAACTGAAAAGAAAATACACAAATTCCCATACACCTTAAGTTTAGTCACCCATTATTAACAGCTTCCATCACTGTGGTACTTTTGTTAAAATTAGTGAACCCAAACTAAGACATCATTAACAGTGCTAGGTTTCAGGCAGGGTGTGTGTCTAGAAATGAGCTTAAGCTGGGCTATAGAAGGATTTCTGGTGGTTAAATAAAAGTCAGTGTTCCTCAGGAACCTGTGAAATGGGTCCAGGTCCACCAAAATGAGTCATTTCCCTTGCCTCTGGCAGAAGGGATACAAGGTTGTCTGCTGACATCTACCTGTGGTTGCATATGAAAGCCCATGCTGGCCTCCCGATCCTTCTGCCCTTTTCACACATGCCTGTTAAACATCTCAAAGCCCACACTAGCCTCCTGGCCCTTCTCACCTTGCAGACTTCTGTACTATGCTAGCCCCCAGCCTGTTCCAGATCCCCATCCTCTCATGATTCTCACTCTTGCTATTTTCCTTCTCTTGAAGATCGTTCTGGACATTCCCAGTCTCTTTCTTTTTCTCTCTACTCTAGACTCTTCCAGATGTCTCTGGCTGTTCTCACTCTTACTCACAGTAACAGCCCCCCATCATGGAGCAGCCATTTCAATGGTTTCTTACTATGCCCCTCACATACACACAAGCTTATTCTGATTCCCTTATTTTTTAATCAATGTTCTTTTTCTATGCAGGACAACAAATTACATTTCACTGCCGGGTCTCCTTAGGCTCTCCACAGAGACAGTTTCTCAGACTTTGGTGACCTTGGCAGTTGTGAGAGACAATGGTCAAGTGTTCTCTAGTATGTCCTTCTAATGGAATATATGACATCCCATATGGTGACACTGGTGTCCGATTTTTGAAAGGAAATCATAGAAATGCCATTCTCATCAAAGGTGCACGCACAGTCTCAACATAATTTAATCTGGTGAAATTGAGAAGAGTAGTTTTTCTCACCCACAAAGAACTTCAGACTGTTTTCCATGCTAGTTTGTCCCTTAGTTAAATGAGCTTCCTTCCTTCGAGAGTCACCAGAGGGCAGACTGGGAGTGCACTATATGGCAGGTTGCCATGCCAACCTGTACAGTGCTAGATAGATTCCATCTCAGCAAAAGAAACACAGTATTGCCTCAGTTAAAAAGGCATCTGAAGCCAGGCGTGGTGGCACATGCCTTTAATCCCAGCACTCAGGAGACAGAGCCAGGTGGATCTCTGAGTTCAAGGCCAGCCTAGACTACAAGAACAGCCAAGGATATACAGGAAAACCCTATATCAGAGAGGGGAAAAAGTCATCTGAAATTTTCCAGAACCATACTCAAAGTTAACCCACAAGCCACTGAGATATTTCTTTGTAGGTCCACTTTGTAAGTTTAAGCAAACACATTAACTTAAGAAGAGTAAGAACAACATAGTGCCTGTGCATGCAGAGACACAGCTCAGTGAGTAGGAACTAGTTGAGAATATGGAATATAACTCGAGGATGTGGCTCAGTGGTAGCGTGCTTGATACTACACACAGGCCCTATGTTTGATTCCCAGAATAACAAAAAAAAAGAAAAAAAGAAAAGAAAAAGTTGTGTTATGTATAAGGTAAGACCTCTTCCCTCAGAGATTTTCCTTAGGAATTGTTTTTGTGGGGGCTGCTGTTTTTAGGATAATCTTGTGGAAGAAAATACACCAAAAAAACTTATCCTCACGGTTAGGCATATGATGAAACAATCATTTCAGTGCTCTGAGAATTAACATTTGTGCTTGGAAAACTCGATCATATCAGATAGAAAAGTGGAACCCTAGGTGCTCTGGTCCAAGATCAGACCCAGTTCAGTTCTAGTAGGGCACACAGACCATAGTGGATGAAAGTTCCCAGAAAGAAACTGCATCCCGTCCTCAAGTTTCCACAAGGCTGATTAGACTGGAGAGGTCAGCATGTTGCAGATCCATAGTCTAATCAAAATTTATCGGGGGGCTATCTTTAGCTCCCTTGTTAGCCCACCTCACCTGCAAACTCCCACCCCTGCTTGATCTAACATTTTTGTGACTCTCAGATAAGACCTTTTGAAATGTGCTGACTTAGCAAGCCACTAGCTCCCACCCACCAAAACCTAAGTTCATCAGACAGCATCTGAGAGTGGAGCTGAGGGTTCCTCCTTTGCTGTAGTCACCTATCTGATGTTTCCACCAATGTATTCGAAAAGCATCTTGACTTACGACCTTCTCTGTTCTGTTTCTATGAAAACTATAATTGCTACATCATTGAAACACGGAAGTTGGGGTAACCTCATTCTGTTGTTCCCAGGTCACACGCACTCATGTTTGGCTCCAGAATGAACAGTTTCCTATCTCCTTTGAAGAGAGCTGTTTCTATGTCATGTGCATCATGATGAGCAGCACATCTCTGACCAGAGATGTTCAGACTCATTTGATTAGAAGCTGTGGTGGGCAACACCTGCGCACAGTGACACTTAACAGAAACGACCTTCTGAGGACTGGTCATCAGAAAAGGATAAATATGAACTCTAATCATTTGTGGTTGCAGTCCAACTAGAAACAAAGACACTGAAGACAACACACACTTGCTCAACTGATACAAAAGCCTTTACTAGTACTATACTTCTGCCAACCAGAGGGATGCACATAAGAGCCAACAAGACTTCAAAAGAGCCTGGTCAAAAAGTGCTGGGAAGCTCCAAACATGGTATGGTGGTACACACCTTTAATCCCAGCATTCGGGAGGCAGAGGCAGGTGGATCTCTGTGAGTTCAAGGCCAGTCTGGTCTACAAAATGAGTCCAGGACAGCCAGATATACACAGAGAAACTCTGCCTTGAAACCTGCCCCCTCCAAAAAAAAAGTGCTAGGAAGCACCGCCACCCCAGGCTTCTGAAAAGACACATTCTAACATCCACAGGAAGTACAGAAGTCAGCAGCCACTGCTATTTTAGTAAGACCGCTACCCATTCATCAGACTTAAAAATAAAAAGAATGTAAATGTAAAAGTACAAGAGGAACAGACAGGGACTACACACTGGAAGCAAGGGCCTGGGGGAGAGGGAACAAGAGAATGAAGAAGAGAACAGTCAAGTGACAGAGAGAAGTGAGGAGAGAGGGAGGATTAGTGACAATTCTACTAGAAGCAGATTTATGATGGCAGAACAAACTTTAAATTTAAGACAATTATCAATCTGAAGGACAGACCAAAAAAAAAAATCAACAGAGGTTTCAAAAACCTGAGACAAGAACAAACATGTTAACATATACGAAAAAACAATAAAAGGGAAAAATAATCTACAAATTCAAAACACTAGAAAAAAAAGAAAGATCACATGTGCAAAATGATGTGTATACCCAAGAGCAACATAGTAAAACTTTTAAAACCCAAACACAAAAGGAGAGAATGCGCTGAGAACAGCAAGAGAAAAGTAACTGGTGCAGGGACATGGCAGTTATACAGTCAAATCTGACTTTAATGTTGGCACAACGATGACCACAAGTTAACGAGACACATTCAATGTACTAACTTAAAAAAGCAAACAAACAATTGTGAGATAAGAAGTCTATAGTCTGCAAAACTGGTTTTCAAAAATGAAGGCCAAGGGCTGGAGAGATGGCTCAGTGGTTAAGAGAGTGCACACTACTCTTGGCACAAGACCCGAGTTGGGTCACCAACACCTACAACCATGTGGCTCACAAGCACCTGTAACTCCACTTCCAGGGAATATAACACTTTCTTCACACACCAGGCATGCATACAGTGTAAGAGCATAAGTGCACATGCTCATAGACACACATAAAATAAACATTTTAAACCCTATTGTTGAAGATGCCATACTTTGGTTGCAGGACATGGAGAAATTAAGCTGGAATTGTGCTGGAAGCCTCCTTTCTACAGGACACTTAAGCAGGCTGCTGGGAGAATGTCATGGCTAGCTTCAGGTCTCAACATGACACAAACTAGAGTCAACTGAGAAAAGGAGCCACAACCCAACAATTGCCATGGCCATGTCTGTGAGGAATTTTATTACCTCCTAGTTGACACAGGAGGGCCCAGCCCACTGTAGGTAGTATCATCCCTTAGGCTGGTAGCCTGGACTATATGAGAAAGATATCTGAGCACACCAGGTAAGCAGCTTTCCTTCACAGCTACCGTTTACATGTACTCACTGAACTATAAGTTAAATACATCCCACCCAACTTCAGGCTGCTTTTGGTCGTGGTAGTCATCACAGCAACAGAAAGTAAACTAAAACACAGAAAAAAAAAATCAAGTCTTACTCAGCTATGAACTCTTTCAGCTTCGATGCCAACCTACCAGGCAAGATATGTCAGCTGATACAATAATGACATGACTAGTATGGGAATAACCAAGCACTATCTGTCTGGATTTTAACTCCCTCTCCACAGGAGAAATTCATGCCTTATACTATAAACCTGGTCAAAAGCCATGGTTCCTGACTAACTCCATCTTAAAAAAAAATTCCATTTTGTATTAGGTTTGACTCAGAGCTGACCTCTAGCTCCAGGAAGAACAACAAAATATACAGACACTGCATTCCAGGGGTGCTCCCTAGTCAGAACCGGACAGCTCACTCTGAGAAAGCACCCAAAAAGTCTAAACAAACTTTGTTGGTCAAGCTGACTGATAATGGTATGGCAACAACAACAAGCCAATTAGGGATAGACAGGTTTGTCTGTCCCAATGTCATCCAATCCTATGCTAGAATCTCCTTTCTTTGTTTAAGTCCCTATATAAACCCTATATTTCTGGAGTTCAGGGCTCTTAAGTAAAACTGCTGCATTGGTGAGAGATGGGAGTCCAAGCTTGAGCCTGAATAAACAACCCTCATGCATTTACATCAGAGTTGGCTCCTAGGTGGTCTCTGGGGTCTCCAGAACCTGACAGAACACAGTCACAGGCCCTAAATAGGAACCTTACTTTCCTAAATGGACATGCTGTCAAACTGCCTTCTAAATATTTATTTAAAACCACAGATTAAGGCGGGGCCGAGAGGAGGAGGAGAGAAGGGTCTGTGATTGAGGTGTAACTTGAGGAAATAAATAAATGTTGGGGGGAAAAAAGAAAAAAAACAACAAAAATCAATAGAAAAACTAAAAACAAAAACAAAAAACCACAGATTAATGCTCTGAGCCTTGGTCAGAGAAGCTCTGGTTACAGTGTATCACTGTTAGTACAGAAACTCCTAACTGGTCAACAATGTGAGAATCAAGGACTGTGAGCCCTCAGCTCTAAGGTGGTTGTCCACATCACCCTCCCCAAGCCTCAGGAAGACAGACTCTAAGAGCCAGAGCGCGGTCAGACATTATACTCTGGACAGACATGGCTGCTGTACCTATGAATTCACAGCAGAGTGGCTATCTGGGCAACCAACACTAGGCCTCATCAACACTCCAACATGGTTGGAGAGGGGCTCATAAGGCCTCCTCCTTGATGGGACATAAGCAATTAGTGGTTCCAGGGAAAGGAAGAGTAGCATTCTGCGGTGCTACAGTCACTGCTATATGCCTTTCCTCAAGTAAGTAACCCCGTAATTATGCTCAAGCCAGCAAGAGGTCAGGTAAGAGGGGTGAGAAGATAATGGGGGCAGGAATAGCATTAAAGCAGTATCACACACATGTGCACTCTATCACATTGTGCACCCCAAGACTGTAAACCTTAAAAACCTGTTTCTAATTGTGGCGTGGCTCACTTTAACCCTAGAGGTTTGTGTTTACTGTAAACAAGTACTTGTGATATGTACTGCTTTAGTGCACACTTTTAATCCAAGAGCTTTCTGTATACAGGATTAAGTTAACCCCAGGTCAAAAGACAGAGCAAGAAACCAGCTGACAGGGATTAAATAGAGAGGGACATTGAGAGAAGGGTGTTTAAGACAGTGTGGAGAAGGAAAAGGGGCTTTTTACTCTGGGCTGCTTTCTCTAGAAGATCAGCTGGGTGCTTTCTCTCCTCTCTGAGCCAGCAGGCTTTCAACCAACAACTGGCTCCTGTGTCTTCATTGGTAAAATTGTATGACTGGGGTATGTTAGTATTTGTTTTTTTTTTTTTAAACAACACATACATGTATGAAATTGTGAAACAATAAATAAGTTAAATAAAAACAAAATAGTAAAGTGATTTTCCCAAAGTGGACCTGACAACATGAACATTTTCTTTGTAACTGTTTCTGATGCTTTTCTCTGGTATCCAATTAAAGATGGTTGGATATTGTCTGGTACAAATCAGGAAACACATGGCATTTATGATTACAAAGTTATTTACTCATGGGTATTTCTCAAAGTTAGTTACTAACCCTGAGATACACACATACATTTCATTAGAATTGTGATTTTGTTTATTTAATGACAGAGAAGTAGGAGGAAACTTTGAGAAACATCTTTTACATAAATGCTCAATGTGCTACTAAAAAACTCTCATCCTCCACAGAACCTGTGTGTGTCAATTCCCTACCCAGCGGCAAAACATGGCATAAGGAAAAGTCTTCCATTTCCACGGCAGTTAACTCCCCTGGACCAGACAGCAGCCCACACAAGGAGACTACTGTGCCAGTGGCTACCTCTCAGTCTCAGGCAGCAGCACTAGGTCCAAACTGTGCTGACTATACAAAAAGAAAAAATTTAAAGCTTTAATTAAAAAGTATTATTTTACAAAGAACTTTTCAATAATTTGGAAACATATTTAAGATATGAAATAAGCCGGGTGTGGTGGCACACGCCTTTAATTCCAGCACTCGGGAGGCAGAGGTAGGTGGATCTCTGTGAGTTCAAGTCCAACCTGGTCTACAAAGTGAGTCCAGGGCAGCCAAGGTTACACAGAGAAACCCTGTCTCGAAAAACAAAACAAAACCAAAAAAAAAAAAAAAGATATGAAATAAATAGAGAAGAGTAACAGACAGTGTGGACATGGTAGTGTGTATATATATGCCTGTAACTCCAGTACTTGGAAGAGTAGGCCAAAAGGATCAGGAATTAAAGTCTAGCTTGGGCATGTTAGCAAGACTTTCAAAACCTGGTGTGGTTTTGCTGCTGTTGGGAGGTTTTGGTTTTTTTCTTTTTCCTTTTTTTTTTTTTTTTTTTGGTTTTTTGGAGACAGGGTATCTCTTCATAGTCCTTAGCTATCCCAGAACTCACTTTGTACATCAGGCTGGCCTGGAACTCAGAGATCCACACCTGCCTCTGCCTCCCAAGCCCTGGGATTAAAGGCATACGCCACAACGCCCAGCCTGTTGTTTTTTCAAGGCTAGAGATATATAGCTCTGTGGTAGAATATTTGCATAGCATGCACAAGAGCCTGAGTTCAATCTCTAGCACCTCAAAAATGAAAGATAAAATTATATATAAGTATCATTATCTTAAGTACTGTAGGAAACAGCAAAGAATGGAATCCAAGATTCCAAATGTGCTCTTAGCATAAATTAAATTGTCCTTTTTTTTTTTTAAATTTTCCAATTTTACCAAAATACTTACCACTTTTGTTCTTTGACACAGGGCCTTACTATGTAGCCCTGGCTGTCCCCAAACTTACATGTAGACCAGGTTGGTCTCAAACTCATAGACAACCACCTGCTTTTGTCTCCCGAGTGCTGGCATTAAAGGCATGCACCACCATGGCTGATTTACTTTTTATTTTGTTTTGTTTTGTTTTTAAAACATTTATCACTTTCTTTTTTTGTTGTTGCTATTCTTTTTTTTTTCCAGAATTTATGTATTTATTTAAATTACCTCTCGATCACAGCCCCCCTGCCCCTCACCTCATTTACCACTTTCTTAATATTTATAGGTTGTATAATTCACACTATAATAAACAAAACAAACTGGAACAAGTAATACAAAAAGCACAGGGCTCAGAAATAAAACAAATTCTTAAAGGAAACAAACTATTCTCAGTAAGACAGAACAACCAGCACAAGGACAAAGGCCAGCCCTTCACGTACCTGTGGATCTGCCCATTCTTGTGCAGGTACTCCAATCCCTCTAAGACTTCTCGGAGTATTGTAGCAATGGTCGGCTCATCTAGGACTCCACTTTTATGTTCCCCCTTTGCCACAATATGCTTAATAATATCCAGAACAGAACCTAAAAACAGGAAATATAGCCCAATAAAAAAAAAAATTTTTTTGAGACAGGGTTTCTCTGTGTAGCCCTGGCTGCCCTGGACTCACTTTGTAGACCAGGCTGGCCTCAAACTCACAAAGATCCACCTGCCTCTGCCTCCCAAGTGCTGGGATTAAAGGCGTGCACCACCACCGCCCGGCTCCCAATAAAAATTTTAACTCATTCAATAATTCAGATCTAGTTTGGAATCAAAGCACATTAGAACATTCACATTAAATAAATTATGTGGCCAGTTGTGGTGGCACATGCCTTTAATCCCAGCACTGGGGAGGCACAAGCAGGTGGATCTCTGTGAGTTCAAGGCCAAGCTGGTCTACAGAATGAGTTCCAGGACAGTCAGTACACAGAGAAACCCTGTCTCAAAATACAAAACAAAACAAAATTTTAAGAAAGAAAGGAAAAATAGGAAATATAGACGCTTCAAATTCTAAATTCCAACCTAAACAGAAAGTACTTAATACCCAAGGACAAATAACAGAAAGTGATTCCCCACCTGCTCTTGGAAGGCAGACACAGGTGAATCACTGAGTTCAGGATCTACATAGTGAGTTCCAGACCAGTCAGAGCTACACAGTGGAATCCAGCCTTAAAAGAAAAAAAGAAAGCGATACCTACCTGGAATTCCAGCACCACTACCATATAGAGAGAAGAGGAGTGGGAGAGAAAGGACTAGAAACAGTACAGCTGCTGCAAGTGAGATCTCACAACTCTCCCCTCTGCAGGCCAGCCCACTACCACTCAGGACTTCAGCTGGAGACATGCACTTTACTTTGGCTAGAGATAAGGAGCCACAGAGATTCTAAATACCACACAATATTTCCTAGCACATTATTATTGATAGTGGAATTTATAAACTTCTAATCCAGAGGGCGTAGGGAGAAGTTCAGTTCCATTGTTTATCAAACACATGAAGCAAAGTGGCCAAAATATGTTCATCTTCTGAAAAACTGAGGTCACAAAAACTATTTAGTGAGAAAATAAAATTCCATGTTTGAAACTTTACAATTTTTTAAAATAAAGACTGAAAATCCTGATTGAATTTTAAATCAACAAAATGTATTCACTTAATTAGTAGCCCAAGCTGTATAACTAGCATCCAAGGACTCAGTAAGGACTGTATATGTCAAGGGCAACCTGCACTGTACACTGAGTTCCAGCTCAGCTGAGCCTACAATGAGATCCTGTCTCAAAACGTACACACACAAAAAAAAAAAAGAAAAGAAAAAGAAAAAAAGAAATGAAAAATACAATTAAATCCTAGTATATTATTATCTAGACTTGTTACAAAATAAGACACATATGACAGGCAAGGTGGCACGCCTTTAATCCCACAGCTGGGAGGCAAAGGTAGGTGGATCTCTGTGAGTTCAAGGTCAGCTTGGTCTACATGAGCGCCAAGACAGCCAGGATTACATACAGAGACCATGTCTCAAAAAAAAAAAAAAAGACATGATGTGATATATGTTTGCTGAGTTCGAGGAGCTACTCTTCTGGCATATCAATGGAATACACTGTCTGGGTTAGGGCTTCTATTGCTGTGATAAAACACATTGACAACTTTCAAGTCATATTTCATTGCTGAAGAGTCAGGACAGGAAAACACACAGGGCAGGAAGCTGGAGGCAGGGGCTGGAGACCATGGAGGGGTGCTTTCTCACAGAACCCACAGGGGTGGCACCATCACAGTGAGCTGGAACCTTCCACATCATTTATCAAGAAAATGCACCAAAAGCCTGGTGGTCGTGGCACACACCTTTAATCCTAGCACTTGGGAGTTAGAGGCAAGTAGATCTCTGTGAGTTCAAGGCCATCATTGTCTACAGAGAACTTCAGGACAGCCAGGGATACACAGAGAAACCCTGTCTCAAAAAAAAAAAAAAATCATTAAAAAAAAAGCAAGAAAGGAAAAAAAGAAAATGTACCACAGGTTTGCCTACAGGCCAATTGTATGGAAGCATTTTCTGGAGTACAATTCCTTTTTCCCAAATGACCCTCACATGTCAGGTTGGCATGAAAACGAGAGAGCACATACACAGCACAGAGCTTATCCACTTGATCTAATCAACAACACACAGCATTTAATTCAATGATGGTGCTTACAATCTTCTCTCCTCAAACATTAAAGTTACACAGAGGTTTTGTTTTGTTTTGTTTTGTTTTTTTTGGTTTTTCGAGACAGGGTTTCTCTGAATATCTCTGGCTGTCCTGGACTCGCTTTGTAGACCAGGCTGGCCTCGAACTCACAAAGATCCGCCTGCCTCTGCCTCTCAAGTGCTGGGATTAAAGGTGTGCGCCATCACGGCCCGGCTTACACAGAGGTTTTGATGTCAACTAAAAGAAAAGGTGAAGGTAAGACATGCTAAGAAAGAGACTACCGATTATCACTGGACAACACAATGACCTAAAGAACAGTAGAGATTTGGGGGACAGTTGTAGGAGTGTGTGCTGCATTATGTCCCTCAACACAACATGCAAGGAATATTGTACAGAGAAAATGCAAAATTTTGAACTTTAACATGCAAGCTAGTAAACAAATAAAACAAACAATCAAATAAACAAAAAACAGTGGGCTCTGGACCCTATAAACTGTCATTACATAAGTATGAGTCGAAGAAGTTGCATTTTAAAAGACATTTTATCAACCTACACTACTTTGATGACAGCTATCCATTAAACTCCAGGTATTACAGGCTGGGGTGTAGCTAAGTTGGTAAAGTGCTGATTTAGCAGGCAGGAGGCTGGGTTTAATCTCTAGCAATATACACCAAGTATGGTGGTCTCTGCAACCCCAGCATTGGAGACTAAACGAATAGAAGTTCAGGGTCAACCTCAACACACAGCAAGATGGAAGACGCCAACCTTGTACTATATGAAGACCTGTCGCAAAAGGAAATTTTAAAAAGAAAAATAAAACCCAAGCATTTGTTTAGAATAAAGAAATTAAAATACTGAAAAAATGAGATTTAGTATAAATTTTGTAACGAAACAAAAAGTTAAAAATATAGCTCTTCTACTCTCAAACTAATCTGTGTGTCATCACAGCCTTGGCACTGAATGATACATATGGACAGCAATGCAGAGCCCTAACTCTCCAAAGAAATCACTGCCAGTTATCAAAGCAGTATTGACAAGAGATGGCAAGTGGCTGAGAGCACTTGCTGCTCTTGCAAAAAGCCTAGGTTCAGTTCCCAACACCCACATGCTGGTTCACAACTGTCCACAGTTCCAGTTCCTCCAGTTCCAGGGGATCCAATGTCCTCTTCTGACTTCTGTGGGCACTACACACAAATTACATTCACATAAAATAAATACATCTAGCAAAAATAAAAAATTAAGGATATTTAAATACATATGTATTTAAAAAAAAAAATATATATATATATATATATATATATATATATATATATGGTCAGGCGTGGCAGCAGACGCCTTTAATCCCAGCACTCGTGAGGCAGAGGTAGGGAGATCTCTGTGAGTTCGAGGCCAGCCTGATCTACAAGGCCAGTTCCAGGACAGCCACTATTGTTTGTTACAAGAGAAACTGTCTCAAAAAAAAAAAAAAAAAAAGATACCTGTTAAATCTGGTAATTAATTCAATCAAATTAATTAATCTACATGCTAACTTTCCTCATTTTTTATGAAAAGATCCTTTTTAAAAATAAATATAAAATCATTTACAAACTTAGCTATTATTTCTCTTTTATTTTATGGTGTTGGAGACTAGAGCCAGGGCATTGCCCATGCTAGACAAAATAATCACTCTACCACTGAACTATGTCCTCATCCCTTAGCAACTACAACCACTACTAAGACATTCTGGGCCACTGAGGTTCAAGAGGACCCAAAATATGTGTAGTACAGTATTCCATTCTAAGACAATAGATGTTGAAGAAACTAACTCATTTCTCCTGATTAAACATGCAATTCTCATCACTATTCATCAGATATTTTACTGGGTCCTGCTTAGGAAAAGAGATTATCCATATTTTTTATCTCTTAGAATATGACAAAGATGAGGATAGTTCTAAACAACAAAAAATACCTTACTATCTAGGAAAATATATTTAGGTTAGATGCCTGTAATTCTATATATAATCTTTTAATGATTATAGGTACTTGTTTCCCTTCCTCTCTGATTTTTTTCTTAATCACTTAGATACATTTTATTTAGTTGTGTGTGCATATATGAACATGGTCACATGGATTAAGGTCAGAGGACAGACAACTGTTGGGATTTTGAAGATCTTAGACTGCAATGTCATGCTAACAAACTTCAGAAACCTATATTTGGACACAAAATGCTTCTAAAGATTTATGAGAATACTAATAAATGCCAACACTACATAGAGACCCTATCTCAAAAACAAAACAAATAAAAAATTAATTTAAATTTAAAAATATAAGGTATTTTTCTTATTGCTGGAAATATCAGAATAAAATTCCTTAATGTAAATAAATATGTATGTAATGTATGTATATATGTATATGGTGAATATAGTTCTAGTTTTTGTTTTCTAAATATTGCTTAATATACCTATTAGTTTAAAGGTTTATTCTATTTAGTATAATAGTTAAGGAAGTAAATAGTAAATAGTAAAAGGAAGATTTTTACTATTTACTATTTTGCAGATTTCTAAAAACTGCATTATATAAAGAGTTATGACTAGGACATATTTAAAGTATCCTAGTGTCAGTGGGCATGGTGGCTCCCACCTTTAATTCCAGCACTTTGGAAGCAGACAGGCAGACCTCTGTGAGTTCAAGGTCAGACTGGTCTACAATAGTGAGTCCAAGACAGCCAGGGCTGTTACACAGAAAAACCCTGTCTCGAAAAACTAAAAAAAAAAAAAGTATCCTAGTGCTAGGTTGAAAAAAATCAGACATTGACCCAGGAACCCTAAGAACAGGAGAGATAAAACACAAGTTAAAAGATACTTTCCCCTTCTCAGATCCTGCCGGCCTATAGTCAGGATCACACAGAGAGGAACAGGAGTCCTTTAACAGGACCATTAATGTGCATCGAAATCACAGAAAAGATAGGCAAGCACACAGAGCAGATGAGAGAATTCAGTAGACACTCCATCATGAAAAAATTTAAAACATGAAAAACTGTATATTACACATTTTTATAAATCTCAAAGAGAGGTAATTATGCTATAGGTGATCAATAACAAAAGACACAATATTACCTAATGTTCCCATATCTGTCCATACTGAAAAGAACCATGCTTGGCCACCATCTTGAAAGGTGGCTGATGTTAGCAACCATCATATGAAACAGGCCTTTAACAAAGCAATCCAGTTTCTCCAGTGTGTCACTAATGGGACTGAAACAGAAAGGTGATTCTGGCTAAGCTGAAAGCATCACAGAGCAAGGCAGGCTCCTACTGTAACTCCGCTTTCTGTGCACCTCCTGCATGGAAGCACGGTGGTGGGTGCTTCGTGCCCATGATCCGATGTCACCTTATCAACGCCCTGGAACGCAGAAAGGCACTCTCATTCAGCAAGTAAGTAAAAAGGTGCACAGCTGAAACTTTTCCACAGTGACACCATTTCTAAAGAGAAAAGTATATTTTATTCTAAAGCCTAGGTTTCTCTGAGGAAGTATGAAGTGAAATACCATACCAAAAGTGCAAACTGCAAAAATGTAGATTCTTTGTTCTGCAACTGTACACTGTAAAACGGAAAAACACACTCTTACAAAAAACACATGCACATGGAAAGCAAGCAACACAGGAAGGAGAAGGCTGCATGCTCCATCACTCACAAGTCCTACCAATCTTGTTATACATTCAAAACCAAGCCTTCCCAAAAGGGAAAAAAAAGACATACTACTATATATAGCATGTGTCTTCAGATAACTAAAAAATGTTCATCTATACATGCCAAATATCTACTTATTTGTGTGTATTACATGCATACTACAAGAAAAAATACATAATTATTCTAATACTGGGGAATCAAGATATTCTGTGTAAGAGAAAATAGATTCAAATATAATATTAAGCGTTTTATAAATTTATATTATATCCAAACAGGAAATATTAATGTGAAATTATTATTTATTTGTAACACACAATATTCCCAAGCTTTTTTTTTTTTTTTTTTTTTTTTGGTTTTTCGAGACAGGGTTTCTCTGTGTAGCCCTGGCTGTCCTGGACTCAATTTGTAGACCAGGCTGGCCTCGAACTTGCAAAGATCCGCCTGCCTCTGCCTCCCAAGTGCTGGGATTAAAGGCGTGCGCCACCACTGCCCGGCTCTATATTCCCAAGCTTTAAAGCACTGAGATCACAGCAAATGGACAGACACTCCAAGTATCTAAGTTACATTTTGTAGTGCCAATCTTCAGAGAAAATGTCAACACTTCTGAGAATACTGGCTGACTCTAGACTTGGGGAGAAAAGGACATAAAAGTGAATCTGAGAAATTCTGAATATGGCTGGAAGACAGCTCAGTCAGTAAAAAGCAAGCCCCAGGACCTGAGTTCAAGTCCCAGAACCCACTTGGAAGAAAAAACTGGATGTGGTGACTTGCTGGGTAGGTGGAGACAGTCAGACCCCTGGGGTCTGCTGGCCAGCCAGCCTAGACCACTAGGCAAAGACTAGGACAGTGAAAGACCCTGTTTCAAAACAAGGAAGGAGGGCTAGACATGGTGGTACACACCTTTAATCCCAGAACTTGGAAGGCAGAGGCAGGCGAATCTCTGATTTTGAGGCCAGCCTGGTCTACAAAGTGAGTCCACACAGAGAAACCCTGTCTAGAAAAACCAAAACCCAAAAAAAAACAAGGAAGGAGGGAAGCATCTAAGGAACAAAGATTAAAGTTGTCCTCTTACCCACAACTGCACACATATGAACACAACAAAAACACAAGGAAGGAGGGAAGCATCTAAGGAATAAAGATTAAAGTTGTCCTCTTACCTAAAAGTGCACACGATGTACACATATGAACACAACAAAAACACAAACGTGTGTGCATATGCATGTGCGCACACACACACACAGCTGGAATCAAGCAGCAAGGTCCCAGATGTGTGTGCTCTACTTGCCCCAAACTTAAACCTTTCTTCCTTAGCCTCTTACATGCTTGCATTACAGGCATGAGCCATCACACACAGCACAACAACCATTCTTAAAAATTATTTTAGATTTTTTTATGTGCATGAGTATTTTCCTTGTGCATATAAATATGTACCATGTGAGCGCATGGATCCCCAGGATCTGGAGTTATGGATGACTGTAGCCCACCAGGTAGATGCTGGAAATAGGAATCAGTCCTCTGCAAAAACATCAAGCTTTTTTTTTTTTAAAACCACTAAGCCTTTTCTTTCCAGGCCGAAAATCCTTCCCCCGCCCCTTTTTCAAGACAGGATTTCTCTGTGTATCCCTGGCTGTCCTGGACTCGCTTTGTAGACCAGGAGAGCCTTGAACTCAGAGATCTGCCTGCCTCTGCTAGAATTAAAGGCATGTGCTACCACACCCAGCCAACAATCAATTTGGTTTTTTTTTTTTTCAATTCTTGAAATACATTTGAATATTTATTTGCTGCAGGGGTGGCATGTATGCTCTAGCACATGTGGTCAGAGGGCAACCTTGTGGGGCAGTGCTCTTAGCCAACCTCCACACAGGCTCCAGCGACCCAAGCAGGCCGTGGCTTGCACTTGGTAGAACAGCAAGTATTTTACCAGATGAGCCACCCTGCCTACCCTCAGCCCTTGTGTCCAACCCTTTTAAAGGGAACTACAGTATAGATTAAAGAGCCCGTTAGTAAGGCAAGGTTCTTCTTTAAAAAAAAAAAAAAAAAGGCAGGTTTTTTGGTTTTTTTTTTTTTTTTTTGGGGGGGGGGAATGTTTTAAGAAAAAAAAATGCAATAGTAAAAATTTCTAGGGCTGGAGAGATGGCTCAGCAGTTAACAGCACTGGCTGCTCTTCCAGAGGTCTAGAGTTCAATTCCCAGCACCCACATGGCAGCTTACAAATGTCTGTAACTCTAGTTCCAGAGAATCCGATACCCTCTCACAGACATACATCCAGGCAAAACACCAATACACATAAAATAAAAATAAATAATAACTTCTAATGAATTAACTCATTTAAACAAGGACTGAATGCTAAAATAATAAAATGTAAGTCCTACAGGGATACAGAAAATAGTGCCTAAGTTTCATCTCACAAATTAACTGCTAGCTATAAGGGAAAATACTTTTCATAAAGAAGCTTGGACTGTCCTAACCTTAAGCAAACAAAATAAACCTTACTATTAAAGTATTTCCTATTTAGATAGGAAATACTTCCTGATGTGACACAACATGGAATATACAACATGCCTGAATTTCATCAAGCTAATTTTCAATCTAATACTCAGCAAACTAGAAATACATACAGATTATGTTGACATAAAAAAGGAAGAATCAAATAAATCTACATAAATGGACAAAATCTTTCAATCAGTTTATGTCTTGAAAGGAAGGGGGAGAAAACCATACTAAATTAAGAGAGTTGTTAAAAAGATAACAGCCAAATGGAATGTATGGAACCTATCACAGCTATACAGCAGCATTTGTTTTATTGAAACTACATTCTCAATGTCTCCTCAAATGCAAAATGTCCACAAAACCTTATTAGGATAAATATAAATTTATTTATTCATTCATTCATACATACATTTATTTATTTATCTATTTGAACAGGATCTCACCCTGTAGCTCTGGCTGGCCTGGAACTTGATATGTATGTAGATCAGGCTGGCCTTGAACTCACAGTAAGCTGCCTGCCTCTGCCGCTTGAGGGCAAAAAAAAATTATTAAAATATAATTTTTTACTGTGTTTTTGGAAACAAGGTTTCTCTGTGTAGCCCTGGCTACCCTGGACTCACTTTGTAGACCAGGCTGGCCTGGAACTCACAGAAATCTGCCTGCCTCTGCCTCCCGAGTGCTGGGATCAAAGGTATGGGCTTTCAACTCAAGGGGACTTAGCACTGGACTGTGGTCTACTTACCTCCACTTAGCAGCTTCATGACTAGCCACAGCTCATCTTTCACCACAAAAGATGTGTAGTAAGACACAATATTAGGATGGTGGCATTGACTCATGGCTTGAATTTCTTTCTACAAAGAAAAAAATACATGCTCATTGATTAAATTATAGCTTAAAGCAACCCCTATAAATAAACCAATCCAGATCTGGCTGGTTACAATCTTTTCTGGATTTCCAAGGAACTCGTCTTAATAGATAAACTGGAATCAGGAGTCAGGCCAGGCTGCACACATCTCTAATCCTGGCACATGAGAGGAATGAAGAACACTGAGAGAGCACAATCTGAGCAGGATGTGCAGGCCAGATCCTGTCTCAAAAAGCTGAACCAGGACAGGCGTGGTGGCACACACCTTCAATCCCAGCAGAGGCAGGCAGATCTCAGTGAGTTCAAGGCCAGCCTGGTGTACAAAGCAAGTCTAGGACAGCCAGGGCTACAAAGAGAAACCCTGTCTTAAGCCCCCACTCCCTCCCCAAAAAAGGCTAAACCAGAAAATCCCAAGGTTTCCTTCAATCAGTTCCAACTCTACTCCTTCTAGACCCTGAAGTGGTGATCTCTGAAACTAGAAACATACACTGTTTATTACACAAGGCATCTTTGAATAACCATTTTGGAAGATCTGGCCTACAGAGAATAATTACTAATAAACAGAAGGTAAGGTTCTCTGTTTGTCTGTCTGTCTGTCTGTCTGTCGGGGGTTGTTTGTTTTAGTAAAATACCAGTTCACCTCATTTTTTGTGAAATGACTTAACAATTCTCACACCAAAGAGAAGTAGACTGAGATGAACAAAGTTAATAGGGCTAAATTCAGAGTAGTGAACCCTGTGCCAAAACCTAACTCTATTTTAGGTTATAAAATTTAAATTACCAAGAATGGTAACATGTTTTAGAGAACCCTGAGTGAAATCAGGGGCCCTCTGGTCTTACCCCTATCTCTTCTGACCCCACTCCTACGATGCAGCCACACAAAACAACTTAGTGCTTCTAACTCTGGACCTTGAAGCCTACAGTTCCTTTTGTATCACATATATTCCCACATCTTAACTTAGCAATCTGGTTCCAGTGCAGATATTTTTAATATTTTCCAGGGCATCCAGGCTCATCAGGGGCTGTTGTTGCTGCTACCTTTTTCTTTCTTTCTTTTTTAAATTATTAAAATGGCAAAATAACAACTTTTTTTTTCAGATGGGAAACCTCAGACTGAAAGCCCCAAGAGCCCCTTGACTTCCAAGCACCTTCTACCCCTTCTCCCATCAAAGCATATGAATACCACACAGTATATTGCTCACCTGCCTGCCTCTCACAGCCAGAAGCCACATGAAGGCAAGTACTTAGAACAGAATTTATTTCTACAGGTAATGGTACATGTGTGCAGTCCTAGCACATGGGACAGGGAGGCAACAGGAATGAGAGTTTGAGGACGGATTCAGCTACATATAGCTTTCTTTCTTTTTAGTATATATTTTATTTTATATGTATGAGTATTTTGCCTGAATATTTATCTGTGCATGCCTGGTGCCTGTGGAGTTCAGAAGAGGTCATCAGGTCCACTGGAACTGGAATTATGGATGGCTGTGAGCCACCATGTGAGATGAAATTGAACCTGGGTCTTCTGGAAGAGAGGCCAGAGTTCTTAACCACTGAGCTATTCCTCTCACATCCTACATAGAGTTTTTAAGGCCACCATGGGCTACATAAAAATCTTATCTCATAAACATAACAACTATTAAGTCCTGTTTTCCAACCATCATGGAGCTGAAAATGTAAGCTTAGTAGTAAAGTACTTGCCTAACATGTGCTAGGTCCTTAGTTTAATCTCCAGAGTTCATACACATACTCATGCATACACATACACATATGAGCTTAGAAAAGAACTTACACTAATGTTTTCATTATTCTTATTTGGGCTGTGTGTGTGCACGCGTGAGTTCATGAACCATGTGCCCATGAAAGTTAGAAGAGGGCAATGGATCACTTGGATCTGTTAAGCTGACAGGAAGGCAGCTGAGAGTCCCCTGACTTGGGTCCTAAGAACTGAACTCAGATCCTATGGAAGTCCAGCAAACGTTCAGAACCACTGACTTGTGTCTAGCCCCTGAGCGTTTTGCCTGGTTATTTGCTACACACATTCACAAAGCTGAAAGCTCAATGAGAACTAAGAGTATCCCTTGCATTTACATCGTGTCTGGCACATATAGCATCTCTAATAGATATTCGCTGAATGAAAGAAATCCTACAGTGCTTTATACAGCTTATCGTTTATTCATGTACATGCCTTATATTCTTGGTACAGAAAGTTTTTAAAATTCTTAAAAAATAATAAATGAGCCAGGCATGGTGGCACACACCTTTAATTCCAGCATTGGGGGGGGGGGAAGAGGCAGGTGGATCTCTCGGAGTTCGAGGCTAGCCCAATATACAAATTGAGTCCAGGAGATCCAGGGCTACAGAGAAACCCTGTCTCAAAAAAAACAAAATAATAATAATAATAATCATAGCTCTCCATAAATGCTATTTTTTCATCTTTTCAACTCAAATGAAAAAAATTTTTAAAGATTTATTTATTATGTATAGTGTTCTGCCTGCATGTATGCCTCCAGGCCAGAAGAAGGCACCAGATCTCATTACAGATGGTTGTGAGCTACCATGTGGTTGCTGAGAATTTAACTCAGGACCTCTGGAAGAGCAGCCAGCAGAAGTGCTCTTAACCTGAGCCATCTCTCCAGCCCTCAAATGCCAAAGACCTTGTATATATTTTGTAAGCCCTAAAGCTACCGGCAGAGGCTTCTGCAAGGCTCCTTAACTTCTAAAAACTCAGTAAAGAGGAAAGAAAAGAAAAATTGAAAAAAGGAAGCACTTGTGTATTAACAGCTATATAGGACTTGAAGAGATAAGATATATATAAAAAGGAAGATAGACAAGCATATACTCATTAGTAATGATAGTAAATGTTAAAGGAACCAACAGGTTGATTCAAAACAGCTAGGACAGGCAAGTGTGATCAAAGAAGTCTTGGAGGAACAGGGCCCTGAGCTCAGCTCTATGACTGGGGAGCACAGAAGCTGTGAAGTGAAGGGCAGGTAAGCTCCCACCTCAGTATTAAGGAGTTAAACCCAGAACCACTAAGCCATATTTGCAGCCCCACAGGACTACGTAACTACAATAAAATATTGAGATATATGTAAGGCACTATTGTTACCCTGCCTTAACCATGCAAGTACTCGCTGAATTCCTATACTGCCAAATACTCGTTATTTCTGAGCACAGGACACCAACAAACCAGAAGCTGTTCTTGAAGTGTGCTAATCAGAGCTGGTTGGATTCTGGTGGCTACCAGAAAGACCACCAGACAAACTCTAAATTCAGTGTGACCCATCAGGGGTTAAACGGGACAGCGCCGCCAACCCAACTCTGTGACAACCACTGGGAAAGAATCATAAAAAGGAACAGAAAACAACATCCCTAGAAAAATCTTCATCTGTTCCCAGGAAAGACCCATTTCTTCCTTTTCTTAGCCCAACCTTCTTCTACGTCTTTTATATCTAGCTACAAGTTCCCAGTCTGCAGCAGCTGGAGCAGCTGACTTGCAAGTCTATCTCTTCTTCAAGTCAGCATGGGGTCTTAAGGGTCCACGACTTCAAGGGGAAAACGGAGCCCAGTTTGTGGTAAGAACTGATAGCATGAGGACTGGAGAGACGGGCAGCAGTTAGGAACGTATGCTGACTGCTCTTGCAGGGGACCTGAGTTCTGTTCCCAGCGATGACTCCAGCTCTAGGCGATCTGACTCTAGCCTCTGCAGGCATCCACATGCATGTGCACATACCCATCCACCCATAGAAACACAAACATGCACATAATTTTAAAAATATTAAAGCTTTTCTAAAACTTGGTGTCAGGCCAGGTATGCTGGCTCATGGCTTTAACTGCAGCACTCAGAAGGGTAAGCACATGGAAAGCTGATGAGGCCAGGCCAACTAGGTCTATGCAGAGAAGAGGCTAAGGCAGCAGGCTACACAGTGAATTCCGGGCTGAGAAGCAAATGAGAAAATGGCAGCTCAGTGAGCAAAGCTGTTTGGTTGAGCAGGTTGCACTCGGTACACTTGGCGCACTCGGCACAGTCAGTACACTTGGTACAGGTATTTATCAAGTGTCTACTGTACTATGTCAGGCCCAACCGCTGACCACAACAAACCCTCATAAAACAGTCTGGTGAAGAAGTAAAGCAAATATCATGACAACACAGAAAAAAGAAACTGCTTGATAAGGAAAAGTATTAGACATCAAAGGAGTTCCCTAGAGAGAAACAAAAGCCAGGAGTCACAATCAGCAAGGTCCCTCAAGTCCTACAGTACTGACAGTGAAATAAGCCCTTGATTGTTTAATTACCTGGAAGAAGATCATAAAGGAACTTTTGAGTATATTAAAAATTGAGCCTTTATCCCAGCAGCTAGGGGAAGACATCAAAGGTTTAAGGATACACATTTCCACAAATCACTCCGGCTGCAACTTAGGAGAGAAATGAAGACTAGAGGCAACTACTCCACACTGCTACTACCACACACATCAGACCCTGAGAATGACTAACAGCTCATTCTTAGGTATGGCAACTGACTATGGCTACCCTGAGTAGAGAAAGCTGAGTGAGCAGCAGAACTCTTTTACAAATCTACAAGCTTAGAACTGTCTTTAAAAGTTGCTTTAAAAATAAGTAGCTGGGGGGCTGGAGAGAGACGGCTCAGTGGTTAAGAGCACTGTCTGCTCTTCCAAAGGTCTGCAGATCAATTCCCAGCAACCACATGATGGCTCACAACCATCTATACTGGAATCTGACACCCTCTTCTGGCATGCAGGGGTACATGCAGATACAACTCTCCTATATGTAAATTAAATAACTAAATCTTAAAAAAAAAAAAGTAGTGGGGGGAGGGCAGCAGCTCAGTGATAGAGCTCTTGCTTAGCATGTGTCTCACGTCAAGGTTCAATATCTAGTTCCAAAAATGTTAAAAAGGCAATACAGATGAAAAAGGAACTGCCAGAAGATAAAGAGGAACTGGGAACAGTAGGCCTTAGTAGCTGGCCAGGGGTAGGGAGACAGAATAAACTGCACAGCAGAATGATAGACAGCTGGTGAGAAGAGCTGGGGACGAGGGGCAGGTCTTACATGTTAGGCTGGAAATCTTCAGTTTTAATCTGAGAAACTGCTCATTTCTAGGGTTTTCTAGCAGAAGACTATCAAGGACCATAAAGACTTGAAAGAGCCTCCTGACACAGTCCCCCACTCTAGAGCGTTAGAACCTCCTCCACCAGAACACCTGCCCCAGTCATGCTCTTCCTAACACAAATGCCGTGCAAGACTATACTCACTCTCTCTCTCAAATTTCTAGCAGCCTCCTTACCTATGAAGTCTACCCTTGCTAATGAAACTATGCCTTCAAAGTTCTTTATATCAGTTAATACCTTCCTTTTTTTTTAGATAGGGTCTAACTATCAGGTTGGCCTGGAACTCAGCAAGATCCATCTGCCTCTACCTCCTGAGAACTAGGATCAAAGGCATACATTACCATGCCTGGCACACTCTTATTTACTTCTTTATTTATTGATTGGGATTGACCTAGAGCCTCACATAATAGACAGGTACTTTCTTTCCTTTTTCTTTTTCTTTTTTTGGTTCTTCAAGACAGGGTTTCTCTGTATAATAGAGCCTTGGCTGTCCTGGAACTCACTCTGTAGACCAGGCTGGTCTCGAACTCAGAGATCTGCCTGCCTCTGCTAGTATTAAAAGCATGCACCACCAATGCCCAGCTCCATTTCTTTTTCTTTTTTTTAAGTATTGTTTATTTATTTGTTTGTTTGTTGTTTATTTATAAATTTATGGGTGTTGGTGTTTGGCCTCGATTTACATCTGTGTGAGGGAGTGGGATCAATTGGAACTTGGATTACATTGTGAGCTGCCATGTGGGTGCTAGGAACTGAACCAGGGTCCTCTGGAAGAGCAGCCAGTGCTCTTAACTACTGAACCTGAGCCATCTCTCTAGCCCCCCCCCTCTGTTTTGTTTTTGTTTTTCGAGACAGGTTTCTCTGTGTAGCCCTGACTGTCCTGGCCTCCTCACTTTGTAGACCAGGCTGGCCTTGAACTCACAGAGATCTGCCTGCCTCTGCCTGCCGAGTGCTGGGATTAAAAGTGTGCACCACCATGTTTGGCTGACATGTTTTGTTTTGTTTTTTAATGATTCAAATGTAGGCATGTTTTTTTTCCATTCATACAAGTCAGTCAGTTCTTCATCCATACAAAATAAACCATCCCCTCATGAAGTCTCTGTACCAGTACTAACAAATTTCCCTTTTTTTGTGAAATGTTGAGGTTTTTATTCTGCTGCCACTATTACTACCTAAATGTAGGGAACCATTACCTCTGTGTGTAATTTAGTGAACATCAAACCATAAGTTGTAAATTACTTATAGGTTCCCCTCAAGAAATATAAACACTTAAAAAAAAAAAAAGAAAGAAAAAAGTAGTCTGGCAGTGATGGTACAAGCCTTAATCCCAACCCTCGGGAGGAAGAGGCAGGCAGATCTCTGTGAGTCCAAAGCTAGTCTGTCCTACAGAATAAATTCTAGGACAGCCAGGGCTACACAATAAAACCCTGCCTCGAGAAACAACAACAAAAAGATAGTAGATTATTGGTCTTATGGCCTAAAACTAATATTAAAAAAAGAGAACCTAAATTGAATCCTAGAATTTACCTAAGGCTTAGGGACATGGATTTGTAACCCAGCAGTGGGGAAGAAGAGACAACTGGATCTCTAAAGCCACTAGCCAACTGGCCTCCCCTAAACTGGAAGCCCCATGCCAGTGACAGTCTGCCTCAAAAACAATGTTTAGGGGACCTGGCCTGGCAGTTAAGAGCACAAGCTGATCTTCCAAAGGACTTAGGTTTGATTCCCAGGACCAACACCTTGCTCAACATAACTCCATTCCTAGGGCATCTGATGACCTCTCCTCTGACCTATGGAGGCATAAAGGACACAGGACACAAACATATAGGCAAAACACCCATAACATAAAGGAAATTTTTTATTAATTTTAAAAGACCAGGATCTCAGGATCTTAATTCAAAAACAAAAGCCACTGCTGACAGCTTTCAAGGAACAATTCCTGAGACTGACCTTCACACACACAAAGAGGAAAGTGTAAGGAATCCATACATCTATTCCCTACTTAAACCTTTGTACACACACATTCTCCCTCTTTACTCTCACACTGCCTGTGTTCTGTTCTCCCTCCTTTAAGGCATGATCCCTCCAGTTTCCTGGTTTCTACAGGTACTCTAAGTTGAACACAAAATTAAGAGACGTGAAGCTAGGACTCACATAATAAGTAGAACATGCAGCACTGTACCTGGTGCCTCACTTGATGTAATTATTTTAGTTCCATGCATTTACTTGCAAATTTCACACCCAGATCAAACCCAGGACTTCATGCACATCATACTTACCAAGAGGCAAACATTCTACTGAGCTATATCACCAGCCTTGTTTAATTTGTTTTTAGAAAGGCTTAAGCAGGGCACAGTGTGGACATGCCAGCGTGGTGGCTATATTTTGTCTACATGTATGAGACAAATGTATGAGCACCATGTTCATGCCTGGTATTGGTGGAGGTTAGAAGAAGGCATCAGAACCCCTATGACTGGAGTTACACATAGATATGTAAGATGCCATGTGAGTGCTAAGTTGGTTCTTTATAAGAGCAGCAAGTGTTCTTAACCATTAAGCCAACTCGCCAGCTCCACTATAAATACTGGTAGAAATAAAATCACTAAAAAATAAAAATATCAATGCATCTAGTGTGGTAGACTACAGCTTTCAAATACTGTACTACCTTAAGCAAAACAAAACAAACAAACAACTCACAGGATATAGAACATTAAATGAATTGGAACTGCAGCTCAGCAGTACAGCATTTACCTAGCATACATACAACCCTGGATCTAATTGCTAAATCTGCAAAAATAATAATGAAAAAATAAAAAAATATTAAATGGGCCAGGCATGGTGGCGCATGCCTTTAAACCCAGCACTCTGGAAGCAAGGCAGGCAGATCTCTGAGTTTAAGGCCAGCCTGGTCTACAGAGTGAGTTCCAAGACAGCCAGGGCTACACCGAGAAACCCTATCTTGAAAAACAAAAGACTCAGTTCAGAGGCACTTGGAGTTGGCTACAGTGGGGTTACCTTCTTGAAGTCAAAACTGTTGTCCAGAGAGTCCAGAAGACACAGCATCCCTGGACCAAAGGGCAGACATTCCTGAAAACATTTATGAGACAAGAGGATTTGGAGATTTACATTCAGATCTTGGAAATGCCACATTGGATGTCTAGGGAGTTCTGTGTCTTGCCTCCTGTTTTCATCTCAAGTGCATGTGAAGTTTTAGAGTCTTCACTGCCATTAGGGTAAAGAAGTGAGGAGAAGAAGAGAGGAGACAAAGTTCAGACTGAAGAAAGATACTCCAGTGTAAGGGACCAGAAAAGAAAAACATGGAGCCCTGATTGTTGGAACACCTGTCCCCACTGCATGGTTTCTCTGTGTAGCCCTGGCTGTTCTGGAATCATTTGTTCTGGCCTCAAAAATCAAAGAGATATGCCTACCTCTGCCTCCTGAGTACTGGGGTTAAATGCATGTACCACCAAGTCAACAAGAAACAGTATAGGAAGAATTAGAAGAAAAAGACACTGCCATTTCCAGCAAATCAAGCCGTGTCTGTATCTTTGCAGTGGATACTTTAGAACAAACTACAACCATGGAGGGGTCGTCAGAAAACTCCATTCCAAGCCAGCCTTTGGTGGGCAGACTCACAAGAAGTATGATACCCCAGAAATTACAGAAGAGGAGAAAGGTCCAGGTTGCCAAGAGGAAGGTCAAGGTCAAAACCCAATATGGTGTAACTGAAAATACTCCTGTGAGGTTGACCAGTTGCATCTTTCCAAGGCCTGTGACTAGAATAACTTCCCACCCTGGAAACAGCTCCAGGTACAGGAGAAAGAAAAGAGGCTGAAGAAAATCAAGTAGATCTGTGGATTCAGGAGACTCGAGGACCTTCTTGTTAGAGACAGTAAAGTGAACCCATTATGTCTAGTGTATCTTACAAACCCTGAAAAGAAAAGAACTGCACTGGGAATGCAGGATGAAACCAATGTCCATAGTGGTGGTAAAGATCTGCACACTTCCCCTAGAGTTCACCCCTGTCCAACCCTCATGTGCAGAAAAGACAGCACAAGTGGATCTTGAGCTGTCACAATGTTTCTCCAAGAAGGAGTAACTTCGATATTCAGCTGTCACCATCTTACTACAGACAAGGGGTAACTACTGGGGACATCCTGAGACAGACCTGGAAGGTAAAGAGAGCCAAGAAGAGACTGGCTGAGGCCTTGGAAGCTCACAGGCTTGCCAGGTAGGCAGAGAACATGGGGGAATAGAAAAAGTTGAGTATTCTGAATCTAAATAAAACTACCTGAAAACAAAAGAAAAACAAAAACAAACAAGCAAACAAAAAATTAAATGAGCCAGGTACAGTGGCACACACCTTTAATCCCAGTACTCAGGAGACAGAGCAAGTGGATCCATGGCTAGCCTGTTCTACATATCAACTTTTAAGATACCCAGAGCTATAAAGGGAAATTCTGTTTTAAAAACCAAAAAATGTAAATAAAGATATGATTTTGTTTTTCAGGACAGAGGCAGGAGGATCCCTGAGGCTTGGTGGCCAGCCAGTCAAATTAGCAAGCTCCCCAGAGGCAAGTGGATTTCTGTGAGCTCAAGGCTAGCCTGGTCTACAAAGTGAGTGCAGGACAGCCAGGGCTTGTTGTTATACAGAGAAACCCTGTCTTGAAAAAAAACAAAAAACAAAAAATTAGGAAGCTCCAGGCTCATTTCAAAAACTAAAGTGAAAAACAAGTAAGAAAGACACTCAACATTGAACTCTGGCCTATAAATGCATTTGCAGACCCAGAAACATATACACATGTACACACACCAAAGTGAACTTTTTAAAAAACCTTAAAACCATCATGGTAGTACACGTTTAATCTTAGCGCTCGGGTGGCAGAAGCAAGTGGTTCTATGTGAGTCTGAGAGTCTAAGGCCAGCCTGATCTACGTAGAGGGTAATCTACATAGTGAGACTTGTCCAAAAAAAAAAAAAAAGTTTTTAAGATAAGTCAAAGGAAGTAGAGAATCTGTTCTATGCCTCACCTTCCATCAGTGTGCATAACATACTGTACTATGCTTCTCTGAGGCCAGAATCTTTAAAAGATTCTTGACCCAGGAGTCACAAATCCATGGTATTACTTAAAAGAAATGAGAACTAAATAACCACTGAATATATCAATAAGACAAAACTGAAATCATATAATACTAAAACATATGTTCAATAAACTATCTACATTAAGGGATACTACACACTTATTTACTAAACCCACAAGAACAAACACAGATAGAGTGGTTCATGCCATTCGATGTAAAGAGCCAATACACAAAAAAACAAAATCACAAAAATGCTAAGAAAATGTAAATAATGAATCTTTAAAAAGTATGTATCAAAGGTTAGTAAAGAGCAATAAGATTGTAAGTAATTTTTTTCAACTTACTTTGATTTTATAAGTTTTATAATAATCCACCAGGCCTTTATCCCAGCACTCAGGAGGCGCAGGCAGGCAGATCTCTGTGAGTTCGAGGCCAGCCTGGTCTACAGAGTGAGTAACCAGGGCTGTTACACAGAGAAATCCTGTTTCAAAAAACCAAATAATAATAATAATAATTATCAGTTATTAACGAAAATAAGTTACCTTTTCAAAAGAAACCAAAAACATCACGTTATTTCTTCTTTTAACATAAAACACAAGAGCATATCTCCATTTAAGAACTATGAGTTATGCATACCAAGAGTTCATCCATGCTAGTCTGACATTTCTCAAGGTTTATCCGTTTGATCGCCACTTTCTCCTTTCTGGGGGCACAATAGGCTGACTGGACCACTGCAGTCGCTCCACTCCCTGAGAACAAACACATAAGTAAATAAAGACACATATAAAGCATAGTATTTTGAATCACCACACACTTTATAAACAGTGAAGCCTTCCTTGTCCCACTGTAGAAAACAGAGGAAGAAAAATTACCTACGGGGCTGGTGAACATAACCTTAAGAACCTTAAGGCTAGGAGCTGGAATTAAAAGAGCACTAGTTGTTCTTCCAAAGGACCCAGGTTCAAATCGCAGTGTACACACACACACACACACAGAGCAATTCAAAATTGTCTATAATGGCTGGGTGTGGTGGTGCATGCCTTTAATTCCAGCACTTGGGAGGCAGAGACAGGCGGATCTCTTTGAGTTTACAGGTAGCCTGCCTACAAACTGAGTCCAGGACAGCCAGAGACACACAGAAAAACCTTGTCTCAACCCCCCCCCCCCAAAAAAAAACAAAAGAACCTCAAGGCCACCAAGATGGCTCAGCAGACAAAGGCTCCATCTGACACAAAGCCTGACAGCCTGAGTTCAAACCCAAGGACCACATGGTGGAAGAAGAAAACTGATTCCAACAAGATGTCCTATGATCTCCACATTCACACCATGGTACTTGTGCAGCCAACATTCATACAAAATAAAAATGTAATTTAGAATTTTAAAAAATCCTCAGCTATTTCACGTCTACAGCCAAAAAATAACAGTGAAAAAAAAAACCATCTGAAATTCATTAGTACTCTAGTCTGAAGTATGACAGCATAGAGCCATACTCCCTGTTCTTTAGAATACAACTAAATACCATAAAAACTGAGGAATAATCACGAATGGACTTGGAAGGCACAGAAAGTAGGTAGACCACCTAGAGACTTCAAGGAAAACGTATGGCAAGCTCCCTACATTTTCCTCTTCTGCCCCATCTGTTCCAAGCTGAACAGCAGAGAGACCTGCACCCCAGAGCCACCAAGAAAGGAAGCATAGACAGATGCACAGGCAAACCAACAAACCTGCCCTCTGCCTACAGGTCTATGAAAAGGGCAGCTCAGCAGACGTTGTAGGTCAAAATATTC
This sequence comes from Lophiomys imhausi, assembly GCA_907164525.1. NCBI lineage: Eukaryota > Metazoa > Chordata > Mammalia > Rodentia > Muridae > Lophiomys > Lophiomys imhausi. Next base: position 4,592,101 of record CAJQZJ010003646.1, on the reverse strand, counting down.
CCCAGTCCTCATCCGACAAGGACTGGCCCAAATGACCCTGGCACCAGCATGGACATGGTCTACACCTTCGACAGTGGCAGGCACTCAACTCTGTCCACACCTAAGGCAATACCCGGCCAAGTGGTCCTCAGGAGTACTTAGAGCCAGGACACTCCTGCAGACGTGGGGCAAGAGCAGTATTACAAGAGTCCTGAGAACTAAATGACCATGGGGATTACAGCTCCCAAAAGCAAGACAGAAAGCTATACACAGAGCCTAAACAGGGCACTACTTGTCAAAATACAGATTAAAATAGGATCAAGAGTCTGCCAGCATAATAACCCAAAAGCCCAGTATATAGTCAAATGACATGATGCAGGATGTGGTGGTAGCACACACCTGTAATCCCAGCACCTAGATAACAGAAGCAGATAGATCAACTCAAAGTTGTCCTTGGCTACATGACAAGTTGGTGATAAGCCTGGGCTACGTGAGAGTAAAACATGAGATCCTATCTCAAAAATATTAATAAATTCTCAGTGAAGAAACACGGGGTGGGGGAGCCTCGAGCCTTAGTGGGTAAAGATAACTCTGCCAAACCTGAAAACCTGAGTTCCAGCCACAGTACCCACATGGCAGAGAGAAGTGACCCCCAGAAGCTGCCCCCTGACCTCCAAACACAGGCACTATGATACAGCGTGCCTATGTCACGCACACACACACGCACACACACATAAATGTAATTCAGGAATGTGAATACAGGGGTGTGCTAGAGACAGAACACAGGCCCTGTGTAGACTGAGCACAAGCTCTACCAACAAAGCCCTGCCTGTCCTCAGCCCCAGAGGTTTTTGTTTGTTTTCAGTCTTGACACTGGTCTGACGGTGACTGACAGCAGCGGCTAAATTGGTCACACAGCTGATTTATCTACAATAGTTTGCTGAGCATTCCAAAGATATCTTTTTTTTGTTTTTGTTTTTTTTGGTTTTTTTTTTTGGTTTTTTGAGACAGGGTTTCTCTGAATATCTCTGGCTGTCCTGGACTCGCTTTGTAGACCAGGCTGGCCTCGAACTCACAAAGATCCACCTGCCTCTGCCTCCCAGGTGCTGGGATTAAAGGCGTGCGCCACCACCGCCCGGCTCAAAGATATCTTTTGATGTGAAGAAAAAAAAGCAATAAAATGTGCACTGAAAAGTTATTTTTTAATTTTTTACTTATTTTTAATTTTTTATGTGCATTGGTGTTTTGCCTGCATGTGTGTCTGTGTGAGGGTGTCAGGACTTGGAGTTACAGACATTTATAAACTGCCATGTTGGTGCTGAGAACTGAACCCAGGTCCTCTGGAAGAGCAGTCAATGCACTTAACCACTGAGCCATCTCTCCAGCCCTCTCCAAGAAGTTATTTTTAAAGAAGCAAATGGAACTACACAACTAAGACATAGAATGACTGAGAAAAAGCAGTTGCTTAGAGTTCAATGATACACAGACCACAGAGAATAAAATCTGTGAACTCAGAGACAAAATCAACAGTGGATCTAAACAGCAAAGAAAAACCCCAGGAAAAAGCCTTAGGTAACAGTAAAGTAACCCCATTGGACCTATATTCCATGTACACACAGGGTTCCACCCCAAGACATAAATGCTCTCATCTCCAAAACCCACAAACATAGTACCCTATGTGGGGAAAAAGTTAGGACTGAAGAGATGACTAATGGTTAAGAGACTTGCTCCTCCAGCCGAGGACCTGGTCCAGTTCCCAGCACCCAACTGGTAATATACAACCATCTCTAACTTCAATTCAAAGGGACTCAAAGCCCTCTTCTGGCCTCCATGGGCACCAAACATACATGCAGAGAAATCATCTACAAATAAAAAATAGTATTAAAAAAAAGAATACTTGTTTGATATTACCAAATTAAAGACCTAACGCTAGGTATGGTGGTATGGGTGCGAAAGAGGATCCATGAAGTGAAAGAGGGAGGTAGCAGTTCCATTAGACAAGATGATGAAAGCAAAGGATGGAAGTGATACAGCCATGAGCCATGAAAAGAACACACCAAAACAGGTGAACCTAAAAACTAACAGGCTGTGAGTGGAGCCCTGCCTGAAGATCCACAGCAGCAGACTCTCTTTGTACAAGCTGTTCAGAGCATGCAAACGCACAGAGAGAAAACAGTGCTTGCCAGGAGCTGAGAGAATGAGGAGAGTTGCTACACCTTAAGCTAGGTTTACTCTTTTTCTTAGTGATGATTATAAAATATCCTAAATGCAAAGCATTTTAATCAAGTGGACATTTTAAAAAGGTAACTCTTATCCAGATAGTGGCACACATGCACACACCTTTAATCCTAGCACTCAGGAGGCAGAGACAGGAGAATTTCTGTGAGGCCAGCTTGGTCTACATAGACAGTTCCAGAACACCCAGGACTACAAAGAAACTTTGTCTCAAAAAAAAAAAAAAAGTAACTTTTATCTTATTTTTAGAATACTACAACCATTACCTCGTAATCCAATAATGTTGAAAAGAACACGGAACATGGCGCATGGCACATGGTACATGGAGCATAGTACATGGAGCATGGTGCATGGAACATAAAGCAATGCTGCAAGAACAATGGAAACCCAGCCAGATAGAGAATGGATAATCTTAAAAGGTTTTGTGGGTCAGTTTCCCCTTCTCCCACAATCCTGCACCCACTTCCAAAAAGAAATTCATGGCATTTATCAAGCCCTTTAAGGTTGTGGAAATTAAACTATAAATTTAATCTCATTTACATGCTCTTTGTTATGGGTAAAGAAACTCCATTTTATGCTAGGCATCCATTTTGGTACCCAGCAGCCATTTATCCATGACTCCAGTCCCTGGAAGATAAATTTCCCAGTAAGTGGGTGGGGTCACCCACTTACTCGGTGACCCCACCCAAAACCGCACAGCTGTGACTACCTACTTGCTATAGATTACTGCTTTTTTGCTTCTGTAACTTGCTCACACAGATACCCAAAGACTGTTCTGAGTTGCTTTAGCCACTTAACATGGCAGAACAGAACAGAACAGTTTGTCCTTGCTTGCATAGATATTGAAGGTCTCTGTGTGATTCTCACCTCTACAGTCCTTCCCCATAGCCCTCCTCCACAGCAATCTCAAACTTGTCTCAGAGATTGTTCATCCTGCCAGCAGCTAATCAATAAATCTTTTAAATATAATTGGAATGACTCTATGGTCTTTTCTCAGCGGTCACAAATTCCACAACTCTTCACCCATCCACCCTTCCCTTCCCTTCTCTGGCCCATCACTTGCTTTCCTGACTGACAAGGATTATTTTCAAATCTTACCTAAGTAGGGTCTCCCCCCATCAAAAATGAAATGTGCATTTGCAAGTCACTCCTCAAACCTCCCAATTGCAGCACCTACTTGGTCCTGCACAAAGTACTTGATAACCTAACATACTTATTTTCATATCCTGAATGTAATTTGTTTTAGCACCATCTTCATGCACATCATGTGTCTTCCTTTTATTCTTTCTTCCTAAATATTAATCCACATGATGTCTGCTTTCAAAGCCTGCCTCAAAACTCGCCTATTTTCAAGCAGTACCACTGAACAGACTCAGATTCACATTGCACCTCCACTACTAGTGAGAAAATAAATTTCCATTTCCCAATCACATGCCTGGCAGAGAGATGCTCAATTAATGATTGCTATTATTCACTTATGTACCATTACATAATTTTGGTCATTTAAACTGTTCAAACACATGTATGTCTCAAGTGTTATTTGGCCTCGGGTGAGCTTATTAAGGTTCAAAAGTACCTGAATCTTTAGCAAAACACAGAAGGGCAAATGAGCCCTCCGGCTCTCCACCCTTTCTACATTGCACTGAAGTTACATGGAGTCCACCTGCAACACTTTAATCGCTAGTGTGAGCGTGCACTGAATGTTCTCTTCTACAGTAAACCCCAGATGGAAAAGCAGTAAACACTATACAGAGAAAGTGCTCATTAGATTTTCTCCCCTCCTTCTCCATTCTCTCATCTTCCTCTCAAATATAAGGCAATTTCATGAAAATGTTGGCAAGTGAGGAGGAAAAATGCTTCATGCATTGCACAGTAACTATACTATGAAAACAGTCTTCAGCAGATTGCTGGATTCAAAGCTCAAAATATTCCCACTATTCTGGGGAAAGATACCAAGCTCCCTTATAAGAAGCATTTACTTCTAGTAGAGTTTAACTTTATGCTTATTTATTTTTAGTTTATGTGCATTGGTGTTTTGTCTGTACATACGTCTGAGTGAGGGTGTCAGATCTTGCAGTTACAGCTGTGAGCAGCCATGTGAGTGCTGGGAATTGAACCCAGATCTAGAAAAGCATTCAGTGCTCTTAACCATTGAGCCATCTATCCAGCCCTGCGTTTAATTTTAATAAAATTCAGAATGAACCTGTAAAATGGCTTGGGGAGACAGTTCCATCCATAAAGTGCTTGCCACAGAAGCTGCAACCCTAAGATCAGAAACCCATAACCATGTAAAAGCTGGGCATGCCGGTAGTCCTAGTGCTGGGGAAGAGAGACAGGAGGATCTTGGGAATGTACTGGATGGCTAGTCTTGTTGATAAAGGAACCCCATGTTCAGTAAATAACTGGGTCTCAAAATACAAGCTGTAGAACAACAGAAGAATCACCCAACATCAGCAGCTTCCCTTCACATGCCTGCTACACATAGACATGTACATACAAATCACACAAAGGAAAACTTTTAAAATATTATTTATGTATGTGGATGTTTTTGGCTTCATATATGTCTGTGCACCTTGTGTGCACTTGATGGTCCCAAAGGCCAGAACACTACATTGAATCCTTAGGATTAGAATTACAGATAGTTGTGAGCTGCCATGTGGGTGTTAGGAATCAAATTCATGTCCTCTAAAAGAACAGCCAATGCTCTTAACCACTGAACCATTTCTTCAGCCCCCCAAATTTATAGTAGTAGTAGTAGTAGTAGTAGTAGTAGTAGTAGTAGTAGTAGTAATAAACCTTAGAAGTATATAATTTAAGATGAGGCAAGTACAGTGATAATGAAATGACTAGGTAACACCATCCTGCTCTAATTTTGTGTTTGCTGAGACATTTCTCACCCCTCTATACCATCACTCTAGCAGTTATATGTGCTTGGCAATACATCTGAGAGTTCTATGGCCTTGACTACGGTCCAGATGTATTAACCAAAATAATTAAACTAAAATATATATAAAAATAACTGTTATAGCTGAAATAATTACTATGCTTTGCGAGGAATGAATGTTTCAAGGCTACTTTTATGCTAAATTAACTTCAACTTAAGTTGTAGAGAGACTCTCAGGTCTGTATGGAAGCTTTACCTGTCAATAAAAAGCTGATTGGCCGATAGCTGAGGGAGGAAATAGGAGGTGGGTGTTCTGGTAGAAAGTGGATGCTGGCCAGGCTTGGTGGTGCATACCTTTAATGGAAGCACTTGAGAGGCAGAGACAGGTGGATCTCTGTGAGTTCAAGGCCAGCCTGGTCTACAGAGTGAGTTCCAGGACAGTCAGGGCTACACAGAGAAACCCTGTCTCGAAAAAAAAAAATAAAAAGAAAGAAGGAAGGAAGGAAAGAAAAGAAAAGAAAAAGTGGTCCAGCGTGAGAGACTTACCTGGAACTCCGAGAAAGATGGAAGCACGAAGCTAAGGAGAGGTAACCAGCCATGTGGCATTACCTCCACGTGGTAGTAATTTATTCTATTCTATGTATGAATTAAATTTAATTAAGTTATGAGCCAGTCAGAGAATGAGTCAAAAGATATGGAATTTCTAAATAAAACTTCAGAGATGTTATTTCTGGGAATAGGGGGCGTGGCTTACAAAAAGCACCCAACTACATTAAATTACGGTCTTTGTGGGTTTTGTCTTAATGCTGTAACCCAAGGTTGGTCACCAAGAAACTTTTCAAAGACACAAAACCACTCTTGGTCTGGCCATTAATGGACTAAGAACTTTAAGTGGTTTAATCAGCATGGTTGTCAATAACTATCTCAGTGGATCATTTCATTACAAGTCTACAATCTCAAGTGTTCATCAGGATGAGACAGGAGGATCATGAGTTCCAGACCAACCCAGGCTCAGGGAGTTCAAGGATAGCCAAGGTTACTATCTCAGAAACAAAACAAAACCCTAAAAATCTTTTCTTTGTTTGGTTTATTTATTACTTCAAGTTACATCTCCATCACAGTCCTCTCTCTCCAACTCTCCAGGTTCCACCCTTCCACCCTCTCCCACCTATCCTACTCCTCTGGAGTGGGGTGCCCCTACATATCAGCCCCGAGTTCAACAGTCATATGAGTGTTAAGAGCTTCCTCTTGTACTGGGGGCCTATATGACAACTCTATTAGGTCAAAGTGTCCCACTAACAGGTAACAGGTATGTTCCTGATCCTTTTGGTATGTTGGTTGTAAGACAGTTATTCTGTACTACATGGCTAAAATCCAATTGTAAGTGTGTAGATGCCATGTGCATCTTTCTGAGTCTGGGTTAGTTCATTCAGGATGAGCTTTTCTAGTTCCATCTATTTGGCTGCGAATTGCATGATTTCCTTGTTTCTGATAGCTGAGTAGTATTCCATTGCGTAAATGTACCACAATTTTTTTTATATATTCTTCGATTGAGGGACATCTGGGTTGTTTCCAGTTTCTAGCTATTACAAATAAGGCTGCTATGAATATATATGAGGCTATGTCCTTGTGGTTTGGTGAAGAATCATTTGGGTGGATACCCAAATGGCTGGGTCTTGAGGTAGAGCTATTCCAAGTTTTCTAAGATATCGCCAAACTGATTTCCATAGTGGCTGTACAAGTTTGCACTCCCACCAGTAATGGAGGAGTGTTCCCCTTTCTTCAAAGCCTCGCCAGCATGTGCTGTCATTTTAGTTTTTGATCTTAGCCTTTCTGATAGGTGTGAGCTGGAATCTCAGGGTCATCGAGTTGCATTTCTCTGATGATTAAGGATGTTGACCACTTCTTCAAGTGTCTCTAGACCATTAGAGATTCCTCCTTTGTGAATTTTTGGTTTAGCTCTGTTCCCCCATTTTTTGATTGGATTATTTGGTTTCTTGGTGTTTAATTTCTTGAGATCTTTATAAATTTTAGATATTAACCATCTGTCAGATGTGGGGTTGGTAAAGATCTTTTCCTAATCTGTAGGTTGCCATTTTGTTTGTATGTCAGTGTCCTTTGCCTTACAGAAGCTTTCCAGTTTCATGAGGTCTCATTTATTGATCATTGGTCTTAGATCCTGAGCTATTGGTGTTCTGTTTAGGAAATTGTCACCTGTGCCAATGAGTTCAAGCTTTTCCCCACTTTCTCTTCTATTAGGTTTAATGTGTTGGACTTTATGTTAAGGTCTTTGATCCACTTGGACTTAACTTTTGTGTAAGGTGATAAATATGGGTCTATTTGCATTCTTTTACATGTCAACATCCAGTTAGACCAGCATCATTTGTTGGAGATGCTGTCCGTTTTCCACTGTACAGTTTTGGCTTCTTTGTCAAAAATTAAGTTACCATAGGTATGTAGATTCATTTCTGGGTCTTTGATTCGATTCCATTGATCAAGTGGTCGTTTCTATGCCAGTACCATGCTGTTTTTATTACTATTACAGGAGGTGGAATGAGGAAAAAGCACTGAGCAAAATGCTAAATAAAAGGATACGTAGGTTAACATTTTCTACATGTAAATATAAGAAACTATTAAGAGTAACTGCATCAGTGAGTGTTGGGCATCCAAGCTCGAGCTTGAATAAACAACCCTCATGCTTTTACATAAGAGTTGACTCCTAAGTGGTCTTTGGGTCTTGAGAACTGGGCAGACCAGCAATCAGCTAAGAGTTGGTGGCACATACTTTTAATCCCAGCACTCAGGCGGCAAAGGCAGGAGTATCTTTGAGTCTTGGAACTTGCTCTAAAGACCAGGCTGACCTAGGTAGAACTCAGAGATCTGCTTGCCTCTGTCTCCTGAGTGCTGTTATTTATATGTTTTAATGAAGAAGTATGACATTACCTTTTTTCAACTTACATGATATATGGGTTTTATGGGTTTTTTTATGTTTTGGTTTTTGGCTTTTTAGTCCTGGACTCACTTTGTAGACCAGGCTGGCCTTGAACTCAGAGAGATCCACCTACCTCTGCTCCCCAAGTGCTGGGATTAAAGGTGTGTGTCATCATGCCCAGCTTATGATGTGTGTGTTTATTCATAAGAAGAAATATTTTATTATATTGAAATGAAATAATCAAGTCTAGATTTCTAGGTTTTAAAAAACTATGGTAGGCAAAGAAATTTGATAATTTTGTTAATTCTGGAATTACAAGTCAATTCATGAATAAAAAAACATAACAGCTGGGCATGGTAGAATAGCCTTTACTCCAAGAATTCAGTAGGCAAGAGGCAAGTTGGTTTCTGTGGATTAAGACCGGTCTGGTCTACATGGCCAGTTCCAGGCCAGCCAGAGCTACAGGAGAGAAACAGAGATGAGAGAGAGAGAGAGAGAGAGAGAGAGAGAGAGAGAGAGAGAGAGACAACAAAAACATGACAAAGACTATCTTTTTGAGAGAAAGATTACCTTAAACCTACACTATTCACACCAACTCAAGTGGCAGATAAAGTGTTCCCTGTCAAAGACTCCCTTTGTTAACTTTGTATACATTGTAAACTTTGTATACTTTGCAGGAAATTATCCAGGCCCCTGCCTGAGGAACTTCAGCAGCCAGCCCAAGTTTTGCCTCTGGGCTCCCCGTACAACTTTCCCTGGGTCCCCCTTTACAGCTCCTTCAGCTCCCCTGGGTGCCATCCCCTGTGGTTCCTGAAAGGGATGCTCAGATCTTCAGGCTATGCTGCTGGCCTCTCTACATCTTTGGATAGCCAATACCTTGAGATTTCAGAGTGGCTGAGGTGAAATCTCCACAGCCCTGGGATCTGAGATCAAACGCCTGAAGAAACGAGGAAGGTGAAGCCAACAGAAAAAAGAGCAGCAACTGAGTCTTCAGTTTATGGCTGCTGCTGACAGGGAACTCAGGGAGGGAGGTGTGTCCAACTGGAGCTAGTCTATGAGCTCAGTTGCCATCTCTGGCAACAATGTATAAACTAGCCATTCCCCCAAAGTGGGGAGCTTTACATGGTCTGGCACTGCCAACCAGGGACCAGGACAAGGACCAGGACTCTGACCCCTTAGTATAAATTCATAGTTTAGAGGGCTGGAAAGATGGCTCAGCAGTTAAGAGCACTGGCTGTTCTTCCAAAGGACCCGGGTTCAAATCCCAGCACCATATGGCAGTTCACAGTTGTCTGCAATGGCCAGGCGGTGGTGGCGCACGCCTTTAATCCCAGCAGAGGCAGGTGGATCTCTGTGAGTTCGAAGCCCGCCTGGTCTACAAAGTGAGTCCAGGACACCCAGAGCTGTTATACAGAGAAACCCTGTCTCAAAAAAAAACAAAAATTAAAATAAAAAAATAGTAAGTTAAATAAACTAAAAATAAAGTTTAGAAATCTTGTTCCTGCTGTTTGGATTGAGACAGTCCCTGCAACAGAGGATGACCATGAACTCCTGATCCTCCTGCCTCTACCTATTCACTACTATATGACTGCAGGCAGTAATCATGCAACTGCCAAGCTCAGCTCTGATTTTTTTTTTTTTTTAATATTAAGACCTTCCACATTGGAACTGGGTGGTAAACTACACCCCTAATTACAGCCTTTGAGAGGCAGAAGAATCCTGAGTTCAAGGTCAACCTGGGCTATGTGTGTGTGTGTGTGTGTTTGTTTATTTATTTATTTGTGTGCTGGTAAAAAATAAAAACAAAAAACAAGAACTAGAGCTTCAGGCAGCAAAGACAGCATTGGCATAGCAGACAACACATCACACAGTGAGGACAGTGTAACCAACCTCACTATGCTACTCAGAGGCATGTACAATTCAAAGCTGTTAAGTTATTTCTAGAATTTTCCATTTAAAATTTTCAGATTTCACTTAATAACTGGTAACTAAAACCTCAGATTAAAAAAAACACAGATAAGGGACTACTACACAAACAATGGAATGGTTTTAACTTAGTTCTTATTTCCTGAACACAGAAGTTTCACTAACTATGAATGAACTAACAATGAAATAGCAAACCTAAACATTATCACCTAGAATTATATTTTGATTACATATATTTTGTGTGTGTGTGTGTGTGTGTGTGTGTGTGTGTGTGTGTGTGTGTGTGTGTGTGTGTACAGGTATGCACATGAGCAAGACCCCATATTTCAGTGTTTTGCATATGGATATCAAAAAACAACTAACTTAAAAAACAAAACAAAACTAATTTGCAGGAGTTTGTTCTCTGCTTCCACCAAGAGGATTTTGGGGTTCAAACTCTGGTTGTATGAACAAAAATGCCTGCAAAGGACTGTGTCTGCAGAGGCTGATTAGAACTGCAGTCCTGTGGAATGACTGAAATGTTGCAGGTCCAGCAGCTAGTTACCTTATCCCTGAGCAGTTCTAGCCTCTGGAACAGTCATTCTTTGGGTACCTCAGTGTCTGAACTATAACAGCTTGTTACTAACAGGAATCTATTAACTTGGCAGACCACTAGCTTCCACCAACCCAAAATGCTAAGAGTATCATCAGACAGTCTTGGGCCTATAGAAAGGCTTCCCCCATCTTCTGTGACTGGCTCTCTGATGTACCCACCAATGTTTTAACTTGCCTTGATTTATGGTTTCTTTGTTCTGGAAAACCATGAAACTGCCTCCAAACTGGAACACCGATTTGGGGGCGCCTAAGTGTGTGCTCCCAGGCTTGTGGGTTTGTGCCAACAGTCGTCAGGCAGCAAGCACCTTTACCCAGTGGTCCATTGATGGCCCTCAAAGATTCAGTGAGTGTAAGCAATATATCAATTAAATTCCGCTATCATTTAAATGGCCAAGGGCTGAGGTGTTACCATCTGATAAGAGACCTGCAGCTCCAGTTCTAACAAGCACATTTGTCTATATTTATAGGATTTTCACAAAACAAAAGTTCAAACATTTCAAAGTTCTAACATAAACCACTATGGTAATGTAGTAAGCAGGCTTTCAATACAACTAATTCAGAATAGCTGATAGTGCTCTTTCTTTCATTAGAAAAACAATTAGTTCATAGAAAACAGCAATTAGTAACAAAGAGAATAGGAAATGATACCCCAAAATCATTCATAATTATTAACTAGTCTCTAATGCTTTGCCAGAATACAACAACAGGAGGACAGGTACTCTTTGAAGCAGAAGCTTAATGCACTGAGTGCCCCTTTACACTACAAGCTTATTCACAGGATTCACCATGGCTGCCCTAGTATAAACAAAGTGCACTGCACACAGCAAGACAGACATTAGTCTGTGCAATGGTTATTTAGTGTAAACACATAGGTATCACATGAAGGACTTTTACAAGTGCTTGTGGAGCAGTTGCTGTAATACTCTTCACTGTTCACAGATTTCACCGTGTGCATCCTGGAGCCCAGTCTTCTTTCCTTACCCCTCCACCCATCTGCACTGCCTCATTTCTGTAACTGCAATGTGAGTGTACATCACACACCAAATGCATTAATTTATAAAGTGGGGATGAGCTGTCTCAAAAAAAAAAAAAAAAGATGGAGCTGGGCATGGTGGCGCATGCCTTTAATCCCAGCACTTGGGAGGCAGAGGCAGGCGGATCACTGTGAGTTCGAGGCCAGCCTGGTCTACAAAGTGAGTTCAGGACAGCCAGAGCTGTTACACAGAGAAATCCTGTCTCGAAAAACCAATAATAATAATAATAATAATAATAATAATAAAATAAGATCAATTGAAGAGATTTTCAGGCAAGGGAAGGGATGAAATAGAGGGCAATGGAATTCATGTGAAAGCAGAGAGAAGACTACTTAGGAGGAGGAAAGGAAGGGAGCAAATGAGACTGAGGAGAGTAGTGGTGGTTTGAATAAGAATGGCCTCCATAGGCTCATATATTCAAATATTTGATACCCAGTTGGTGGAGTTATATGGGAAGGATTGGGGGGTGTGGCCTTTTTGGAGGAGGTGTGTCGATAGGTGTGGGGGCTTTGAGGTTTTAAAAGCCTCTTGATTCTTGTCTCAGATGTAAACTCTCAGCCTGCCTGCCAGCCAGCCTGCCTGTTACCAAACACCCTGCCATTGATGGTCCTCTGCCATTGATGGTCACAAACTCTAACCCTCCGGAGCCATGGACCCCCCAAATTAAATGCTTTCTTTTATAAGTTGCCCTGGCCATAGTGTTTTGTCACAGCAATAGAAAAGTAAGTGAGACAGAAGTAGAAGTTGATGAATAAGAACAAAGTATAATGATATATATATGAAAATGCCATAAAAACCCCAATCACTTTGTATGCTAACTTAAAAATTAGTTAAAAAAAAAAAAACAGAGAAGGGTCATTAAGATAGCTCAGTGGGCAAAGGTACTTACCACCATTCTTGATGACCTCAGTTCAATCCCTAGGGACCACATGGTTGAAGGAGAGAACTACTCCTACTAAAAGTTGTTCTCAAACCTCCAACACATACACAGGCATGCAAGCACACACATTCATAAGAAAACTTCCCTACCAGAATTTGTCCAGCCACCACTATTAAGAGATATATGATCTAGAGGTTTTTTTCTTTTTTTTTTTTTTTTTTGGTTTTTGAGACAGGGTTTCTCTGTGTAATAGAGCCTTGGCTGTCCTGGACTTGCTTTGTAGCCCAGGCTGGCCTGGAGCTCACAGTGATCCACCTGTCTCTGCCTCCTGAGTGCTGGGATTAAAGGCATGTGCCACCACACCCAGCTGGAGATTTTCATAAGGTATTTCTTGGTAAGGCTTTGCATTTACTAAAGAAACAACCTAAGCCAGACTGTTACTACAAAAAATGATAAAGTCACAGGTGGTGGTAGTGCACTCCTTTAATCCCAGCACTTGAGAGGCAGAGGCAGGCCAGCCTTGTCTACAGAATGAGTTCTAGGACAACCAGGGCTACATAGTATAAACCTGTCTTTAAGGGGTAAGGGGGAGAAACAAAGTCACAATCACTTGACTATGCAAAGTATTCAAATTCACAACTTTGTAAGCTCCTTCTAAAAATAAAGCCTGCTATTGAAACTTATGGCCCCAGGAACCAATGAAATGGCTGCAAGAATAGTCATTATCATCAAGCTAGTCTCTGCACACAAGATGAAGATAAAGACATCCTGCCACATGCATTAAGTCGCCCCTAGTTTTCCAATAAGAGTCATCAATGGCTCTCCTCCTCATTCTGGTGATCTCGCATTTCAAAGGACAGAAACTCCATCCACCTGATGCTGCACACAAACTACAGGAGTCACTTTATGTCCCCTTTCTCATACATCCAACACACCAGTTCCAAAGTATGTTATGTCCAGAGCCTACCCACTTTTTACCACCTCCACAGACACTCTCTACCTCAGACAACTTTTCTTTCAGTCGTGCACTCCTTAAAAAAAAACTTCATACAACAGCCCAAGTGAAATGTAAGGCAGCTCAGTTTAAATCTATGTTCAACCCTGAGATGACTTTAATCTTTTCAAAGCAAAAGTTAGGCTTGCAAGATAGCTCAATGGGTAGAGCATCTTGCCACTAGGCCTGACAACTTGAGTTCAACTTTTGAGAACACAAAAACTGTATGTCTCAGTTACTTTCCTAGTGTTGTCATAAAACACCATTACCAAGACAACTTATAAAAGAAAGCATTTAATTTGCTTTACAGTTGCAGAGGGTTAGATAGAGTCCAGAATGGGTGAGTGAAGGAATAGCTGAGAGCTCACATCTTGATCCACAGCCAAGAGGCAGAGAGAGAAAAAGAGAGAGAACTGGGAATCTCAGGAATCTTTTAAAACCTCAAAGCACACTTCCAGTGACACACTTCCTCCAGCAAGGCCACATCTAATCCTTCCCAAACAGTTCCACTAACTGGGGACCAAGTATTCAAATATAGGAGGTAATGGTGGGCATTCTCACTCAAACCACCACAGTGGAATAAGAGAACTAATTCCCACCAGCTGTCCTCTACTGCCACATGCATGCCCATACACATGTACACGCAAATAAACAAGGCTGAATTCCTACAATGACTGAGCCTCTGATGGCCACACCCTTACATCCCTACCACACTATCTTTAGAACCTCTTCACCCATGTGTCACTTTATTCTGTCTCGCTCTGCTCTTACCATCCTTACCTCTTCCATTATTGGCAAACTTCTACTCAAGAGTCTTGCTCAGTTCCTGCTGGGAACAAACTTTCTACATTAAGCACACCAATTACTGCTTCACATCCTTCAGGTCTTTCCTCAAATGTCACTGTCTATGTGAGGCTTTCCCTAGCCTACTTAAAACTGCACTCCCACTTCCATCTCTAACAACACTGCACCCCACTTGTGTGTCTAGCAACACTGCACCCCACTTCTGTATCTAGCAACCTACAATCTTCCCTTTTCAGCACAATAGAGTCATTAACTCCAGTAGAGGAAGGATTTGCGTGTTTGCTTTACCTCTGAACGCAGACCAGTACCTGGTATATAACAGGTGTGCAATAAATACTTGAACAAATTAATCAAATAATGGAATATTCTTCAAGAGAAGAAATTTGTGACTTAAGACAGAACACAAAAATAGTGCAGTCTTTATAGTATTACTTCATTGTCATTATCATGAACACTGACATTAACTGAGCACTTACTCTGCTGAGCTATTTCTAATCTTTTTTTCCATCTAATCATTACAATAATCCCATCAGTCAGCTATTATTGGCCTCACAAAATAATGCAAACAAAATAGTGTAAGCAAAGTTAAGACTCAAGTCATGGCCCAGAGAGGTGACTCGGAGGTTAAGAGCACACCACCATGTGTAACTCCAACTCCAAGGGATCCGGTTCACTCTTAGGGCCTCCTCAGTCACCAGGCACATACAGTACACAGACAAAGCACATATACATAAAATAATATAAATAAAAAAATTTTTTAAAAGATCAGGTGGATCTCTTTGAGTTCCAGGCCAGCCTGGTCTACAAAGCGAGTCCAGGAAAGCCAGAGATACACAGAGAAACCCTATCTTGAAAAACCAAGGAAAAAAAAAAGAAAAAGATAATCCAGTTAGTGCCAGGCAAAGTAGGATGTAAATACTGGAACTAATGGTATTCCAACACTCTCCTCTTAACTGGTAGGTGATTACCTCTTGAAATTACACTAACATTTATTAACTGTTCACTATGCATCAGGTTAGATTATTTACTAGCAATATCTTAACTATTTTAATTATTTAATTACATTTAATTAACTAATTCTTTATCAAGAGAATTCTGGTTATGATTCACCTAATTTTGACAAAATAATATACTAGCTTTACTTGCATACTGAAGTAATAATTACTACCCAGTTAAAAAGCTTCATTCCCCAGCCCCCACTACAATGACCAAATGACCAAATTCAAGTCAATAAAATACAAGTCACCAAATAAGGAATCCAGGAAGAAAAGCTCTTTAAAAGGTGCTAACTCATCTACCAAGTCTTTGTTCTACCACACCCTCTTAATTAGGTGCAAGCACGAAACTAGAGGTGAAACAAATATCACATAATCATAAAAATCAGTCACAGGCTAAGTTGTGATGGTATGAAAACCAAGAGCCTCAGATATGAGGTCTGGACTGCTGGTCACCTCGGTCCTTTTTTTTTTCCTCCACTCAAGACAGGGTTTCTCCCTGTAGCCCTGGCTGTCCTAGAAACTCTCTCTGTAGACCAGGCTGGCCTTGAAATCACAATCAGCCTGCCTCTGCCTCCTGAGTGCTGGAATTAAAGGCGTGCACCACCACCACCACTACCAGGCTCAGCTCAGCTTTCCTATATAGAAGAGGGAAAGTATTGTAGTAGACCATTGCTACTTGTTTTATGATACATGCAGACAACTCTATGGAAATAAGGATCCACTGATGGTTCATTGAAAAATGTCACTTGGCTCTCCCACCCAAGTAAGCAGAAAACACATCACTATAGACAGAACATCAAGTCTTTCACAATTAGGAAGGGATGCTTTAGAGTCTGCATTTGGTAATCACCATTTTAAAGAGCCAAATGTGTAGCTAGGGAAAAACTCATAAATATGAGTGAGAAGAGGTCAGGTATGGTGGTGCATGCCTTTAATCCCAGCACTTGGGAGGCGGAGACAGGTGGATCTCTATGAATTCAAGGCGAACCTGGTCTATAGAGAGAGTTCCAGGACAGCCAGGGCTACAGGGAAGAAACTCTGTCTTGAGTGGAAAAAAAAAAAAAAGAATCTGAGAAATGTAAGACAAAGCGGCCAGGCATGGTGGTACAATCCTTTTAACATAACTAACATAACTCTGAAGCAGCAGAGGCAGGTGGATCTCTGGGTTTGAGGCTAGCCTGGTCTACAGAATGAGTTAGAAAGACAAAAAGAAGGAAGACAAAGGACATAGATAACACCAACTTCTTTATGGAGCATTTGCACAAGCTGAACAGTATGCACGAACAACTGCTCTCAAACCAAGTAACAGTTCCCGTGACAGGTACAGTTAGCATCAAAACACCAACATTAAAACCAACTGCATGAAATGTGCCCACATCCCAAAGATATTTAGTAGTAAATGGTAAACACAAGGTTAGTCAGTCTAACCCCAAATTCCTTTTTGTTGTTGTTGTTTTTGAAGACTTGGTTTCTCTGTATAACAAACAGAGCCCTGGCAGTCTTGGACTTGTTTCAAGCCCAGGCTGGCCTTGAACTCACAGAAATCCACCTGCTTCTGCCTCCTGAGTGCTGGGATTAAAGGCCTATACCACCCCACCCAGAGAAATTCCTTTTTCTTTTTTTTAAACATGTATTTATTTTATGTGAATCGGTGTTTTGCCCACATGTATATCTATGAGAGTGTTGGATCCCCTGGAACTGGAGTTACAGACAGTTATGAGCTGCTATGTGGGTGCTGAGAACTGAATATGGGTGTTCTGGAAGAGCAGCCAGTGCTCCTAACTGCTGAACCATCTCTCCAGCCAGAAATTCCTTATTTTAAAAACTGCTTCCACACATATCAAATACAGTATACCCATTCTGAAATTCTTTTTTTAAGCATTCTAGTTTTATTTGTGGGCACACACACAGACACCAGAATAAGATGTCAAAATCCCCTGTAGCTGGAGTTAAAGGCAGTTGTGAACTATCAAACATGGGTTCTGAGAATTGAACCTGGGTCCTCTGGACTAACGGCAAATACTCTGAACTGCTGAGCCATCTGTCCAGCCATAATATGCTGAAAATTTCTATGTAAACTAAACTAGAAATGAGTTCAAATTTACTAAAATGATTAACTGTGAGATATTAACACCTTTTACAAATAATTACCTAGGAAACTTTAAAACTTGCCAAAACATTGTTAAGATGATAAAATTCTTTAAAAGGAAGTCTTTTGAATTTCCACCGGTGTGCTTAACATGAACAGGGCAGGTACTTGTTGTTTTACCATAAAGGAGAAGGAGGAGCCAGTGAGATGGCTCTAAAAGTAAAGATCCCTGAGTCCGACCCCCAGAATCAACATGGCAGAGACAAGACTCCCCAGAGCTGGTCTCTCATCTTCTATGGCTCAAAGTCTGTAAGTACAAGATAAGGTAGTTTACCTTACCTCTCACTACACCTCAAAAAAACCCCAAATATATCAGAGACTTAGATGTGACAGCTACAGTTACAATGCTTAAAGAAAATAGCAGAACATCTCTATGATACTGGGTTAGTAAAGATGTCTTCAGGATATCTACACCTAAAGCATAATCAATATAAAAAGAAGTAAATAAAATTTACTTCGCTACAACATAAAAAAATTTTTTTTTTGTTTTTGTTCTCCAAGACAGGGTTTCTCTGTGTAGCCCTGGCTATTCTGGAACTCACTTTGTAGACCAGGCTGGCCTTGGTGTAGACCACCACACCCAGCAAAATGTAAAATTTTTAACCGGGTGTGATGACTCAAGCCTATAATTCCAACCCTCTGGAGGCAAATGTGGAGACAGAGGTGGAAGCAGAGGCAGGAGGATCACCTCAAGTTCCAGGACAGCCTGATCTACCGAGGCAAGTTCCAGGCCAGTCAGAACTACATAGCTAGATCCTGCCTCAAAACAAATTAATTAAAAAAAAAATAGGGAGCTGGAGAGATGGCTCAGCAGTTAAGAACTGCTCTTCCAGCGGTCCTGAGTTCAATTCCCAGCAACCACAGGGTGGCTCACAGCCATCCACAATGTGATCTGATGCCCTCTTCTGGTTGTAGGGGTGCATGCAGATAAAACACTCATGTACATTAAATAAATAAATAAATCTAAAAAAAAGTTTTAAAAACTTTTTAATCAACGGGTAGTGATGTTGGCACACACCTTTAATGCCAGCACTGGGGAGGCAAAGGCAGTCAGAACTCTGAGTTCAAGGCCAGCCTGCTTTACAAAGTGAGTTCCAGGACTACCAGGACTACACAGAGAAACCCTGTCTTGAAAAACCAACCAATCACACAAGCAAACAAAAATCCTGTCTGTATAAAAAATTTTTAATCAAAATTTCTAGAGCCAGGCATGGTGGCACACACCTTTAATCCTAGCACTTGGGAAGCAGAGGCCAGCCTGGTCTATATAGGGAGTTCCAGGACAGCCAGAGTTACATGGTGAGTTCCTGTCTCAGAAAAAAGAAAGAGGAGAGAGAAAGAAAAAGGAAAAGGGAAAGGGAAAGGGAAAGGGGAAAGAAAGAAAGAAAGAAAGAAAGAAAGAAAGAAAGAAAGAAAGAAAGAAAGA